>JAVJAQ010003538.1:0-41017 GCA_032362365.1 Zygogramma bicolorata
CATTAACGTGAATAAGTTTCGGCTGAATTGTGATACTACCTCTAAACCGAGCTTTTGAATTGGGACCACGATATTATATTGCTCAAATGAAAATATCAACAATCAACTAATTTTTCAGCACGTAGACCAGAATTCGCAACGACATAGCTTCTTGGCAACACAGGACGTGCACATGACTGTCATCTCAACTGCGAGAGTGACGATACCTGGCGAATTTTTTGAGTTATTACTACGCTCTACGTCATCAATTCTTGATCAAGTAGGCCAGATCGGTCGTCTGATTTGCTGACAATCTTCCATATGGAGTGAAAACACCAGTATAGAGCCACCTCAATATCTTAATATATTAAAACAAAAATTGAGTGAAAAAACTACTTTTTAATTATAATATGACAATAATTAAGATTCGAGGAAAAAATATTTGAGACAAATCTGACAAATCTGAATTTTATGCATATTTCCTATTCACTCTTTTCAAAATAAATTGAAACTTTGTTCTACTCTGATTCCAGAATACCTGGGCTACGTGAACGGCTGCTTTCGCGGCATGAAAAACGCCTTCGGCGAGACGACTTCGTCGTGGAAGTTGGGCGGCCCGGCGGGGCTCTTCAGAGATAAAGGCCACCCCCTGTGCTGGTCGCTCCTGGAGGCCTGTGCCGACCCTGCGGGCGGTCGGTGTCCCGTGCACTTCCTTTCTTTCCACCGAAAAGGCGACGGGAGCGCGCGGGGAGTCCTGAACGGGACTTTCAGTTTGTTGGATGATATTCTGGATAAGTTTCCGGCGTTGAAGGAATTGCCTTTCGCCAACGAGTAAGTAATAACCCAAGGACAAAATGGTTAAGGCTTTCGAGGCCGAGGTTATTAGTTTAACTACTTTTCTTCGGAATTGAAGGCCGTCGTTCTTTGGAATTTCTTCCTAACGTTTCGCTAGCGCGAGTGGCCAGCTTCTTCAGAGACTGTGAGAGTCATCGGAAATGAGTAAGCCTCTGAAGAAGCTGGCCACTCGCGCTAGCGAAACGTTAGGAATAAATTCCAAAGAACGACGGGCTTCAAGCCCGAAGAAAATTGGTTATACTAATAACCCAAGGACATTGATAATTGACAAAATGGTTAAGGCTTTCGCGGCTGAGGTTTTTAGTATCAATACTTTTCTTCGGGTTTGAAAGCCGTCGTTCTTGAAATATCTTCCTGACGTTTCGATAGCGCTGGTTCACATATTTCTAGAGCACTTCCGTTAGAGTAGATATGATTCCTCTCTCCAGAGCATCAAGAGAAAGAACTGGAACATCTTCAAATGGATACAGTGTAGGTACCCGAGATCAACAGGGCCATGAAACTGAAGAGTTCCGCGGTTCAAAACAGGGTGGACTCTCAGATGGTTGCAAATGCATATCTAAAAGTTTTCAAACCGACCAAGAAGATCCAACAAAGCCTCAGGTCGGCTAAAGACAAAAGAGACCCACTATCAGCAGCAGGGGTTCATCGCATACCGTGCACCTGTGGGAAGGTATACATCGGTACCACCAAAAGATCCATGGGAACAAGGCTCGAAGAGCATGAAAGAAACTGCAGGCCAGGGCAAACTGACAAATCGTCTGTGGCGGAATACGCACTCAGTGGGGGAAACCACAAGATTCTGTTTGAAAACGCGAAACTGATTGCCCCAACCAGGGTTACCATAGCCGACTGGTACAGGATGCGATAGAGATCTACAAACACACGGACAATTTCAACAGAAAGGAAGGAGCGTTGAGTCTCAACAGAATTTGAAATCCCATTCTGAGAAAATCATGCATAACTAATAAAATCGCGGCAGGTAGTGCGACAACTGATACTGATGATTATTCTCCTAATCCGACCGAAGAAATTAACACTCCAAACTACCTGTATCAATATAAATACGCCTCACGAAATCCAAATGTCCAGTCGTCGGAATAGTAGTCAAGATGAGTGAGCCTCTGAAGAAGCTAGCCACTCGCGCTAGCGAAACGTTAGGAAGAAATTAAGTAGTGATACATTGATAATTGTTCAGAAAAAGGTTTGAAAAGATTTCGAAAGTTTGTTGCTTGAGCTACAAGCTTCAGAGACTTGTAATGAATATTTGAGCATTTAACAATGTTCGAGAGTTATTAGGATATAAATTTTTGTGCTTATTAATGAAAAATACAGAGCAAAATCTATTTCTTCTGTTACGGTTTTGACCGTAGCTTATTTGAACTCTGTACCATATTTTGTTCTCATTTTCACAGCCCAATCTTTTGAATTCGACGCCAATTCTTCCGCTACCCAATAATGATAAATTCTAACATTGCAAAAGTCGATGAATGCTCTCCATACGAATTCTTTACTGTAAACCATTATTTTTCATATAATTGATTCTATGATTTCATTGATATTCCAGATAGTATCACAATCAAATGGTGATATTCTCAAATATCAAATATTTGAAACGTCAAAATCGAAATAAATAGATTTGTATGTATCCATGGCAATAACATAATGAAGTGAAAAGAGCCCATGGAGTCTTTCCAGTATAATTTTGTTCTGATTGGTTGTATTCTATCAGATGACTTCAAATTAACTGATTTCATTGGTTTTGTATTTGTGCAAAAAAAATTCAGTAGTGGTAACCCAAGGACATTGATAATTGTTCGAATATTTTATAACAGATTTCGAAAGCTTGTTGCTAGGATACAAATCGACTTATGAAATAATAGGCAAAATTGGCTGGTTTGTCAATTACGTAGGTACGTTTTGGGAACTTTTCTGCTTCCTTTTTCTTTCACAATAGAATTGATGTACATTCATATCCAAATTGAAATATACCTAGCTATATGTTATCCAGTTTTATTGAGAATTGAAAAAGGAACAAACAGGTTTTCGAAACGTCGCCAGGGGAACTTCAATTTCATTTATATTTTTTGTCTGTCAATATTGAGAGTTCACATAGAATACTTTTCGTTACTAACATCACATGAGTTAGTACTGCATGATACTGTATTCATTCATTTTCGATACGTAATAGGACAATGTCCATTTGCTCCTAAGTGGAATTTTGGTACGTGACTCCAGAATTTGAAGCTTGTTTTTAAGAGAGGAATTTCTATTTGTCTCCATTCAGGAATATCATACCTTTTCAATTTGAAAAGAAGCTTCTATATCCTCAATGAAAGATACGTTTTATTATCAACTAGTTCACTCACGTACACAACTGAAAAAATCATATCAGGATTATCAGATAACTCTCCAGAGATCTAACAATGTTGACTGACCAGTCAGAAGTACAATCAATTCGTACACAACTGCACGGTATTCGTTCCATTTGTCCCATTTGTAGGAACGGCGATGTCGGTAATTGCTTTTGATAGTTACATGTTTCCTGGATAACTCAAATTGGCAACCTGCATTCGCAGTTTTGCTAAATTAACACGGCGTATCGCAGTAGATGCGCCTCGTGTTTCTCCGTTGTGGTTCTCTTATTTCACGTGGAACGTATGTCACCTGCTACAACGAATAATGCAACGGTTATTGAATGGGATTATATTTGACTGGAATTCGTCTGGGGTGACCATTCCTTCGGGGTTATTGTGAAGTTGCAGTGACACACGCTGGACGCCATTTTGAAGGAGAACTTGATTTGAAAAAGCTACAGATGGATTTGGAAGATTTCAATTGATATTTGATAGGATCGCAGCGCCACATTCAAGAAAACTCTAGTTAATAATCACCATTTTGATAACTATTTAACAACTATTTAAAGTTAGGACTTTGACGTTGTTTGAAAATTCCAAATCGTAAAAATTTGTGAGCTATTCAGTGTGTTTTTACTTTTTATGTGAACGTTAACCATGAATTGTGCTTGATAAACATTAGTAATAATTTTAATCATATTCCAAAATTTCAAAATAATATTGCAGCGCCATTTTGACCAAGTTTCGCTCACTTTTTTCATCCACTTTTCGATCAATCAGAGGACAAGAATATCAAAATTACTAATAATCGATGAGTTTGGAACCTTTGGTGTAAAAGTGTTAATGGGTAATTGATCTCTAGGAAAAGTTTCAATCAGAATTATTATAAGTAGTTCAATTTCGAATGAAACATATCGGTTACTTTTAAATGAAGAATACATTAATGCAACTGCATTTCAAACCAATGAAAATTTCAACTTCTGCTGATAAAACAATTTCGATTTCAACTACAGGAAAAATTAATAGTAATGAATGAATTTATTTCAACAACAGATAAACATGATAGAAAATGAATACGTTTCCATAGTGACTAACAAATATTATTATTGTTAATCAGATATTTCATCGAAAGAAATAAACACCGGCAACAAACTGAGCGGTGTGTGCTTCATCCAAAAAACAATCATTTCCTATACTTTACGAAAATGTCTCGAGCAATACCTCCTGTCAGTTTGACTTTTTCAACAACTGTTGCTATTTAAGGTTGGGACTTTGATGTTGTTTGAAAATTCCAAACCGTGAAATTGCAGTTTTTGGTGTTTTTTCCCTTTTTTTGTAAACGTAAACGTTAAATAAACTAACTAAATGTGAGTACTAATTTTAATCATATTCCAAAATTTCAAAATAATATCGCAGCGCCACTCTGACCAATACTTCAACTAATGAGTACCACTTTGAAAATACATTATTCGAAACTTTCCACCGGAGGGCGTATCGCTCATCTTGAAACCCCAACAAAGAGGATAGTTAGTTAACTATACGAAAATATAAGTCATGTCTTTTCATTTTTCTTGCGGAGGCCGTAGCTTAAATCGCACATTTTCTTTATTATGTACTTATACATATAAAATGCCACAAAATGGCAAATTCAGAAACAGATCATTTATATTTTGCAGATTATTTTGATTCTTGAATTTTCAATTCCTGTATACATTTCAAGCGTCACCTCTATTTTGAAGCGTCATTATCTTTCTTTCAACATTTCAGTCAAACTGACGAACATGAATATGCACCCATTTGTCGTGTATTGTCAAATGAACGAATATATGGACATAATATTGTATTTCGCATAACAAATATGATTCATATCCTGTTTGCACATTAACTATCCTTTTTGCCTAGAAACAACTGTTTCGGGGATGTTGGTGTTCCAAACGACGATCGGTAATATTTCTTTGTTATGAAAAAACTATGCTTTTTGAACTTGGTTTTCTATTTCGTTTGAAGAAACCTACATCACATTCCGTCAGCTTTTGAGGATGAAGTTAGGCACCAAAATATATTTGAATTGCATTGAAGCTTTAAACATTGTAGGGTGGAGTTTTTTTATTACCTTTTTATGATTCCAAAGCATTCCTGATCTTCATTCATTTCAGTTTTTGCAGCAAATCTATGCCTAAACATCCATTACAATTTATCACGATGAATTATGCTTGATAAATGTGAGTACTAATTTTAATCATAATCCAAAATTTCAAAATAATATTTATCACTATTTCTTGAGGTTCAAATTTATTAATACTCTTGCCTGCTTCAAGTGAACTGTCCATTCATATTTCCATCTGTTGAATTGGGAAAAATAATTCAAATGAAGCTTTTTTATGATTTCATGAAATCGAGAGAATCGGGAATTTGTGAAAGTACGTTTAAAAATCCTTAGTAGTAGGTAAAATAGTTGACAAAAAATTAATAATTGATTTTACTTTCTGTCCAGTGAAGCTATAAACTCGAGAAGAAGATTATGTTCCAGAAGAAACAAATTTATGTATTTTTGAATTTTTTGAATAAAATATTTTCACCACTCTTGCCCATATTGATAAGAAATTATTTCTATTCTTATTCATTTCTTTTACTCTCACTTTTTCTTGATTAATTCAATATGTATCATCACGATTAGGGAAGTAAAAATTTCAGAATGTTCAGAAGAATAACTTCATTCATTTTCGAAATGCATTTCAAACTAACGAACTATTAGATTTTTCTACTCTAGTGGACAACCGCCTATTCGTCTTCGTTTAGTCAATAAATACATTGATTACTCAATAACTTGCATAAAGTATTTTGAGTTTTCAAAATCAGCATACGATATAATTACATAAAAAGTAGGTTCAATAACAGGTTACAGTTGGGACGACCATTGGAATGAATCGAAGGACTATCACATATAACCTAGAAGTTAGACATTATTTCAGAACATTGATGTTTTCGCTTGAATGTGGTTGACAATGTTCCTCGCTGACTCACATTGATGTTTATTTAAGTCTGAAAAAGTAAATTTGTAATTTTTCAGTTGAATGAAATATAGTTCAGAAATAATGGGGATCACTCATTGCGTCATGACCTTATTTGATGCATAGATAGATTAGCCATAAAAAATTGGAATGGAACATTGATCCCCAGACAGTGTTATTTCTTCTCAGATTTTTAAAATTGGACCTCCTGTCAAAACTAAAATCCTATGCTGTCTGATATTATCTATATGTTTTTAATAAAGTGAATGATATGTTATTAATTTTCAGAATCCACGCATGAGTTGAATACGAATAATATTTCCCCTTCATCTCGAACGTAAACTATAATACATATTTCATTTTCTGGTCTGCTAAGGAGAGCCGAGGCTGAAATGCAACAGAATAATTCATTTTCACATCAAATATTTACTACATTTTCATCTTTAAATGATAGTATTGAAGGAACTCTTTTGAATAATTCAATGAGTTTATATCTTTCGATAGCTCTATTGATTTTGAATGAAGCTTTATGGGCAAACAGTGTTCTGTTTATGGAAATACTGAATGCAGTGTTGAAACTTCCATCAATTTTCATCATTCATAGTGAAGAATTGGCACATGGTTGGCGAATTGAAGGGAAAGAGTTATGAAGATTCGGAGAGAGCAGATGACACTTGGGAGGAAAGAATAATATATTATGACACTAGGAGGATAAGTAGCCTAATACGCACGAACGAAAGTTGTGAGCAACAGACGTTAGCCGAGTGCGGCAATTCGGAAGTGCACGTGCTAGCCTTATCCTCGAGTTGCGTACTGTACTTTTTCCACTCCCACTATGCTTGTGCGGTGATTTCTGCTGGTGTAGCACACATTTCTTCGTTATCGCTCATTTTTAATAATCATCGAGACACTGGATGACAGCAAGTAGGTGAAACAATTGCTTGCTTCATATTTAAAACCAGATACACTACCAATCCACAAACTGTTAAACAATAAATTTCCTAGAAATATGGGCATGTGACGTCATAAGACAACTGTCAATCAACTTGCTGGACATACAAACCGTACTTCCATAAGCAACAGTGGTAATTCAATGAGATTATGATCGTAATTATGAAGAAATTACGGGTTTACCCTAATTATGGATATACCCTTAGTGTACCTAGGTACACTAGGTCAGCTGACATGTATAAATGTCTATATATTGCAATGTATATTTATTATTCTTCCTGCTTACAAGGAAATTGTGTGTGAGATGGCTGATAAAAGTGTTAATTTCAACACCTTGTCTATGGATGTCCAGAAGAGATAATTAGAGAAGCTGAAGGAAAGTAGTGGAAGTATTCCTTATTTATTGAAATTTGGGGATTGTAGTAATGCTGAGGAATACTTCCCTAAAGTTTCATGACATGGTGTATGACATTATAAAGTTTATAATATAAACTATTTTGTATATGAGAGTGCATGCACAGGAGAAGACTTCGAAGGCTATAAAAGTTTGGATTCATACAATATGTTCATATCTAAATGGATTAGAAGGATTGGACTGGAGCTTGTGAAAAGATTACTGAGAATGTACTTTAATAAATAATAATTCTGAAAAAACAGATTTAGGGTGTGTTATATAAGGCTCTACAAAATTATAAACCACAACCATCTTTTCATATGGTAATCCTGTGTGAAAAAGGCATTTAGTTGGATTATGCTTTAAACTTTCCAATGTGAATGAATAAGTCTACAGAGTTTTCCGGAGATGATAGATTTCACGATAACAATTCTGCAACTCGAAATTAATATCTGGACATAGGTGTTCACCAGAGTTTTGTGCATAATAATAATAATAATGTTTATTCATTCATTCATTTTCAGTATTAACAAATTTACACAAGTCATCTGTATCTATAAAAAAATATAACAATTCATTTGATTTATGAATAAACAGGGGGACCACAGAAACTGAAATTATTTCAGCTTGTGCGTGGTATAGGGGAGTTCGTAATCCATAACTTACGTGATAAAATGTGAGTTGTATAATAATATTATCATGGACATCAATTTGGGATCAATTCAAAATGAGGGTGCATCAAAATTAGTTATCAAAAAAACATAAAGTTGGTAAGACATGATAAACTACAATAAAAATAACATTAAAAATATATACCTAATAAAACAGGTGTATATGAATACTAAGAGCTTATTTTATATAAATTGGAATACAGTTTCAACAGAATCAGCAAAATATGAAATATAGTGATATAATAGGCACATCAATTTGAGATGCAATCACAACATAATTGGTGAAGTACAGTCACATAGGTGAAATGAACAATTAAATGCATCATCAATCAAGATATGTGACATCTCATACAATACATTTTCCATATATTGCAGTCTTGTGGGTGAGTTGTTGAATCAGTTGTTATTTATTATTTTGTGGAAGAACTGACGCTTTTTTTCTAGAATCCATTTCCTTGTTTTAGTTTTGAATTCATTATAGGTTCTACTGTATCTAATGCTGATTGGCAACTCATTATAGAGTTTGCTGCTTAAGTAAGCACAACTACGTTGCCCAATGGTTTTCTTTCTGCCTCGTTTCATAGGTATGAGTTGGTATAGAAAGTGGTATTTTGTTGCATGTTCCACTTCTTCAACTGGTTGATTTATATCATTCAGGGTTTGATTTTGCTCAACAATAATATTCAAGTTTTGAACAGCTGGATTATTCACACAAAGAATCATCATCAATTTGATCCTCAACTTTATCCATATCAACTGTTCTTATTGTTATCACACTGCTCCCTATGATTCAATCTCCGGATGCTTTGAAATCCATTGATATTTGTTTTGTAGCCAAGTAATTGATACAGTATCCAGTCTATATTGTCAACATCTTTGAGTGCACTGGGCTTGCCTTAAATGAAAATAAAATTCAAATTATGTTGCCTATGTTTCCTAGATTCTTTGAAAATATCTCCACCGAAATGTTTTGAACACACCGTTGCCCATTTCAACTTATCAGAAGTTATATCTGCTCTTCTAGTTGCCTGAATCCACAATTCGCGTTTCTTTTCAGCAAGAGGATTAATCTTAATGAAATATTATCTCTGCCGCTTTTACTTCCATATTTCACAATCGCTCAAAATTGAGGCTTCATTGAGAAAAAAGATTTTAAAATATGACATAAACACACACTTAGCATAGGTAAATCAGGTTTGTTTGTCCAGCAGGCTGGATTGACAACTGTCATTTACTGTCTTCTGTCAGATATGCCCGCGGTCTATTCATTTAACAGAGAATTTGAAATGAAAATTCGCTGATTTGGTTTTTGGGCAGTTGAATGTAGTCATGAGATCGAATTTATCAGGTCAAATGTTACATATCCAATCATTAAAAAAACAATTCTGGAAGTGGCAGCCATTAATTTAGAATACGTGTATTTGATATGAGCCATTACTTGACACGTGTCAAACACGTGATGAACGGTTTAAAATAATAGTAGTAGAAAAAGAACATTTGAAACAAACTGTAAAAGCACCCCTCGAAAGAAAGGAGTAAACAATCTGACTATAAGATCTCATGATTGTTATTCGAGTAGCTTTAACTACTTTTCAGTTTGAATCGTGTATTTTCTCAAATTAAGATCGAACTTAATTATATTTGAATACTAATTTTATTTTTTTCTGAAAAAAACCTTCCAACTGATATATCTTATTCAGTAGTGAGTAGTCATGTGTTTTTTACTCACCGAAAAGGAAAAAGGGAATCATTCTAATCGTTTTAAATGAAGCTGCGCGAGCACTTATGATAGTTTTTGTCAACTAAGACGAAGTTTCATTATTTGGTATTCCGGTATTTGGAAACTCTTGTTACTTTTTCAGTTCATGTTACATCAGCAGATTTGGATTCCTCCTCAGAAGAGGCTTTAAAGCAGTCATTCCATGATTACTTTGCATACGTCAGTTCCCATATGACATATTCATATGTGCTTCAGATAACCTGTATGAATAATGGAAATAATCAAACTCTCACATGATATATAACATTCCATTCATACAAGAATTATTTGATATTAATTCCTTTACAGCCGATTGCACCAACTTTTTGTTATTGGAGCATTAAGCTAGTGGGCCATCAAATGTCAGTTAACACACTGCAGCGATTGCACCATGGTCGAAGATATTATTGAACACCCATCCATAAACCCTCACCTAACTAAAATAGTCCTTCTCTTAATGGTTTCATAGCAAAAAGTCGGTGTTAGTTTGGTATTTCTTTGGTGATGATTATATATGGATCATTTTCTGTTCACTAAACAACTCACACACCCACAACCAATGAAAGATGGTCGATTTGAATTGATTATGAAAATGAAATGTGTTGAACAAGGTGCAATGAAAATTAAATTATCGAGAGTCAAGGTACTGCAGAACTATGTGTTATATGAATGGCACATTCTAAAGAAAGTTCCGAATTAATTCTTCGGTCTGTTTAATTGACAATATCGCCCTAAATAGGTTGATGGAGCACTCTACTTGCTCAAACTTCTTCCTCGTACAGTATGGTCACCATATCCAGCCTACTACTGTGAGTAAATGTTTCACTTTTCCATAGTGACGCATAGAATGTTGTTCTAGAGGGGCTGGACTCATGAAATTTTGAAGATCTCACCAGTCGGTTCCCTATGTCGGTGCACTCAAGTTGTAACAACAAGTTATCGAATTTGTCTCATCACATCACTTCCAGTATATTTTTTGGAAAAGTTTATGGTCAACAACCAGGACGAAAGTCAATTGTATGCCTTGAAACCATAAACCAGAATTTAGAAATTTCAGTTTCAATTGAAAAATATAATATTTTGAAATAAACCCACAAAGGCTGTGATATCAATTTGAATTGTTTGAATTTTTAATTCAACTCAATTTTCAAATTCTGATTCTACAGAAGCATGCACTTGACTTTTCTCTTTGTGGTTTACAATGAAATTTCGTAGTGATGACTTGATAATTAGATTTGATACCTTGTTTTTCGAAATCAGTGGGAGCAGAAATTCCTTTAATTTTTCACATAAAATGTAAATTTCTAATTCTGGTGATACCCAGAAATTTAAGTGACTTTCAACTTCGTGGACCACTTTGAGTTTCAGAAAAAAAATTTGAGTGATTGCGTGAGATGCCAAATTCTATACTTTGTTCATGCAAGTTCGGTAGACCTTAATCTACTTCTAAAAAAATTGAGTTATTTTAAACATCCTGGGATATACTAAACCATTGGCCAACGTATATACACTTACCTATATAGTTAAGTATATAATTTATTTCGTGATCGTACAAAACGTATAATCTCACCTCACACTCATTGCTGCTCATTGGGAAAGTAATTAAAAACTATCTAAAGTGTTGCGGTACACTTTAGATAGAGGATATTCATAATATAATTGATTGATATTAATGTTAGGAAAACCCCTCTAAGGTTCATTTATATATTGTAGATAAATAATTGTTTTTTGTTCTGTACATTTTTACTTGTCTAAACATTGGTTATCTCTTTTTCAAATATTTTTTTATATTCAATCACTTCACAAGATAATCATGATTAAGTCACCAAATCTAATGTAATGGAAAATCCTGTTGATACTATTTTTCAACTGTTTTATTTCATACCACATTCGTTGTTTTGTGTGTTTTATTTCAATATTGAATTTTTGTACTTTTCTTTTGAGCGTAATTGTCAATGGCCTAAATATGAGCAGTTAAGCAATGAAACAAATACAATGTCGTAAGTGTCTCACACCTACTTACCTAAATTCATGTAACATTATTTTAATCATTCTTCATATATTTTACTGCAAATATTTTCATTTTCGTGTATACAGCTACTCAATACTTGACACACTTATCTGCCCATGCGCAACCCTCTAGGGTCTTAAATGGGCTTCCAATGTTTGTTCAACAGGTTTATGTAATTTATTATTGTTCACCCAAATTTTTCTTTGAATAAAATTTTTTTTTATTACTATTATTATTATTACTATAAAGAGAAACTATCTACCAGAATCCATTGAGATTTTGACATCAAGAAAAGTCCGTAATTTTGTCTATAGACCTTGAAGTGATTGTCTGCTATTTTGTACTTTCATCTTTTTTCTGTAGTTAACCTTTTCATTTTCCACCTCAGTCTTTCCTATTATATGATCATTTGGAGATTTTGACATTTTTCACATTAGAGTTCAGAAATACAAGGAACAAAATAATATAATAATGTCCGTGGCAACTCCTTCTGAAATTAAAAGTAGAAGTGTTTGATAGATGTGATTTCCAATATAATTCGTGGTACGATCCAAGAGAGTACTTTGTTATTTTTCGTGAGATATGCAGTATATATTTACCTTTCAGTCAATCTACTGATTCAAGAGTGAACAAGAACTGCTTACACTTACAACACCTGACCACTATTAATTACGTCTTTATCATCCCCTATATTATTTCAAATTTATCAGCAAATTTCCATGATGACACGTCATAAATTTGTTTCAGCGAAGCCGACATTGAGCGTAATTGGTCGAAATCTCTCGAATGGAGGGGAGATGTTAGATATGCGGCTATGGTAGTTAGAGTGATAGCTGGGTATTATAAATCAGTTCTGGTGCAGAGAAAATTGAAAATCGAGGTGTTGAGCAACGATAACGCCTTCCTGAATTATCATCCGTTTTATTTCACACAAAGGACCCTATTAGCGAGGTATGCACCCTATCAGCAGTGGCGTAGGTGGTATTTCATTCAAACTGGGTATTTTGAAGATTTAATGGAGAATTTTCAGACAATAACTATATACATATATCGGGTATCCTAGAATTCCGTTGACACCCCCTTCCACTTTTTTTTCTGTGCCGAAAGAACCTCTATGAGTTTATTTATTCAATAGTTGGGAATACATCTGGATTTCGATTCACTTTAATACGAAGATTTTCAAACGTATATAATGATACCTTTTTTCGATTTTTTTATCAGGAGAAACAGTAAGTACCAAATAAAAGCAGTGCAGAAAAATCATTGATTTATCCAGGCTTCGTATCGTAGTTAGGTTTTTTTCTTTGTGGAAGCCGTCTGACCTGTCCTTCACTGCCAGAGGGACCTGTTTCATAAAATTACAAGTCTTGTAGCTACAAGAGAAAGACAGTGCAGGTACAGGTAAAAAAACGAGTAAAGAACAATTGTTTATCATCGTCTTTCTTTGTGTTTTTCTTGTAGCTACAAGACTTGTACGTTCTTGAAACAGGCCCCAGATCTCCGGAAAGCACTTCAGCCTCTAGGGCTGATTGCGCTTTGCTTCTATATACGTTATGACACCCATTCCAACAACCTTGTCCTCTGCACAAGTTTGTGCAGGTTGATTGCTGGGTGTTTGTCATATTCTTCTAGATACAAAATTGGTTTTCCTAATATTTTTTGCCTTTCATGATCCAGAGCCTCACATTCGCAGAGTATGTGTCGAGCTATCTCTGTCTCTTTGTTTTATTGTCTGCAGCTAAGGTCGCTAAGGTTGTACAGCCATATCTTATTCAGGTGTCCTTTGAGTGGACAGTGTATTTAGGGTTACATGGTACATAAAGCTCTGATTTCAGCTTGAATATAATGTTAAAGGAAGCTCAACGAATCTGTTTGAGGTCTCATGATTTGATGGTGATGATTTCGCAAAACATGTCTTGAGTGAAGAATTGATGATATCAAATACCGAATTATTGAACCTGAAGATGCCGTTAGAATTCCAGATGCGTCACAATGGAGAGATTAAATTCAGAAAGTTATTGATTCGAACCTCCATTGTATAAGCGTATTGCAACATAATTATTATTGTGTCTAAAGATGAAAGTGATGAATGGAACTAAAAATATAATATTGTACCGCTATTGAAACCTGTTGCAAAGAACGAAATTTTTGAGGAATTGGAATCAAATGGGACAAACAAATCCAAACAAAAATGTTGAAATGGATTTTCTGGTCGAAGTATAAAAAGAATTGAAATTGAAGGTTCGATTGATCAAGAGATAATAATGCGATAAAAAATCAAAATATTGAATATGAAATAGTGAAATGAAATATATATCAGTTAAGAAGTATGAATTAATGTTAACAAATATTGGAACCAAATTTTGAGTTTAGTGTACTTACAAAGGTGATCCATACTAAGAAAGGAGCACTTAATTTTGATATTGTCGTTTGAACTGGGGCATTAAAGCTGTAGCGGTAGCTGAAAGAGATCACTTATTTTTTTTCAAATTAAAATATGCATTACTCCTTAATCTAGTAATTTTTAGGGAAAGTTTATTCCTCGTTATTGTTTTCGAACCACCTCTTTTTACTGATGGTGGAGGAAAAAAATTCATTGGAAACTATAAGGTATAACATTTAATGTATTATAAGTGTTTTTATATATACAGATCCACAAGGAATGAAAGCCCTTTAATGTTCGAATAACACTTAGGAAGTATAAATTTTCTTTATCACATAATCAGAGCTGGGCAGTACTCGAGTAAATTGTACTCAAAATTGTACTCGAGTACTCAAAGTACTCAGTAATTGGTACTTGTGAGTATCTTTATTCTGACGTACTCAGTACTCGAAAAATTTTGAGTACTTTACATTTTAGAGTACTGAGTACTTCTGATTCATACATCTGACGAGTAACGAGTACGAGTACGGACGCGCGCATACCCGCACATACAAGTATGAGCTTGTCTTGAATGTTGTGCCTTGAGCAGAAGTGGCGTATTTTATTATTGTATATTATATACATATACACATGAAATATACCTATACGTAACTCTGTAACTGTTCTTTCGACTATCCTCTACCTGTGGCTGTACCTAATACCTTTATTAGCTGCTTACCTGCTTATATGAAAATTAAAATGCAAAAATGAGGTGAACACATTAATAGTAAGTGCAAATTGATAGATTTTTTATCTGTCGCTCTCATACTGACTGTGTCTGACAGTCTGACGAGGCGGATACATTCAACGTTCATTATAATTACATATTCACTATATTGACGTCTTTTTTAGAAATACTCATACTCGTTACTCACTTTTTACGAGTACCCTGTGAATTTTGTAAAAGTACTCATTTGCCTTGAGTACTTCTCATATAAGTACTCATACTCGAACACTTATGAGTACTATTTGAAGTTACTCATAGTGAAGTACTCATGAGTACTTAATTGCAGTACTCTGCCCAGCTCTGCACATAATTTAGAAATATTTCGGGAGAGACTATTCTTTCTCAGAATGGAGAGAATGTCAATTGTTCATTTTCTTTCAAATAAAACGTTCAGCTATAATTCGTGAACAGTGGAATTATCTCATGTGCATAACCTATATTTAATGGATTGCATAGTGTGTTCCAGAATGTTCCGGAGAGTTGAATCGAAGAGACTGTCAGATCAAATGTATGTTTTATATTCATTTTCATTGAAATCTGAATTTCTACGTTCGAAATGATTGCATTCACAAATCCAATGCCAGATAGCTGTTTCGACCCACCATACTTGTCTGGACTGTGAACACAAACATTTCGAACTATCTTCTCCTTACGAAGTAAATCTCTGAAACTGGGGCAGATGGTGTAAACCTCCAAGAGGCAACGCCACCTGCTGGGTGACGACCAAAGTCTCAAACTCCTACTGCCCAAGGCAGGATTTGTGAATATCATTTCGAACGTAGAAATTCATATTTCTGTGAAGTGTAGTGGTTAGCATATCTGCCTATCAAGCGGAAGGCCGGGGTTCGAATCCTCGCCGGGCTACCGTGCTGGGTAATCGCACGTTAAAAGGTAAGGCCTCGTTGATCCATTGCTCGCACAAGTTTCGACTTCTGAGGGTTGACGTTCGTCAGCTGGTTAACGGAAACGAACAAAAAAAAATTTGTTGCAGCTTTGCCGTAGGATGACCTGCTGTAAGGGGTCTCCTCTGCCTTGGGCAGTGAAAGTTTGAGACTTTGGTCGTCACCCAGCAGATGGCGTTAACACCATCTGCACGAGTTGCATTGTCCAATGCTTGATATTTCATTCTCTTGTTATATTGCACAGGAAATTAAACAATACATTGTTCTCAGTGGAACTGAATTGAATCTTCACATTGATGAAAACAACCTGATATTGAAGAACATACCAGAGCTTTCAGTCTGATGAGTAGCAAATGAAAAAAAGGTGATTGGAATGATGAAGTATGGGGTACTTTCCACAACCCTGTAAACGACGCCACTGACCGGAACCTGCACAACGATATGATGTCATTATTCACTGGCGTTTTAATCAAAACCTCCAGAGGGGCCGGTTTATTTATTTATGGCTTTCTTTTCATTGCCAGACAGAAGAATGTATGTGGTGAATTTTTTGGTTCCACATGATTTGAATATTGGTCGTATCGCAAATTTCTCCGATATATTCACGAACTGGAACAGACAAAGATGAGGTACATATATTTGATTTGAAATGGAAGGTGAAAATAGGTAATTGATATTGAAGGTTAGGTGATAACATAGCGGGCCGAGTTTCACTAACGACTTCAATCTCGATTTTTAATCAAGATAACGATCTCAAACCGTTCCACCACAATAGTAACCTGTATTGTCAAGAGTAATCCTGATTATTTTTAAACTGGTCATATATTAGCAGTTATCGATATAATCCAACGTTTTTACGTACATACATTAAAAAGTCAGTTCATTTTTTTGAGACAAAAGCAGGACTTTTGTCTCAAAAGGTAAATTTTTCTAATGGCACATCTACGACGGTTGTACAATCTTGCTATCCATGGTCAAAGCAGTGATGGGCAAATGAATTTATGCTGCGGCGTGAACATGTAGGAATAAATATCAATTTATTTGGATGAATTAGCAGTAATATCTCGTACCTACTGGACAAAATTATTGATATACAAAACTATGATTCATTACCATTTCAATTATTGTTTCTCTATTTCATTTTTTCTTAATGAGACACAGATAAAAATTCTTGAAAAAAAAACCAAAATCGTGCATTTAGAATAATTCTCAATTGTACATAGACATACAAATGCCAAAAAAACTCAAATTCTCATTGTTGAGAATAATAATGATTAATATAATGATAAAATGATAAAACTTCATAAAATTCTCAATAACTTATATCCAACTCATTTTTCAAACATTATTACTTTCGTTAATGACATCCATAGCCATTCAACTAAAGTTTTGAAAACATTTATATAAGAACAGTTGGGACAAATTTTCAACAAAATAGTATTTTCCACAAAGGTCTCACAATTTATAATAATCTTCCAAGAGAAATGAAACTCAGTAAAAATATAAATATTTCCAAAAGATATTGTTACTATTATGTCCTCAAGCATATTTCCATTTGAATAATGGTATGTATGTTTTTTAAGTGAATTATGTACCTATTCCCTTGATGTGATGTAATTTAGCATATTTGGTAACAATATTATTATTATTTTTAGATCTAGATAGATTACGTCAACTTGGGTTATATTACTTTTGGTGAAATCCGGCCTTTAGTTATTTTGTTTGGGTTTATGGTTTCAGAGGAAGGAGATAATTAAGTTACGATAATCCCTTGGGTTCGTTTAATGAAACTCCAAAAAACACTAAACCACTTTTATTACAACTCTCTATCACAACACAATACAATCGCTTAAATTGCTCCGCGAACTTTCCAACGCTCAGTACTGAAACTCTCTGTAATAGCAATACTCCGATATACTTGCGTACGCCTACGGAGAATCTTCGAGTCAAATCTCGATAATCGGATATTCCACGCGTGACGAGAGTTCCTGGAAAAATGACGTACGCTCTTCGACCCCTCATATTAATCTGCGCTTATGAGCGACAGTGCTGGCGCTAGGACATTTCGTAACAATAATTTTCAATTTACTAATGCAGGCTCTGTTCAAACAAGGTTATTGAGAGCTATCTTTGGATTCAGTTATGACACCGGGCATTTACTGTTCCAGTTCTGAATTCATAAATCATAGGTTTGCAGAATATGTATCAAGTATGAGGAAATACTATTAATGGATCGACTGTTGGAAAACGAACTATAATGAAATTGTCAAAGATTAAGGGAGTAATGGACGCAATTTTTATAATTTTTCATCTTGGAATGTAGTTTCACCGTAAAAACATTATGAACTTACACCAAGCTTGAATGATTGATAAAAATAATTCACTTGACATTGTCAGTATTTGAAATCTCAGTTTGCTTGTTTGGAAAAAGGTGTTCTATAGAACATGAGATTATTGAAAGCTGTGGGAGCAGTGATACCTTTGATTGCAAAGTCCAAAGTCCACTCCTGGACATCTCGAATACATATTTTTGATGCTCTGGTTCTGAGTATCATGAGCAATTGTCTACCGGTATGGGGTATCAGATACTGTCATGTTCTCGAACGAGTACAATTGAATTTCTTGAAAAGACTCTTACTCATTCCACAAAATACACCAGATTATGTGGTTAGACTTGAAACTGGACGAGTTCAATTCAGCTTCAATATAGGTATTCAAATCAGTTCTCAACTGGGACTTGAAATGGACGACACGCGATACCCTAAGATGTGTTTTATTCGCCAAAAAAATCTGAATTCTTCTGTAGTGAAATATAACTGGTTCTCCCAGATTCAGACTCAGTTTGAATCCTTGGGTTATTCAGAGTTGTGGGAGAATTGTAATCTAGTGAAACTCAAGAAAAACAAAATATTGAAAACTTACTATCAAAAACTACACTTGGAAGATATCAGGCTCGCGCAAGAGTCCTCTTTCTCAACTTTCTATTCTTTTTTAACGCCACAACAACAACCACAGAACTACTTGTTAGTCAATCTTCCACAGCAAACAACAAGAACTATTGCCCAGCTTCGAGTTTGTAGCAAATACATAAGTAGTAAATTTTTACTATGACGGTTGTTCATATGTAATCAATCCAACTGAAGTATGTACCATTTGTAACAGTAATTAACTGGAAACGATAACCCATCGAATACTACCTTGTGATTCGTTTACGACAAATGAAATGTTCTGTCGCTATAATTAATCTGTTTGGAAAAATGTGTTCCGTAAAAAATGAAATGACGGGAGTAATGATCATCAAACAGCCGTTGAAAATCGAGATATGATCAAATAATAGAGTTTACTGAAATAACTGACTCAATTCAATCAAATCCGAACTTTTGAGTGGTTCATGGCAAATTGAAATGTTTTGTTGCTTTAATTCATCTATAAAACAAAATTGGAAAGTTAATATTGGAATATTGAATCCAGACCTGGCGGAAATCCACTCTTATTGAAATGTGTCACAACGGCCAACAATTTAATGGTGCTATTCGTTAATTCCATAGTAGGTAACCTAGATGTAAGTTAGTAAAGTATAGATACTACAATTAACACTCGTCGACGATGACGTCCAAATGAAATTTTGTCGTCTAATGCGTTAATTTGTACTTGACACTGAAGGGAAGTTGTCAAAACTAAAAGTGCGCACTACACGTTATTTTCTCAAAATTCGCCCCGTAACGCCCATGGAAAAATTTTTATTGAATGGCCTTCGAGGAAAATTACTGAAGCAATTCAGAAATTAGCTGAGGATCGTAACAGGGCTCTTGACTGGATATTTATTCATTCAAAGGAAACCTGAACAAGATAGGGCTGTGTAATACATAGCTGCAGCCAATGCAATGAAGGGACAGACACAGCTTCGTATCACAGAAGAATATGATTCATATCCAGAAAAGTTGTACAAACTGGTAAAAGAAACACTTCGTTGAAATATGTGTCATGAAATATATGGAAGTGAAGCTTAATAAGCCCAAGGGCTAAGGTGCTTTCTGAAGAAAAAGCCAGACGGCATTCACGCACAGAAAAAACTGCATATTCGTCAGAAAAATTGTGCATTTTACAGTTTTATCTTGCAAGAAATTTGTATGAGTAATATTTTTTAGTGGGATTCTGAGAATTTTTTTGCACCTGAACCCATTTATTTCCCGCACTAACGAATCTCCGCATGAAACGGCATCATATTTTATTGTCGAGTTTCCAATTCCGTCGTTTCCTAATTCGTTCTTTCCTAACGAATCTTCCCTTTCCGAGGTTTCAGATAAACACGACCACGCCCCGCCACAGCCAATTTATAAAAAAACCCGTGTACTCACTAATGGCCTTATTATCCTTTTTGGGGGATGAAATCCTCGAAGAGAAACCAACACATCCTGATCCCTTATTAACAACCATTGCAACTCGGGCTAAGCACAGGAAACAGTCATTTGTTTCTGTCGTTTTGGCTTATGGGAATGAAAGCTACCAAGAGGACCTAAAACAAGGTGAGTGCGAAATAGTGTTTGGGTTATGAAATGTTTTGGATCTTGTATGTTTAGGTTGTTCGATATCCAGTGGTCCTAATGTCGGTAATTTTTTTGTTCCTAATCCAAATCAAAAATGCTCGGACACCTAGAGTTTGATTATGAGGGTGACACATTATTCTTCAAAATATACATTCAAACTTTATTGGAGAGTTTTTTGCCTGATAAGTCTTTGCATGTGGTTGTTGATGGAGTATCATCTGATATTCTCCCAATAAATGCAGGTGTTCCACAGGGTTCCGTTCTGCCGCCCACTTTTTTCTGCTTCATATCAATGATTTGCTCGAGAAAACATCTTGTTCGATACATAGTTTTGCGGACGACGGTACTCTTCATACCAGTTTCTCTTCCAGAGTCTCCATACCAGCTCGAGAAACAACAATTTAAAGGAACATTCACGTCAATAAAATTAACGACGACTTGGTTAAAATGAAAGAATGGGGTAACATGAACTTGGTGGAATTTATTGCTACGAAAAGCCAGGCATGCCTCTTCTCAAGAAGAGCCAATCTATCATCGTCTAATATTCAGATGTCAGGAGTAACTATTCCTACAAAATCAAGTATCTCGATGCTAGGAATTACAATCAGTGATAATCTCTCATGGGAGAACCATGTGATATCGATCGCTAAAAGTGCTTCCCAGAAACTTGGATTTCTATATCGTGCGAAGAAATACTTCACTTCTCGTCAGCTTCTAATGATCAACACGGCTCAGATACGACCTGTCATGGAATACTTCCCATGCGATTCTATTCAGAGGAAGGCAATTCGTCTTGTTAGTGATTCTTCGCTCACAGACTCGCTCACTTCATTGGAACATCGTAGAAGGGTTGGAGACTTCTCTCTCTTCTATAGACACTTTCACGGTCGATGCTCTTCCGAATTGTTATCAATCGTTCTACTCTTGGCAATATCTACACGGATGACTCGACGAGTACAGAATTCCCACCCCTTTGTTGTGGAATTGGAAACCTGTCGAACCTCTATTGCTAAGGGATCTTTCTTCAGTAGAACAGCTGAGCTCTGGAACTCCTTGCCAAATGAGGTTTTTCCTGAGGCTTACAAACTTCAAAAATTCAAAGTGAATGTTAATTCGTATCTCCTGTCCCTTGATTCACGCGGTGTTCTTTGAACATTACAGGGCTTCCCTTTCGTGTGAATCTACATACATACATAATAGAAAGTTTTCAGTGTTTTACAAGTTTTTTTATTATAGAAGCCCCAGTAGTGGCGTGACTTCTAAGTCATATTTTTGTATTTGTCGACTGAACATTTTTTCTGTCAAAATATCGGGTCTTGTAAGATACGTGCGGAACTCGGTACATGATTTATTCATATTTATTTTCGTAATCAAAATGGCTTTCATTACTGCGACACTCAAATGTGTTTTATCACTTGGCCAAATTTTGTTGATTTGAGAAGAAACTCTTTCGACAGGTGCCTTACTTCCAGACAGGCACATAACATACTCAATAATTGTAAAAAAGTTTGTTAAATTGAAATTATTGGTACGAAAGGCTGGAATAATTGGACCCAACGGTTTCCGGTACAAACGTTCTCAAAAGTTGGAAATAAGTGAAAACTCGTCGAAGACTTTCGTTTCTCGGCTGCTGCTAATAAACCCTTGCGTGATCAGTAAATCCCTCACTTTCTGTACCTCCTCCCATGTAGACACTTTCATTAAATTGTTTAATTGACACAACTGCTTCAAGTGTTGTTTACTTGTTTTATGTAACTCAGCCGCCGCAGTTTTTACATTCTGCTGGTCAATAGCAGCTTATCTTACAATAATAATATGTTAGACTGCCTACAGTGGTTATCTGGCTCCCAGAGGTTGTATCAAATGGCCATGATTTTCATATTCAAATTCCTACATAATTTGTTGCCCAGCTATTTGGAGGATTTTTGCACTTTTCGATCTGAAGTACATAACTACCAAACACGAGCTAGTATTCAATAGCAGTTTCATATTCCGAGAGCCAACTTATCTATTACAATGAAATCCCTTTTCCATAAGGACCTGAAAGAATATAACAAACTTCCAGTATTTTTAAAAGAGTGCACTAGTGCTCATCAATTAAAAAGAAACTTATAACTCACATAAGATCTCTTCCGTAGTTGTCATAACATTCTTACATTACAATAGCCATTAAAATAGTCATTGCAATTAGACTGGGTTCATTCATTGTGTCTTTATAATATTTTTATATTATACAATTCTAGGTATTGTTTTGATAATTGTTCATGTACAGCTTGTCCAATCCATCTTGGCACAGAACTGGGAACGCATATGCCCAGCAATCTCTGTGAAGTATACTAGGATAAAAAAACGCCTGTTTTATGTGTTCACTGTGTTGAAATTCATTCCTAGAAGGTATTATTTATTTCGTCATGGTCTACACTACCAGTCTGCAACTGGAAAAGTATCTGAGTTTGTGCCAAGATGGATTGGATAAGCTGTACATTTATAGATATGCTTTACTTAGCTATTGTTTGTATATTAGGATATTCCTATTTGAAACAAATAAACGTCTTATTATTAAATAATTTTACAAGCAAGTTACGGACGATGTGAGGAAAGAAAATCATATTCTCTTTAGATATCTCGAATTATTTCCTTGGCATACTCTATCGCCAGCACATTTTGCCCTTCGATTTTCAACACAGCTGCATGAACGTTCGCTGCTTGTGTGTGCAAAAAAATATAACTACAGTTCTTAGCTGGGATTTAAAAGAAACGTATCTGAAATATCAGGGTATCAGTCGATACTCAGAAAATCGTTTTTTAAAGGCTGAACTATTTTTATAATTCTCTCAAGCGCAGGCAGTTTGTGATACTCTCTTTCAAATTTCTGAAAGTTTTGTAGAAAAATATCGGTATATTTATATTACGGACAGTGATGGCGACTAAGAAGTACTTACCCCTCCAGAAATAAGGAAGGGGCAACAACACATATATAATGTTTTGTTGAAATATTTCTCGACTGTCGCAGAATATGAGAAACGTTAGGCCAAAGTAGTGAATTTTGGTAATGATGATAAAAAAAAACAATTCCAGTTACAGAACGTCAGAAAAATTGGATATTTCTTTCAACTTTTTTTTCCAGAAAAAGTAACACCTGTGGTTATTATAGTGAATGATCTATGGGAGGGAGATTGGAAATTATTGGTTTATAAATTGGATAATGTCGATACTAATCCGTACAATGTTTGGAAAATGATGGGAAGACCAGTTTTTCCTAATGTGGAAGAAAGGCGCAGGATGAGAGAAGTCGAAGTGAGATTATTTTCAATTAGTATTACAGTTACCAGAATCGGTTTGTCGAATATTCGATGAGTTGGTATGAAAACATCGTTGATTTCCAGAAATAGGCAGGAAATGGACTTGATACTTACAAACTTATACAAGTTTATTCCTTTCGTGAAATTCAGAATTATTTGTATTCATTGATATCATCGATTCGTGCCAAACTAGTGCTAGTATCCGATACTAGCAGTATCTTCATCATTCAATTTCAACTTGAAAGCAAAGTTAACAGAAATTCTTTCAAATATGGCCCGTTACTTGAATATATCTAACCCTTTCACAGGAGCCTCATAGATTGATCGGACCAACCACTGTAACGAACTCAATCTTAAACATCACACTGGAGCTACGCAATCCCAGTATACACCTCATTCATTTATGCTCAATGCCAGATAAACTGCCAAAAAAACCTCATACATTATCTGTCAACAACATCACATGGAATGAAGTGCTTATCACATGGAAATATAACAGTAAAAATTCAATGTAAGTACAATTATTTAAAAGGTAAATATTATTTTTTTCAACCGAAGTGAACCCTAACATTGAACGAGGGTAGAAAGAAATCAAATGATGCCAATCAAAACCTACCTGGGGGTTTCCACTCCCCTGATGATGGAAGATGTCTTCTATCTTCTTCTAGGGGGTGGACTATATATTTTTTCTCAGTCTGGCACTGTAACACAGATTGTGCAGTGATAAGAGTAGAGCAAAGGTACTTTTATTCTACTCGTACTGCCGAATTCTTCAAGATATGATTATATTAGAGGGAATAATAAATAACTTTGTCTACAACCATTTCAGGATATTGCTTGTTTGCATTGGTTATGTGGAGAATTTGATCTAGTACGAAAAATTTAATGACCATTAAAGAAAAATATCTGCTCACTGGCAATTTCTTATATCTGTAAAGACTCTCTTCAAAAAGTCACATCAATTCTTATTTGGAATATCATCGACCAGTTCATCTTCGAATCTTACTATTGAATTGAATTTGATTTATTTATACGTTAATATACCGTTAACGTAAGATTGGCCATGCCGGAAATCTGTCAAAAATTTGGAATCATGAGAATTTGTATTCGTATTAATTCAATCACTGAATTTTGATCACAACTTGAAAATTTTGGGATATGTTATTAGGTTAGGGACTCTGACGAAAAATCCAAGTTTTCGATCTTGGATTAAAGGTACAAAAATTGTTTTTTCCGATTTATTTCCATAACGGTTGACCCCACGACAAATATGTTTCCATTAAAATTCAAAGAGGACAAGATTTCCACAATTTTTGTCGCCACACTTTTTCCGTAAGTATACCGGGTGGCGGTTATAGAGGACGAAACTTGTGAGTTTTTCCAAATAATCGTCCAACCTAATCTTTTATCCTCAATTTTGTAAAATTGAATTACATCGTGTTATTGGGGTTCATTATTCATATAATTTACAATGTAAAGTAGTGCAACAACCTATCTGCAAAGTTTTTTGCTTCGATATGAACTGTTGTTACTACTAGTTATTCTGATTAATTTCTCAACAATAGCCCCAATAAGTAGTAGTAACAGGTAGTCATTGAATTACCTTATATGGTAAATTATATAAATAACTAACCCTAGACTTCATATTTGATATCAATTTTCTTCACCTGATGAGACAATGACGGTTCAAGTATCTCAAGAACGATTTTTGGCCAATGAAAAAGTGCATTCGCAGAGGAATTTCAAGGTTAAAGAAGCAGCCAAAAACATCTTGTTTCTACACGCATCCAGTGGCTATGACACGACTTCATCCCTCTTCAACCAAAGGAAAACCAAATTTCTTCAGGATGTCTAAAAAAAAAAATTAAGAGCTGAATGGAATCAGAATACAAAGTGAAAGACCTCGAAGACGCTGGAGTACAGTTTCACAGTATTTTGTATGGTGTAAACGTGGAGAAGGAACAAATGGGCTCATTCCTATAACAATATTGGAAAAACCAGCTCCCGACACCTCATTGAATGAACGTCATTTTTTACAATGGTAAGAAGGGATGTTGCGCCTCATATGGCTGCAGGCAAGGTGTTAAAGTGTTTCGTTTGGTGCGGATTCTGGAACGCCGAATTCTGTGAAAATGTCCAGAAGTTATCCTCGACAGCGATAATGAAGATGACGACATACCACCAGCTGTAACAGAGATTCACAGGGCTGACATCTTAAGATTAGGCCTACTGGTGATACCACAATTGAAAACAACGCGCTGTTAGCTCTACCTCCTGTTGGTGTGAGAATGAGTTAGCTTTGGATTCACAATATATAATAATTATGAAACTAATAGCTACGAAACAACAACTATCAATTATTAGGTAACGAATATCTACAAATCATTTTTCGAAATGGGAAAAACGAGGACTTGACGATTTTTTGAAAGATGTTTGCGTCTCGTCCGCTGTAACTCGCTACCCGTTACACTTACGAAAAAAGTTTGAATACAAAAATTGTAGGGAACTTTGTCTTCTTCAAATTTGAATGGAACATTTTTGACGTGGGGTCAACCGTTAAGGAGTTTAATTGGAAAAAACTATTTTTCGTGCCTTAAATCCAAGATGGCGGATCGCTCACACTATACCCGAGGTCTAAACCGAATTTTCCATCAGGGTCTCTTACCTAATAACAAATCCCCAAAATCCGAATCACTCCACCTATTGCACGGCAAAAGCCCCCATTGACTGGAGTATATCCATTCATTTCCATCGACGTATTTTTCAGATGTTTACTTACCCACGAAGTGGAATTCCGATCTGAATGTTCCGACACGAAGATTTTCAAGAGGATCAATCCCTCTGACACGATATTCACGTCATTCCATCATGTTGGCAGAGGTAAATACATTGAAACATCGCAAACAAATGAGATCTGGTAGAAATTAAACAAAATACATTAGTTACGCTGTCTGCATGGCAGTATGCTGCGACAACTATATAGAGAAGGGGGTGCTCTCTAATGGATCTTGTTGACGGAGACAATGGAAACTCTTCTTAATGAATTCGCTTGATTGAAGTGAGTTGTTGGATCTCAGTCACCTGTAATGAATCGTCGTTTTGAATTTCATTCGGGTTTTGGTGAACTCGGAACGATTTCTGTTCATTGACGAGAGATAAATACAGGTTCCAGTAATACTACAGTTTCTTGAACACTATAGGAAGAAGTGGAAGGAAGAAGAGTAAAATGTTATACCCATTAAAGTCACATATGTCTGCCAATTGAAACTTCTATGAAATATAAACTAAGGAATATATTTCAAAAAAATCTTTCTGACATGAGCTTTTGAATTGTGTAGCAGACACAACACTGAGCTTAATTTCATCATGTACTAGGTCAATTCAATGTAACAATGTTGATTCCATTTTCACATAGAATTGTGATTTCTATTGTCTCTATACCGAAAACATTGTTGTTATTGAGCTAAATTCTTGACCAGATCTTGCAAAACACATCTCAATCTTTAAACTTATAGTTAAGAACAACCTTTTTGGTAACCGGATTGATGATTATTGCACGCGAATTCATCCCGATGTGAACTGAATAGTCCAGAAAATGAAGCTAAAAAAATGGTAAAACCTCGCAATTTTTTCGTCCAGCACCGATTTGTACAAAAATTTGGGATTAAGTTTATTTCACCCTCTAGTTCATTTTCTACATTGTGACGTTGTACGCTATTTGTTTTTTAGGGGTGAAAACTACCCCTTATTGTCAAAAATTATAAAATAACATTAAAAACCTAAATATGGGTAAAAATAAGTAAATAATGATTGTTGCATGCTTTAGGATACGATTTCAGAATCTTTCAACCTGCCCTTGTTAAAAACTACCCTTGAATTTTAGAAAACACTGGTGAGAAATCAACGAAATATACACTCACATACGCGAGCACATGTTTCCAATATGAATGGAAAAAGTGGAACATATAACGTATAACGGCCGAATATACCGGTTCTGTAGATTACTACGCTCCAAAGCGGGTAATTCGAATTTTTCAAAAAATAATTCGTTTTTCAAGCATAGCTCCTTCATTTTAGGTGAAAATTTTGGAGATCTTTTCAAAAGCTATAAGACAATGTGAATTAAATTACTTAAGATCCCTTAATTTTTGAATGGGGAGAGTATAAAGCGCTTGAATAAGGTGATGTTCGATCGTAAATGTAGGTGTTAAACGGCTATATCTCGCCGAATATTCCCTGTACAAAAAATCTGCACAGATGGAAATTTTCGTCATTAAAAAAGATACAATTTAGTATAGCTTGTCCAATCCAACTTGGCACAGAACTGAGAACGCATATGCCCAGCAATCTATGTGAAGTATACTAAGATAAAAAAACACCTATTATATGTGTTCACTGTGTTGAAATTCATACCTAGAAGGTGTTACTTGTTTCGTCATGGTCTACAGTACCAATCTGCAACTGGAAAAGTATCTGAGTTTGTGCCAAGATGGATTGGATAAGCTGTACTATATCGTTTTTTTCGTATCTTTAGTATTTTGGAAGATATTTTTGAGAAAAGGGATAAAACACGAAATTGAAAAAAATCGTTTTCTCTTTAAACTCTAATTTTTTTTAAATTAGGCATTTTGAATTGGTCAAACTTTGTGGGTGTATTAAAAGTACATATATAAAGAGAATCATAGAAGGGTGGCGATCAATTATAGTTAGGGGGTACTTTGGGGGTTGTTTTCACAGATTTTCTTCGTAGAAAAAAGCGGGTACCGATCTTATTTTGATCATGAGTTGGTCAAGTCAATTTTCATGCTGGAGAAAATTTTTTTTTGTTTGAAAGCTCTAATAAAGATTCTATGAGCTTTCTTCAGAATATGCAAATTTTCCTCGTTATTTTGCTTTGAATCTTCCAATTTATACATTTGACGAAAAAAGCTAAGCATCAATTTGCTGTATCCCTGCTCGTATTTGTCGTAGAAAAATTATAAAAAAAGAATTGTTTTTTTTTTCAAAAGCTACAGTTTGGCTCTCAACACTTGTTTTGATAAAATGGATATTTTTAGAGGTATTCGCAATAAAACATTCAAAAAAGTCGATTTTTTCGTCAAAAAACTGTTACTTTCAACTTCGAATAACACCAAAAATATTTCTTTACGAAAAAAATGTATAGAACATTCTTTCCTTAGAATTACTTTTCCCGTCGATTCCTACAGCTAAAATGTAATAAAAAATCTCCACCCCCGAGATGGGGTGGCAATTACCCCCAGAGCTCTAGCGTACAGCGGCATGATATAGAAAATGATCCTTGAGCTATTTCCTACCTCCTGTGAAAATTTCAGGTAAATCCATGCTGGACGAAAAAATTGCAAGCCCAAATGATTCATTTCCTGCACTAGAAAATATGTCAACGATCTAAATATGGAAAGATACTATATATGTTTTTATATCCCACAAAGTAAACAGTGGAATGTGCCATATGTAAATATCGCACAGGAATACTGAATTTTATCTATCATATGTCTATGATTTTTGATTCAAGGGGCTCCAAACATCACCCCAGCTTCAGTTTTTACCAGTTGGACCTTCTGATGGTACACATTTTTTGATTCATTCTAACTGTTTCATGTGCATATAGAACTCACAGTTTCCACTCTGTTTCACCGCCAGTATTCTTACAGCCCCATACAATCGTGAGAAATAGTTTTGCACTGAAAGCTGAATGTCATTATTGAAGATATCTGGGGCCTGTTTCATAAAATCACAAGTCTGGTAGCTACAAAAGAAAGACAGTGCAGGTACAGGTAAAAAACAATTATTTATTATCGTCTTTCTTTGTGTTTTTCTTGTAGCTATGAGACTTGTACGTTCCTGAAACAGTCCCTTGGGGATATGATCAAAGGGATCGAAATATTACTGGGATTAAATGATTCTTTCAGACATATATATATATATATATATATATATATATATATATATATATATATATATATATATATATATATATATATATAGTAGAATGGTAGTCTTTTGCTGACTAGTCAGGATACACGGGGAGAGATATTGGGTGAAGCAGCAAGCAAAAAGTGTACTCTTTTAACACTGTATTTCCAATATTTCGACAGTGACTACTGTCATCTTCAGGGAAGTGTGTTAGCGAGGATGGTTGCGATATAAAAGTTGATGATTAAACATTGAAAACAGAGCAAGGTGAACACATGTGATATATGAATAAATATGTATATAAACTTCAAAAAACAGGTTAAATTGATCTTGAATATTTAAAAATAATTTTTAAGAAGACAATTATTCACGCTTGCGGTACAGCCGCAACGTGGAAAAAAAAAGCAAGCGTGAATAATTGTCTTCTTAAAAATTATTTTTAAATATTCAAGATCAATTTAACCTGTTTTTTGAAGTTTATATACATATTTATTCATATATCACATGTGTTCACCTTGCTCTGTTTTCAATGTTTAATCATCAACTTTTATATCGCAACCATCCTCGCTAACACACTTCCCTGAAGATGACAGTAGTCACTGTCGAAATATTGGAAATACAGTGTTAAAAGAGTACACTTTTTGCTTGCTGCTTCACCCAATATATCTCCCCTTTATATATATATATATATATATATATATATATATATATATATATATATATATATATATATATATATATATATAATTACAATGTGTTTCTATCGAGAGGGTCAACAAAAGAGAGTATACACAGCTCTGATGTTATCTGTGAAATTCAATTCTCTTTCACTCCTAACCTCCATCTTCAATAAAGTTATCGTAATAATGAACAATTAGTATCATCAGAACTGAGTTCTGAAATTGTGGGTGAGGCGAGATATGTTCTGACAGTGAAAAGGGAGTCTAGGGGGTTCTGATTATGTTTTTATTATGTTGATTATGACAAGGGCAGTATAAATAATGAAAATAAATGAAGAAATTGATGAATTTTTTATAATATGAAAGAATATTAACTGATCATCATTATACATTATTTTTCAATAATGAAGTTCAGTTTATATTGGATCATGTCATGCTGAAGTGATAATAATAGTTGGTGTCAGAACTTCATCGACCAGATCGTTTCCTTTACCCGAAGCCAAAGACAGGTCGTGTCATCTTGAATTACTCAACTATCCAGATGGCCAACTACGCTTTGAGGCTCAACTCCTGACGTGAATCTGGGATTAAATTCCACCGTGAACCTCAAACTTCCACGAATGTTCTCTCTGCCCGTTTCCGCCATTCAATCCACCCAAGCAACGGTATTGCGTTCATCCCATTTCCTTATATAATCCCTGCTTGAGATCGAGAAATGTATCTATCCCGAAATTCCAGGATGTATTCCACTTTCCTGGCAATCCCCGATCCGATATAACGCCAGAAATAAATGAAGCTCCGAGTCTGGATCTCTGACACTTGGATATTGCCGGTATTACGTAAGATATGGGTTAGTTCAAGAAAATTCCGGCGAAACCGTATGTTTTTTGCTCGTCGAAACATCCACGATAAATAAAGGGAATTGATTCGAATCGAGGATAATTTTATATGTGGGCTTTGAGCTTGAGAGGATCCCATTGGAAAATGGTTTATGTTCGGAGGTTATACATCGTGTTTATTTATTTTTCAGGGAAGTGAAGAATTTGTTTCATTTCTGTAGATCTCTTGACAGCAAAAATGATTTCATGATGAGAATATTGGTTGTGCACTGTTGAAAGATCTCCTGAGGATTTAGTGAAAGATATGTTTCTCCCAAAATGAACTATCATCAAACAGGGAACATTGAACTGCATTCTACCATAAGTGTTTCACTTGGGATATACCTGATATACTTTTCAAAAATAACTGACATTTTTTGAATCTCTTATTATCTGTTTTCAGGGCAAATCGGCATATTTCATTATATATCGTATTTTTGGTTAATTTGAAGATTGAATTGAAAAATATATTTAAAATGCATTTACTTTCCATTGGCAACGTCTCGGAAGCTAGTCTGTTTCCTTATTCGAGTCTCTTGACAAAGCATCCAACATTGATCCATTCTGAATGCGCACGTAGCAAACTCTTAAGTTCCGTTTGACAAAATGCAAGTAGCCTCTTTGAGTTTCCTTCCTGAAAACACTTGTTACCAAATTATCAAACGTTTTTTTCAACGAGAACGTCAAGAGGAGAAAGCTGATAATTTTTCACAATTTCAATGGTAAACTTCACGGTTGGTTATAATGGTTAATATGCTGAAAAAAATAGATTCAATTCAAAATCGCCGCTTGAAAATAGTGCGTACATAGCACTGAAAATAGCGAATGTGTATTGTTTACGCTCTTGAACAATTGTAAAAATAAAAAATGAAGATGCAGAGTTTCTACCAATAGTCAATTCCTCTCGATCTGGGAAACCGAAGTGAGAGCTTATATTTTTAGACGGTAGGTGATGATGCAAATGCAATATTTCAAAGCTGCCTGCAGTTCCAATCAAGCGATATATCACGAGTGAGTTTCGATACCGATGTTCTCATTGACTACACTCTGGCGGGATCTTCCGTTCACCAGTAAATCATTCGTACAAAAAAATTGTGAAGAAATGCCATTTTAAAGAAAGATAACCCCTTACTCACAAGTTTAACAGTTTGATCCTGCGATTTGAAGTATTTTAAATACGAATGCGTTTGGAAGTAACGATGAACTCAATATTCAATTCTATTCCATTTAGTTTTGTTAGTTCCATTTCAAGTTGTACATCTCCATAATATAGAAAGTAGCTACCACAGGAAAAATTTTCTCAGTGTTATAAAATGTATGATAGTTTCAACAAGTATTTCGAAAATAGAACACAGTTTTGAAAATCCCATAATCAAAATCGATGTCAATTGATGATAGAACTGAATCTTCCGAGTTCAACTTTCCTTTTCAGAAGAGAGACACCCATCATTGCTTCGTATGCATTGAACAAGTAACAATCATTTCCTCTTCGAGTCTCCCTTTTGTTTCATTCTATTCTGTCATGAGTGAATTATTATTGATTCATTCCCCCATGTGTGTACCATTTGTTGATAATATGTGTTCATCTTATTTCGACTTATCAATTTCTCGTCTTCTCCAGTTGTTTTTATGTTCAACTGTTTCTATTTTCTATAGTTTCTCATGTGGATATGGCTGTATTTAAACTGGTGAAATATTGAGCCCAGTAAGAATAAGGACAGCTGTGCATAAAATCACCAAAGGAGATGTGAAATGAAGCTATTCCTACTTGTTCATTGAATATAAATCAATGTTGGATGCTTATTCTGAAAAGGTAAGTTGAGCTGGAAAGCTTCAGTTAGAAATAGGTTGTGTCAAAACCAACCTTTGGTAGAACTATTGATTCCATATTGAAAATTCTATAACTGAAAATATTTTTTCGAAAATTTCATTCTCCATCATTTTGAATCGTCTTTTTCGTCGGAGGATGCGATCAAATTGACACTTTCTAATCATGTTCATTTTCACGAGGTACTTTCATTGAATTATTATTGAAAATAATATCGAAATTGAGTTTTCAGTATTTTTCTACATCCTTTATCTGAAACTACCATGAAGAATAAACTGAAGAAGGGTATTCAGTTTGGGATTAATTCGATATTTCAAGAAAACGGTATTCCACATTTTCTTCTTTAACTAGTTTCCGGTATTATCTGAAAATAATTTCATTGACAGGGGTTTTTGAACACCCTGAATCTGAACATGAAGAATATTGCCATTTGAATTGACACGTAGCATATTTTGCGAGTTATGAGCATTAAAAAAATAAATTTAAAAAACCTCTTTGAATGCCCGCTATTGCTTCATTCACAGAATTGACTAGCAGATTGGTGATTCGTTTCCCTAGTCCGCCTTTTTATTATTTCCAGGTATCGGTTTTTCATATCATTACAACATTCACAAAGGACTCCATCCGAGTCATAATATATCCTGACATTCCGGAGCTATATCCAAAATGATGCTCAAACTGCCACGAATGAAATATTCAATAAAAACTCGTGTCATTTCCTTAGGCAACCTCAAAAAGCTCAAGATTATGACATGATAAGACTTCACATCCTTCTAGGACTTCATGGGAATATTTTCAGAGTCTACATATCTGATATAATCAAAAAAATTATTCCGTTATTCAAAATTTGGTTATGAGGAGATACCAAAAAAGCATTCTTACTCATTCACACAACTCATTCTGATAACCATTTCATATAAAATTATATGACGGAAAGAAATAGTTCATTGAGCCGAAATAAATGCCTTTTTTTGCCATTCTGTTCGCATAACCAAGCCACAATAAACCCTACAGGGTTGCACTGGTGGAGTCGTGTAGACCAACTCACGTCGAACCTAACCCATTACCAACAGATATCCCCCAACAGTTTTATACTCGAAACACTGATTCTTATTTGTTCTGGTTCCTAATAACAGAAGTATAACGTTTTACCACTGTAATATGCATCAAAAGCAGTCCAACATCAACTTCAACTACTTTACTTCATGGTGACATTACATTTTCCTGTATCTAATGAATGGTTTGCAAAACAAATGCATACCTTAATTTCGAAATTAAAATCGTTTCTGACTCTAGACAATTAGTTATATTCGATAATTTGCACTACAATTTCTTCTTTTCTTTTGATCTATAGTTAAAATAAATAGAGTCTTGTCTCGAATTGTCTCTATTCGCCTTAGATTTCGACTTTCTCAAATGGTTCCCGCAATAAGCAATACCCATTATCTGCCATTCTTGGATTTCCTCATCCCATATCATCTTAGACTTGATTTCATCTAAAAACTTCTTTGGAACGCTCTGGTTCACCATGAAATTCACAAGGCCCATTTCTTTGGCCAAAGTCTTGTTTGTGTGAAGCAAGTAACTTATTTCGTTTTGGTATTCATTTTCTTTCGCTCCCAGAATATTACCTGCCTTTGACAACAGTTTTTCTGTTTCTTCGATTTGTCTGTCTAGCTCTTTATCTTCTTCTTGTAGAGATGCGTATCTCTTTCCCACGATATTCTTCTCTTTTTCTTTGTAGAAAATTATTTCTTCCAACATCTGGTGTGAACTGTCCAAGTGCTGTAGTTGTTTTGCAGTGTCTTCCAACAATTCCATTTGTTGCTGAGCTCTTTCTATCAAATTCTCACCACCTACCAAAATTTTCCTCTGAATCGTATCTATCTTGGATTCCAACATACATTTTTCCATCTCTATATCTTCTAGTTCCTGTTGGTTTAGCAGAGTCTTGCTTCTTCTACGCTCTTTTTTCTTTTCCTTTTGCTCTTTCAAGAGTAGCTTTTCAAGTTGTTGTTTCAGTTCGATGATTTTTGTTTCGAACGTTTCGATTAAACTTTCTTTTTCAATGTTGATAGTAACACGGTTTTGAACATGTTTCACTCTGTCAGCATACATCAGCGTGTATAAACTTTCATCGGAGTCGGACACATTAGAACTTACCATGGCGATCATTGCAGTGAGAGAATTTCCCCCTAAAGAGTCTTGAAGTAATCGTGTCAGTTTCGAATTTCTGTAGGGGATGTGAGTGCTCTTTCCATCTACAAGAGCTGATATAACGTTTCCAAGAACCGAGAGAGACAAGTTGATTTTACCAGCTTCTCTCAGCCTGTCTCCAGTAGCTAATGTTTTATTCACTCTCTCGGATCCTGCAAGGTCTACTAGGTTTAGTTTTCCAAAGGTTGATTTATTAGTGATTTTGTTCTTCGTTTCAACAAGCAGACTGAATATCGCATGTGATCTTGAACTAGCGTCATTCAGTTTAGTTGAGCTCGTAGCACGGTTTTTATTTCCTTTGGCTAGAATCTCGGTGACAGCATCCAAAGAGTGGACTGTGAATCCAAGCAAATCTTTGATAAAAACTCCCATGCCAGGTTTCTCACGAAGCATTAGTTTTCTCTCTGGCGTTTCGGAAAGAAGATCTCTTATTTCTTCGTTGTATATTTCCAAATAGGTAACAGTAACAGCATAAGATATATCGTTATTGGCAAGGCTTATTTGGGCGAATATATGCGAGAATATGTTTGGTACGATACCCTTGAGCTCCGGTTCCATGATGTTCCCAATCATGGTGTATGTTTTACCAGTGCCGGATTGTCCGTAGGCAAAAATGGTTCCATTATATCCCCGCAGAACTTGTTCCACTATAGGAACAGCTACAACTCGGTATACTTCCAGCTGGCTACTGAGTTCGCTGAAGACTTCTGCGAACTTGAAAGTTTTGATCGTTCCACTTTTGTTGAAGGAGATGGTGTTATTGTTCACTTCAATAGTTGATCTATTAGTTCCAGTTTTTTCTTCATCTTTCAGTGGACGAACTCTTACGAAAACTCTGACGTTCTCAACGTTTTCATCGGGATATATTTCTTGACATAACATGGCAGTAAGTAGAAAATGACATCGACGTCATCTCTTTTAGCAACAACACATCAAAAACCTTAGATATGTTATTGATATAATATGAATCCTACAGTACTCTTCAATATGGATTTCGACAGTTCTTTTCAATACCTAACATACATTTAGTATGTGTTATATTTAAATTCGACCATGTCCATAAAAATTTTAGTTCTGGCAGATTATTTGGTCATTATGCAGGTTTATATTTATACCTAGAATATATGTAATAGACAGTATTTAATGTGAAATGTATATTTTAGATATAAGTATCAGCCGAAATCTGACAGTAATACTGATATACTGTATACTGATATACTCGTACTTTACTAATTCGCGTATTGCAGGTCATATTCGATGCCGCCTCCGTCTTCGAACTGCAGGATCGATAGTTTCGAATTGCCTGCTGAATAATTTCGTAGGAAATTACTCTTGCAAGCTAGCCCATCAACTGTATTTCGGGTTCAAATGAGGATTAACAATTAATTCACGGACCGCAGATTTGAATTTATGAATGAGTAATGATTCAGTCTATAACTTGCCTGGGCACACAGTTTGTTGATTACTCCATTAATAGAGTGATCAACGTTTTGGGTTGTCGAAAGAATAATAGGAATATTCAAAAATCATTCTACGAACATTTCTGAGTTCCTTCAGTTTTTCAATTCCTCCAGTTCCTTTTCACCGAAAACATATTTCATGTTCGAAAACTAATCTCTAGAGGAGAATAGTCGATTATGTTGATTCCAAATAAATATCTGAAATGAAAATGATGGAGAACGACAGTAACTAATATTTCAGTTGATTATGTTGAAAACGTACTTCTCTTTGCACGATTTCGGAAGAAGAGTAAATATTTTGATAAATATAATGTTTTTCAGTTGTGATCATCTGATTCCGATATAGATCCACGTTGAATTGAAAGAACCATAGAAATCGACTCTGTGGAAACTATTTTTTTTTAATTGAAAAGATTTTGAGTTACGGCAAAGATCGATAACTCAGTATAGAGGTAGACAATTTTTGGCATTTTTCAATTCAGTTTCACCAGAGTTGATTTCATTTGAAAGCTCTCACGTTTTTTCAGAATTTGGAGCATGCGAGTGGACCCGTGGAGAATACCGGATAAGAACCGTTGACTATTGGAATCGACCCGGAAAATATTCTAGAGTTGCTCACTATCCCTAAGTGAGTCATGGAATAGAGAAATCCTTCAGAAAATCATCCCAGTACATCGGTGTGAGAAGTTGGAAGAAGAATCGAGTTGAAAGGATCAAGTTGCTTCTTTCTACAGGTCATCAATACAAGATATCAATTACAAGATATACGGATAACACCATTTACTAATCCGTTAGATAGAAATCGATTTCATTTTTTTTTGCATGAAATTGTTGAGTATGCGTACATTTCACTTTAATAAAATCACAATTATACCATGTTTGTTTGATATCGTGTTTTAGTCAGCTGTATGGTGGATAGAGATATAAATCTCAAATAAATTCCGAATGTGAATAATGTCAATGCTAATATATGCTCTGCAATTTACTCTTCTAGCTTACGCTATATAATCATAATTTAAAGCGTTTTTGTTGCACCACCAACACTAATGTCGGTATTACCGTTCACTTGACAGAAATTGACACTTTGTCTGTAAACGGTGAAGTAGGTGCCAGTTTCTGTTTGCTAGTTCAACAGAAATGTTGAAGACAAAAAGACAAATTGAAAATTGTCACGCTGTGTGCACGTACCAATATACTTGGAAAAGGAAGGACTTTTGTATTTTGTGCAGTAAAATTGTATCAGAGCGCTATCAAATAATTAAAGTAGGTTAAATAATTGAAGGTAGCTAATGTTTTGAAGATCTGAAGAAAAAAAATTTGAAAAATAGTTACAACAGCTGACGAGTAAGTAACCTCAATTTTCATAAACTGAAGTATTTATCAAATATATATTTTTTTCTACTTTCCATCATTAAAAAAATGTGTCCAAACATAATTCACTTTCAGGTGAGCACCGATGATGACTTTTCAGCCGAAAGCGCTCATAATATATTCGAATCAGAATGAGGTACTATTCCATTGAAAGAAGTTATTGAATTATTTGAAAAAATTACCCCCAACCACACCCCTCTCGAAGCCTCACAAACTACGACACAAAGTTTTTTTCTGTTGTTTCACATGCCCAATTCATAAATTTGATTCAGAATGAGGTACTATTCCATTGAAAGAAGTTATTCAATCATTTGCAAAAACCAGGGCATATTCGATCTCTATTAGATCATGAAGATTGTGTCATCAGGCTTATTTGTCGCTAATGAAATGTGTTTTGAGTTGAAAATTCGCCACAAACTCTTTCAAAACAAAGGTTGACACCACCAACACTATAATGTCAGTAATCTCGATCACTTGACAGTGATTGACTCATTGGTGGAAAAGGTGGCGATTTCTGTTTGCTAATTCGACGGAAATGTTGATTAAAGATAAATTGAAAATCGTCACGCTGTGTGCACGTACAAATATACTTGGAAAAAAAGGACTCTTGTATTTTGTGCGGAAAAATATTCATTAAAATCGATCACAGCGTTACCACATAAAAAGTAGAAAGTTCATATCTGAAAGTAAGTAATGTTTGAAGAATTTATTTTGATATAGTAGGTGGGTAAAAAAAATTATATTCGAAAAATTGTTACCTGACGAGTAATTAACCTCAATTTTCATGAACTAAACTATTTATCAAATAAATATTTCTTTCTACTCCCCATTATTGAAAAAATTAAATTTTTAAAGATAATTCACTTTCAGGAAAGCACTGATGATGACTTTCCAGTCGAAAGCGCTCTGCTACAATTCTAATGAATATTTTCCGCACGAAATATAAAAGTTTTCGTTTATCCAAGTGAAAAAGCTAAATAGTTTCCAAAATAGTCTTTTCGATAGAAATTTATAACAGAAATGAAAGCTTGAGCTTGAGAATATTCATTCCAGATGAATGATCTACAATCTACAACATTGAAAACAAAAATTCAATTCTGCTTCTGTTTTCACCATCTCGATATTTCCGGAAACATATTGTCTTTATTCTTGGTATTTGATTGTCAGTAATATTTTCCTCACTCTGACATCTCCAATCCAATACCAATGTTAAATTCAGATCAATATGTTTTTTATATGCACATTCACACGAAACTATCTCCCATATTCAAAATTATTTAAAAATATTCATTTCGACATTATACTCGAACGGGTAGGGACTGATCATTGCAAACCACATACAGAGACCGATCAGACCAGAAACGCACAACAAACACATTTGAGGAGTTGAACCATAAGACAGCAATAAACGATGAGTTTTGGAACCTTTGGTGTAAAAGTTGAAACTTTTCCTCGAGATCAATTACCCTAACACCAAACTGATATTTTTGCATTCGACGCGCGTTTCGCTAACAAGGTTAGCATCTTCAGGAGAAGAAAATTGATACTAAATCTAGAGCTGTGGTTAGTTATTTATATACCCAAAGTTATCCGGTCCGATATGGACTTCGTTTGTTACTGCTAATTATTCTAATTAATTTCTCGGTAATGAACTGACTACCTGCAAGTTCTGTCATCTGTTAGAATTGATTTCTGATTACTTCCTCAACAATAAATCGAAAAGCGGGCTTGAGAGGATAGGTCCCTTGTCACCATTCATGCTGTTTTTACATTTTGATATCTGTAGATTTTTTTCCCCTGAAGATGCTAACCTTGTTAGCGAAACGCGAGTGCAAAAATATCGAATTGGAAAATTTTCATAAGACAGCAGTTCAGAAAGGAGACCCCGATGCCAGATTCGATCAAACGCTTTCGAAATGTGGAGTGCAACAGCTAACGTTTCTTCGAATTTTTCGATAGAATGCTGACAAACATGTGAAATACGCTAATAAAACAATGAAGATTCACGAGCATCACTCGATTGTGCGCAACGGCATTTCAGACTTATGGCGAATGCGCCGCTGTTAGAGATAACCTAGACACTGATAAAAATTGAGCTTCTAACGCTAGTTGATAAACAGTGCTGTATGCTGCTGATTTCCAGATGAGAACAGGTTGGATACAGTTCGGGTGAAATGGTTCTTTTGTCTCAACCTGACTTACAATTTTCCCCTTTCGATCGACATTAGTTCGAATTTCCATTGCAATATCTGAACTTTATATCCTTGAATTGAATTCAAAATTTAATAACCACCGCTCTCAGTGCCATTTCTGAATTGACTGAAGTAGTAGATTCCAATAAGTAGGAGAAAAATAGTCCTGTGCTCTTTCAACTATTGCTCGACCCCTCCTCCCAATGAAGATTAAGGGGTTGCGACTCATCCACCCTAAATTTTAAGATATGTGAAAGTCTTTTCAATGCGATTCTGAATTTTTTATTATTGAATTTTTTGTATCATCTTGTAATTTATTGTGAAAATCTCAATCTTTTATTAGTGTTGTTGTTTCCTCTTCTGGTGCTGTAGTTGTGAGTCGAATTGTTTTCACAAGGAGTATTGTAACTTTATGGATTTCAAAATGAATTTTGAATTTGAATATGTTTACTGGCGATCGCCATTTCATTACCTTCAGATCAAAAAGAAAGTTATGCACGAATATCTTGATCCCATACCGGCGTGGGTTTAACATAGTAAAGTATCAAAGGACAAATGACTATAAATAG
>JAVJAQ010003540.1:0-21362 GCA_032362365.1 Zygogramma bicolorata
AACAAAAATTCGAACACAGTCCACAAAGAAGACATACAACCCACACATAATACACCTGTATCGAACAGTATACCTTGTCTCTCGTTTGTCTGAAAAGATAAAACGGATCGGCAACAGGTATAATGTTACAACAACATCCAAAACAACAAAAATTCGAACACAGTCCACAAAGAAGACATACAACCCACACATAATACACCTGTATCGAACAGTATACCTTGTCTCTCGTTTGTCTGAAAAGATAAAACGGATCGGCAACAGGTATAATGTTTCAACAACATCCAAAACAACAAAAATTCGAACACAGTCCACAAAGAAGACATACAACCTACACATAATACACCTATCGAACAGTATACCTTGTCTCTCGTTTGTCTGAAAAGATAAAACGGATCGGCAACAGGTATAATGTTACAACAACATCCAAAACAACAAAAATTCGAACACAGTCCACAAAGAAGACATACAACCCACACATAATACACCTGTATCGAACAGTATACCTTGTCTCTCGTTTGTCTGAAAAGATAAAACGGATCGGCAACAGGTATAATGTTACAACAACATCCAAAACAACAAAAATTCGAACACAGTCCACAAAGAAGACATACAACCCACACATAATACACCTGTATCGAACAGTATACCTTGTCTCTCGTTTGTCTGAAAAGATAAAACGGATCGGCAACAGGTATAATGTTTCAACAACATCCAAAACAACAAAAATTCGAACACAGTCCACAAAGAAGACATACAACCTACACATAATACACCTGTATCAAACAGTATACCTTGTCTCTCGTTTGTCTGAAAAGATAAAACGGATCGGCAACAGGTATAATGTTTCAACAACATCCAAAACAACAAAAATTCGAACACAGTCCACAAAGAAGACATACAACCCACACATAATACACCTGTATCGAACAGTATACCTTGTCTCTCGTTTGTCTGAAAAGATAAAACGGATCGGCAACAGGTATAATGTTTCAACAACATCCAAAACAACAAAAATTCGAACACAGTCCACAAAGAAGACATACAACCTACACATAATACACCTATCGAACAGTATACCTTGTCTCTCGTTTGTCTGAAAAGATAAAACGGATCGGCAACAGGTATAATGTTACAACAACATCCAAAACAACAAAAATTCGAACACAGTCCACAAAGAAGACATACAACCCACACATAATACACCTGTATCGAACAGTATACCTTGTCTCTCGTTTGTCTGAAAAGATAAAACGGATCGGCAACAGGTATAATGTTACAACAACATCCAAAACAACAAAAATTCGAACACAGTCCACAAAGAAGACATACAACCCACACATAATACACCTGTATCGAACAGTATACCTTGTCTCTCGTTTGTCTGAAAAGATAAAACGGATCGGCAACAGGTATAATGTTTCAACAACATCCAAAACAACAAAAATTCGAACACAGTCCACAAAGAAGACATACAACCTACACATAATACACCTGTATCAAACAGTATACCTTGTCTCTCGATTGTCTGAAAAGATAAAACGGATCGGCAACAGGTATAATGTTTCAACAACATCCAAAACAACAAAAATTCGAACACAGTCCACAAAGAAGACATACAACCTACACATAATACACCTGTATCAAACAGTATACCTTGTCTCTCGTTTGTCTGAAAAGATAAAACGGATCGGCAACAGGTATAATGTTTCAACAACATCCAAAACAACAAAAATTCGAACACAGTCCACAAAGAAGACATACAACCCACACATAATACACCTGTATCGAACAGTATACCTTGTCTCTCGTTTGTCTGAAAAGATAAAACGGATCGGCAACAGGTATAATGTTTCAACAACATCCAAAACAACAAAAATTCGAACACAGTCCACAAAGAAGACATACAACCTACACATAATACACCTGTATCGAACAGTATACCTTGTCTCTCGTTTGTCTGAAAAGATAAAACGGATCGGCAACAGGTATAATGTTTCAACAACATCCAAAACAACAAAAATTCGAACACAGTCCACAAAGAAGACATACAACCTACACATAATACACCTGTATCGAACAGTATACCTTGTCTCTCGTTTGTCTGAAGAGATAAAACGGATCGGCAACAGGTATAATGTTTCAACAACATCCAAAACAACAAAAATTCGAACACAGTCCACAAAGAAGACATACAACCTACACATAATACACCTATCGAACAGTATACCTTGTCTCTCGTTTGTCTGAAAAGATAAAACGGATCGGCAACAGGTATAATGTTACAACAACATCCAAAACAACAAAAATTCGAACACAGTCCACAAAGAAGACATACAACCCACACATAATACACCTGTATCGAACAGTATACCTTGTCTCTCGTTTGTCTGAAAAGATAAAACGGATCGGCAACAGGTATAATGTTACAACAACATCCAAAACAACAAAAATTCGAACACAGTCCACAAAGAAGACATACAACCTACACATAATACACCTATCGAACAGTATACCTTGTCTCTCGTTTGTCTGAAAAGATAAAACGGATCGGCAACAGGTATAATGTTACAACAACATCCAAAACAACAAAAATTCGAACACAGTCCACAAAGAAGACATACAACCCACACATAATACACCTGTATCGAACAGTATACCTTGTCTCTCGTTTGTCTGAAAAGATAAAACGGATCGGCAACAGGTATAATGTTTCAACAACATCCAAAACAACAAAAATTCGAACACAGTCCACAAAGAAGACATACAACCTACACATAATACACCTGTATCAAACAGTATACCTTGTCTCTCGTTTGTCTGAAAAGATAAAACGGATCGGCAACAGGTATAATGTTACAACAACATCCAAAACAACAAATATTTCATGGTGAGGAATGCATATCTATGATATGTCTGCCCCTCCTGAAGGACAAAATGTTATGTCAATTTGGAATATTTGACAAATGTCAATTAAGAAGATTGCCTACAAGAGAAATTTGCATTTGAACAGGAATATGCGTATGAGTTTTGAGAAAGGAAGCGGATTTAGTTTTCGAAATCTTTAAGGATGAGCATTTTCAAATATATATCAGTTCTTAATATTTTTCTGATAGGCAAAATTTTAGATATACGAGAAGTTGCTGACTAATTGGACTTGTTCTATCCAAAAATAACCGTTTTTCAATAGATGCCACAACTTTTCGGGGTAGATTGAAAATCTGCCCCTCTACACTTGTATAGATTTCAGTATTGATTCTTATTTTTTCAGATTGTTACAAACCCAGAAAACTACGGAACAAATATTGATCCATCACAAAATAATGACGGGTAAACATTTCTTGACGTAATTTTCTAGTAATGGAATTCACTCCATTGAAATTTCAATTTTCAATATCCACTTTTTTTAGGAATGATTCAACAATAAGTGAACACTCTTGAGTTTCCAATACTCCTTTTAGGTTGCGAATAGGAAATGACGATTTGAAGATATCCATTTTTCCTTGAAAACAATGTACAAGCAATATTGATTCATGTTAGGTCAACACTTACGACATATCTATATTGGACCAATCTGAAATCGGATTCAGCTAATAAGATGTGCTACTTGGAAACTTCAATTTGATATATTTTCTTCAATCTTAGATTGGGAAGTAGCTATGGTCCACCAGCGCATCTTTGATAAACCCTGTAAATTAATTGAGGGTTAACCGTTATTAATTGATATATATATATATATATATATATATATATATATATATATATATATATATATATATATTTATCCAGCATACTTTATTACGTCCATACATTGGGTTTGTACCATTCATTGCTGCGTCCTCTACAATAGTGCGTCCGTATTTCGGACGCAGTAAAGTTTTACCATTATAAATTCGTACAACTATGTGGGAGGTCCATGCCGATTTTTTGGAAGGTCCTACATACCGAGACCTATCGGCAGATATCAGATACATCCATTTCTGACGTCACTCAAAAATGTTATCTGGTTTTGAAAAAATAATAAGTGGATGCACCATCATGTGTCCAATGAAAGTCGAAATATATCTTTAGTTCAACAAAAATCTGTTTGGGGGGCGCTGTCAATCGTGAAAGCGTATACTTTTACAAAATACCCGTTGCACCTAGTGTACTTTAGGGCGTCCATAAATTTGGCAACAAGGCACGAGTGGAGAGATCCGCGATATTTCAGCTAGTTTGGATATTTCGGACCGACCTGCGCACTCTAAGGAAAATTTTTTCGGCCTTTCACACCACCGCTTCAGGATATTTTTCAATATTCAACCATTCTTGCGTAGTGACTGGGAATTAAAAAATATACAGATTTTTCCTGTTGAAATAACCATTTCTCACGTACTTTCCTTCATGTATCATGTATTCTTCACTAAGAACTTCAAAAGTTTACTAGCATGTTTCTGGTATTATATTGCTCAATGCTTGAGGTGATATAATTGCCGAAAACTTCAAATCCTCGTAGATTAACGTTACAGCTAGTCGATTATCCACTGATATTGCTTCCCTCTTTTAGTGGAGTAAAAACGCGCTCGAAAGACGCTTCTATCACGAAAAAAAAAACAAATTGAGGTAGAACAAAACGAGTGGTGTATTGTTATTGGGAATGTTATTGGCTATTACAAATCGATATTTACGACATCGCCAGCTGGAGCTGACTCTTTCTATAGCAAAAAATGTGTGAAAAAATGGAAAATCCAAAAAACGTATTTTTTTAGATATAACTCGTGATAACTCCAAAACTATTAGAGATATCAAAGTTTTTTTTTTTCGAAAGTAGAAATCTTGGCGCTGGTGTCAATGCGGCCGCATTTTTGGAAACTCACTTCTTCTTCTCAGAAAAAAATAAGAAATACTCGTATTTATTTTTTGTGCATTGATTTCTTGAGCAATCGAAAAACTTTTTCATCTCCAGGAATTTCCACATACTTTCTGCTAGTGAATTGAAGCAAAAAAATCACAGAAGTTTAAAAAAAAAACGTAATAGGTTGAGATCGATAGGACACGTAATAACCGCGCCGATATTGAAATCACGCGTGTCTCCCGCATGCACTTTGCCCGGAAGACCTGTGCGCGCTCAACGACAGTGAGCAAAAGCAACATGAGGTTTTACCTATCTGTATTTAATTGTGCTAGTCTTATCATTAATTACATTATCATATGCATTTTTGGAAAATTATTTCAAAAACTTTCACTAGGTATAAAATAGAGAGCATTACATGTGGAGAATCTGTTGAAACTCAGGACAAATTGGTTGTGCAAAACCTTACAAAACGGGGTCTACAAACTGAAGTTGGTACCGCAGAGAAAAAAAAATACTGTTGGCCTAAAAATTTTGGAACGCAAAATCCACAGCAAGAAATTTCTTCTTGAACAACTAGAAATAACATCAGCTCATTCAACATAAAAAGCATGCGTCTAATCTACAATAGAAGTGGATACCTACAATAATAATTCGCCTAAGAATGCGGAAAGGTCTAAACGAAGTGATTCAAATGTAACTGAGTTTCAGATCTGTCCCAAAAAAATGTTTTCAGATCTGTCTCAAAAAATGTTTTCAAATCTTCCTCAAACAAAAGATCGCTGCTAATTTTTAAACGAATTATTTTGTACAGAATGGGCCAAGTTCATTGGGAGATAATGAGTTCCTGATTATAGCGGGAGGATTTGAGAACCTAAAATACGTGTTTCTTATAGCTAAAAATGATGATCCAAATATATTCACTAAATAGCAATCAAGAAGAAGCAGATCCGCGAATTATCCGTCACGTTTTAGCCGAGGTGGAGCGCATGGCGATTCTATTCTTGTAAAATTGGTAGATACAGATGCTCTTCTTTCATTTCTACATTATTATAGCACCGCTCAAGAATTATTGATTTGCCAATTATTTATTCAATTAGGACATAGTAAAAATGAACGTTAAAATGCCATACATGATATAGTGGAAAAACTTGGACTCTCCATTTGTAAAAATCTCCTAGCAGCTCATTGTCTGACAGGATGTGATACCACAAGCGCATTTTACAAAATAGAAAAGAAAACTGCTTTTGATGTGTTAATACAAAATATTAATCACTTAACTGAAATAGGAGATATCCTTAATTTAAGCGAGGACGAAGCCGTTAAAATTAGCACTAAGTACGTATATTACTTGTACAAAAATAAAAAAAGAATTTTGGTGAAATGGACCGAAGAACAAAAAAAAATTGCTACAGAATATTTTCGTTTTCATATAAAGAATAAAAATCCACCAAAACGACAAGAATGTGAAGAAATGAGAACTTAGTTTCCCAAAGTGTTCGAAAATAAAGATTGGATGAAAATCAAAGTATTTATACAGAATAAATATACGAAAAATTATTGTGAATAATTCAAGAATGTTTTCTCTATATGATCAATGGTTTTTTTTTTTGCTTTATCAATTCATCTTTAGTTCCTTTTGGTTTCCTACAATTCATGGATATCATTACCTCAGTATTTTGTCGTTTTCTTCGAATTGAAATAAAGGTATCAGAAATATCTGGTTGTTCTCATTTCATTATTCTGAATGGTAACATTCATTGAATTTTAATGAACAATTTTCCTCAGGAACATCAAACGATGTGATTGAAACTTCTGGTGTGAAAGTTTAAACATTTTCTAGAGATCAATCACTCCATCAACATCAAAGTGATATGACGCGAATTACATCACCGTCTAACACGGCTCCCATAGGAAACTGCTGAATTGCTGAAACTGAATACCGGTAGATAAGGCCGATTTGCGTAGTTTCTGCACCTCGCCAGTCAGTCAGACTTCAACATTCATATTGTAAAGACGTATTTTTGTCTATGTATTCCAGATTGTATTGAATAAATTGTTTTTAAAAAGGGACTTCGAGTGTTCGATAAGTTATTTGGCGCAGTCGGTAGGATATCCGGGATTGATTCGTATCGAACGGACAATTTTCGTATCAACGATTTATCGGATATCGAACAATTGGTGACTACTTGTGAAGGTGTTTGATACGGAGTGGCTCCTTAGAAATCAGGAAACCCAGTCTATCGTGGACCCGTGGAGGACCAATTCAGCAACGTACCACCGGAATTTGAAACAAAATAGTTCAAATTCGCAAGGAATACTCCCTGGTGAAGACACAAATAGCCGATCCAGTAGTAGCCCTTATAGGAGAATGCTCAAAGCCGCAATTTATTTAATGTGAGTACAACTTGATGTCTGTCGAAGATTTAACTACAATTCTCGAAGATTTATCTTTAGGAAATCCTTCAACTGGCTCCTCAAATCCCCGTAATATCCGAAACATTTTCAGTACACATAATAGTGAAAATATCCCTGAAATGGCACAACAATTCAAACCAGAATACCTTAATTGTGTTCCTCAGTTTGACGGTAATGCCAACGATCTGAATAGATACATTTCAGTTTGTGATAGCATCATAAAAACATTTTACGATGAAGCAAATCCTAATAACTTCCAGAACACTTATCTTTTGAATTCTTTGATTTCAAAATTAACAGGCAATGCCAAGTTAGTTATTAATATCCAAAATGTTTCTACTTGGAATGAACTTAAAGCTACTCTCTCCAGGAATTTTGCAGACCAAAGAGACGAAAGTTGTCTTAATCGAGATTTAGTAATGCTGAGGCAACAACCAAATGAAAAACCGCAACAGTTTTATGATAGATGTCTCAGTATTCTCAATTTACTTTGTAGTTATGTAGATTTACACGAGCCTAACGATGCATCGAAAATTTTGAAAAGGAATCTTTACAATAACTTAGCTTTGAAAACCTTTTTGTCGGGTTTGAGAGAACCTTTAGGCACTACTATTCGTTGTATGAGACCTCTGTCACTCAATGAAGCATTACAATTAGTTATTCAAGAAGATAATATTCATTATTTCCAAAACCATACAAACAGAACTTTCACTAGAATCCCTCAAGCACCAGTGAGAACACCAATACAACATGCACCACCAAAACAGTATGTACAGCCAGGTCATTATTCAAATCAGCAAACGTTTTACAATGCAACACCAAGAGTGCCGTTCAATAATCATACCCAAAATAATCATTTTCGGCCTCAAAATAATTTTCCATCGCAACCCATTCCTATTCAACCAAAAATGAATAATCAACCTCAGAAATTTTTCACGAACTCTCAAGTTTTCGGAAATAATAAGCAAAACCAAAATGTTTTCAAACCAAACCCGAATCGAACACTTCCACGACCTACACCAATGAGCGTATCTACTAGACATACATCGAATAATTTCCAACCAAATCATTCAGCTTTCACTTCGCGACAACCACAGCAGAGGAACTTCATTTCGGAGGAACTATACAATACCGAAATTGTTCCAAGTCAGTGCATAGATAATGATTATGAATCTTTTATGATTAACCCATATGAACATCAAAACTATGAACCTGATAGCCAATATTACGAAGAAACTTTTGAAAACGCCTGTTCCGAAACGCCACCAACAGAAAATTTTGAAGGAAATTTTCAGAGCTCGCCTCAAGCAGACGATCAAACGTAGAACCTTGTATCATTCCATTCAATGCTTCTAATTCTGGCGAACTACCATATATTTTACTGCCTGAATTCAATCTTAAAATATTGATAGATTCTGGTTCTACTAAATCTTTCATTGATCCTAATTTAGCATATAAATATTTTCCAAATAGTATCAGAGACGATCCGTTTATAGTTTCAACTGTTTTTCAAAAGTCCGCTCACAAGCACAGTGCACTTATACCTGCCTCGAAAATATTTAACCTACCGAAGACTCAGAATTTGAAATTCTTTCTTTTCAAGTTCCACAATGTATTTGATGGGTTGATAGGACTTGATAATTTAAAACTACTTCAAGCCAACTTAAATTTTGGCGAAGGACTTCTCATTACTCCTTTTTCACGAATAAAACTGAGGTATCACGAAACAAAAAGTAGCTTGAACTTAATTACGGTTGCACCTCGATCAGAACAGGTCGTGAAAATCAAAACTTCAGTAGCCAAGGGTGAAATAATCATTCCCCATCAGAAATTTCACAATTGCGAAATCCCCGAATGTATAACAGTCGCAAAAGACGGTAAGGCTTTGACTACGATTCTTAACAATACAACAGACCCAATCACTCTAGACTTCTCCGAGCCAATTTCTGTCGAAAAATTCAACCGTAAATTGATAGAAGAAATCGATTTCAATAATTTCGATGAAACAGATAAACCGGACCTTGACTTGACTAACTTTCGCACAGAACATCTGAATGACGAAGAAAAACACCACATTCTCAACTTATGTAAAGAATATTCTGACATTTTTTACCAAGAAAATATGCCCCTAACGTTTACAAGTAGAATCAAACATAACATCAAGACACACGACGAAATTCCTGTTTACTCAAAATCTTATAGATACCCTTTCATACACAAACAAGAAGTAGAAAGTCAAATAAAGAAAATGCTGGACCAAAATATAATAAGACCAAGTAACTCACCGTGGTCTTCCCCTATTTGGGTTGTACCCAAAAAGGCGGATGCATCCGGCAAGCAAAAGTGGAGGGTAGTAGTAGATTATAGGAAACTAAACGAAAAGACTATTGACGACAAATACCCGCTTCCTAATATTACCGACCTATTAGATAAATTAGGAAAATGCCAATATTTTACGACCCTCGACCTTGCTAGCGGGTTTCACCAGATCGAAATGGATGAACGAGATATCGAAAAAACAGCTTTCAATACCGAAAACGGGCATTATGAATATCTGCGGATGCCGTTTGGGTTGAAAAACGCTCCAGCTAGTTTTCAACGCGTTATGGACAATATCCTTCGAGGTATCCAAAATGAAAAATGTTTGGTATATCTCGACGATATTATAATTTTCTCGACATCCCTTCAGGAACATATAGAACGACTAAAATCTGTATTCCAGAGACTTAGAGAATCAAATTTCAAAATCCAGTTAGATAAATCGGAATTTTTAAGGAAAGAAGTCGCCTATTTGGGTCACATCGTCACGCCCGATGGAGTAAAACCGAATCCCGATAAGATAAACGCGATAAAAAACTATCCACTTCCAAAAACAACTAAACAAATAAAAGGATTCCTCGGTCTTCTTGGTTACTATCGAAGATTTATTAATAATTTTTCTAAAATTACAAAACCTCTAACGAAATGTTTAAAGAAAGGAGCAAAAATTGAACATGACCCAGAATTCATCTCTTGTTTTAACACGTGTAAAAATCTCCTAATAAATGAACCCATTTTACAATATCCGGATTTCAGTAAACCTTTCAATCTAACAACTGACGCTAGCAACGTAGCCTTGGGTGCTATTTTGTCTCAAGGACCTATAGGTAAAGATTTACCTGTTGCCTATGCCTCACGAACATTGAATGATTCAGAACAGAATTATTCAGTGATCGAAAAAGAACTTCTAGCTATCGTATGGGCTACCAAATACTTCCGCCCATATTTATTTGGCCGTAAATTTAATATCCTGACCGATCACAAGCCCCTGCAATGGTTGTTTTCGCTCAAGGATCCAAACTCAAAATTATTACGATGGCGCATAAAATTGGAAGAGTACGATTATAATATAATTTATAAGAAAGGTAAACTCAATACCAACGCGGATGCTCTCTCCCGTATAGAAATTCACACCAAAGAAACAAAGACATTTTGGGACGAACTAGACGAGGTACTTGGAGATGCAGGATTTGGAACCTCATCAGTCACTTTCGGTAATCCCGTCAGCTCTGTTCTCGACACTCCTGACTATCAACCTTCTGCCGATATCCAAACTATTGGAGAACCCCAATCAAACCTAGATGGCCTATCCATAATGGTAAATGTTGGTGAAGAAAAAGTTGACGAAAACATTGACATGCACAACAACCCATCCACTTCAAATGATATGACTGAACAAAACCAAAAAAACAGTAGAGAAAATGAACAACAACCCCTACAAAATAACAACTCCCCTATTCCTATATCACCCAGTAGAGAGTTTCAAATCGAACCCGAACCACCTGACATCAGTGACGATAACACGGTACACACGAACCAAGAACAAGATCCCGCTGTAGTCATCCCTATATCGGAATCACCGCTTAATCATGGTCAGAATCAAATAATTTTCAGTAGCACACTTCATAGCCCCGCCAGACCTAAAATAACAATCTTATTTGGAAAGAAACAACGATTTTCCGTACAATTATCGCGAAATAAATTTGAAGAAGATACCGTAAAATTTATTACAGAATATATTTCCCCCAATGTACCATATTACATCTATTTTGAGAATCCCGATGATTACGAACGATTTTCCACAGTAGTTCAAAAAAATTTCAAATGGCCATCTCTTAAATTCAAGAGATGCAACTCAAAACTTCTAGATGTCACCTCGAAAGATGACATCCAAGAGATCATTAAAAATTATCACGAAAGCAAAACCAACCATCGCGGAATCGACGAAACAGAACAGAGAATCAAATCCAAATACTATTGGCCATATATGAAAAATTCTGTGCAAACTTATATAAATGAATGCGAAATTTGCCAACAGAGCAAATACGAAAGAAACCCCATCAAAATGAAAATGAACGTGACTCCCACTGCGTCGAAACCATTCGAAATTATTCACTTAGATAGCTTCACTATCGAGCAAACAAAATTTCTCACTATAATTGACACATTTTCTAAATATGCGCAAGCATATCACCTGGACTCCCTGAACGGAACAGAGATTGTCGACAATCTGATACAGTTCTTTTCGCATCATGGAGTTCCCAAACAAATTATAGTAGATAACGGTAGTGAATTCAAAAACTTTGTTGTTCTTGAACTTCTGAAATTACACAAAATAGATGTTCACTTCATATCACCCGACCACCCTCAATCTAACGGTATGATTGAAAGATTACATTCCACGCTAATCGAGCATATCCGCCTTCTCAACACACAAGGATATCTTAAATCACCAGCTAAAATGAAAATGAAATATGCAATTTTAGCGTATAATCATTCAATCCATTCAACTACCAGAATGAAACCTATTGATGTAATCAATGGGCACATCGACAACGAAAATCCATTCGATATCGAAATTGACCAGATTTTGCTTAATGATTATGTAAATGATCATAAAGAGAGATCCAGAATATTATACTCGAAAATCAATACCGATTTGATCCAAAATAAAGAAAAAACAATAGAACGAGTAAACAAAAACCGTGACGATCCAAAGATTTTTCATCCTGATCAAACCGCGTTTGTTAAAAAGCATAAGCGCCAGAAAAACGCGAATAAATTCACGAAGTCCACAACACTGAAGACTGTTAACAATGAATCGAAAACTGTCTCAACAAATACCCAAGAAAAAGTTCACATGGACAACCTAAAACGTCCCCTTAAGAAAACATATAATTTCTAATACACAAAATTATATTATTTCAGATTTCCTGTTGTTTTCGGACTTCACGGAAAAATTACTGTAAGAAATTTGGAAAATAACCCAGGACTTATTCCACTGAAACTAGGAACCGCCAAAATCGAAGAATACACTCACACGTTGATACATTACTATGATCTCACCCCAATCATCGATGAAATCAATAAACTCCATTCACAATCAAAATCACTATTAGCTTCTATTGGAAAAAATAAAGAATACTCTCACGACACATCTAATTATGTAAAAATCTTGGGGTTCATCAAGACCAAAGTTGAAAATAAAATTGAAGAAATCATACCTCATCGCCGAGTGAAAAGAGGCCTCATCAATGGTTTAGGTTCTATATTCAAGTCTATCACTGGAAACCTTGATTCCACTGATGGAGAACGGTATGAAAATTTGATCAAAGAACTGCAGGAAAACCAAAGTAAATTGAGCGACACTATCAGAACACAAAACACGGTGAGCATTGAATTAATAAATAAATTCAACGACACTATCAAACATATAAGTCATAATGAGAAATTATTGGAATCAAAGATTTCACAGATTGCTAGTATCATAAACCAAACTACTTACAGAGAGAACTCAACTTTTATCAAAGACATTTTGAATCAGTTGATAAATATGTATGAGATAATTAATTCTATTTTACAAGACGTTGAAGATTCCATTTCTTTTTCTAAATTGAAAATCATGCATCCCAGTATAATGCAAACAGCTGATCTCTATAAAACACTTCTCAAAATCGAAAAATCTTTGAAAAAGGATCAATTGCCATTTAGTATTACCTTAGATAACACCTTGCTATATGAAAATATAATACGAATAAAAAGTTATATTTGGAACAACAGAATAACTTATATCCTCGACATTCCCATCATGTATCCTTACTCATTTGAATACTACCACCTGTATTCCATACCTACCCCCTCGAAGAGCCAGTTTAAGGCAATAATACCGCGAAAAAAGTTCTTACTGAAAAATCAGTTGTACTACACATTCCAAAGCGACATGTGCCTCGAAATATCACCACACTACTACGTTTGCAAGAAACTGGAAATTCAAGATATCTCGAAAAACAACCCTTGCGAGATACAAATAATAAATCTTCAAAATATATCATCTTGTGACCAAGTCCAGGTGGAGCCTACAAAACCAATATTCAACAGACTAGAAGACGCTGATCAATGGGTGGGATTGCTGCCATTCGAGGAAACACTCAAACTCAGCTGTAAGGAACAAGAGGAGATTATAAAGTTAGCTGGAGTATATCTCATTGAGATTCCAGTTGGTTGTCGAATCTCCTACCTAAATGAAGTAATAATCAACGATCGAGTCTCGACAATCTTCAAATCGCCAATTTTACTTCCTGATGTAAGGACGCAAATTGAATTCACACCAGGAGTGAATTTTAGCCTCCAACTAGAAGACGTGAAACTAGATGAATTACAAGAAATCAAGACCCGAATCATCAACAACCAACCAGATGTGTCATTTTCGAGAATTTCACATATCCCCAGCTTATGGACATTAGTGATCTATCTACTTTTGATCACAGTATCCATATACATTTGCTACAGAAGATTAGTGATTGGACGATGCATTCCAGGACCAACTAGGCCAGATGCGGGAGGAGACATAGAGCTTTCCAACGTTCAACTCCCTCGCTAACCCTCTGGAGTTGAATTTTATGGGGGAGGAATTACATCACCGTCTAACACGGCTCCCATAGGAAACTGCTGAATTGCTGAAACTGAATACCGGTAGATAAGGCCGATTTGCGTAGTTTCTGCACCTCGCCAGTCAGTCAGACTTCAACATTCATATTGTAAAGACGTATTTTTGTCTATGTATTCCAGATTGTATTGAATAAATTGTTTTTAAAAAGGGACTTCGAGTGTTCGATAAGTTATTTCGCGCATTTCGCTAACAATGTTATCATCTTCATGAGACAAAAATTTATATCAGTTGGGTGTTAGGCTAATTGATATCTAGGAAAAATTTCAACAACATTGTTCTGATTGATGACTTTCATTCTGGTTAACAAAAAAAACCTTGGACATTGAAAAATAAAATATATTCAGATATTTTTTTATATCAACAATTGAATTGTATACTCTTTTATGTCGCCTGAAATCAATTCAACAATAAATTGTGCTGAATTTTTATCAAGATCCGTGATACGTGATGGGTAGAATTCTCATTGGGAAAATAACATATTTTTGTACCACTCATTTCAAATACACTAAACTATCGAATAAGGAATTTTGTTTACGACTATTACATAATATAAGTAATATACGTATGGTTTCCCCAGTATAATGCCATACATGATTCTCTTAGGGATTTATGGCAGGGATTTATAGTCTTTATTTCCTCTTCTACACCTTTTCCAATTGTAATTCAGAAGATATCAGTTGTAATTCAGAATAGTCGATTGTAATTCAGAATAGTCAACTGTAATTCAGATCTTGTCAATTGTAATTCAGAATTTGTTAATTGTAATTCAGAAAATATTAAATGTATTTCAGATTATATATTCAATGGAGACAATCAGACCGTTAGGTAGCGACAGATTTTGGTGCCCCATTTTCGCATACAAGCCTCGAATAGGATTGAAAAAGACATCGATTCTAAGTATAATGAAGGGAAATTTACGCGTGGCTCCTGGGGAGAACATATGGAAAAATCGATTTTCCGAAACAAAAATGAAATGAGTTCGGCGCCCATTTTCCCACATGTTCACTGAAATACAATCACTGTGTTCTTACTTGGGGCAGCCGCAGTGTATCAGTTATTTTTCTCTACATATATGTCCATTATAATTGTGAATTTTCTGTATATTCTTTGTGTTGTATGAATAAATATCATTAATTTATATTATTAAATCGAATAGTAGCAAAAAATACCCAAATATTACATATTCAAACTTATTGAAGCTATAATATACCTAAGTAGGAATGATAACCGAATGAAGATATCATTATTAACAAGTTAATGATAACACTGCATATAACATAAAAATTTCTGTAATATTTTACAGCTTTTTCATCCATGGTCATGTGTGACACTCAAACCATACGTTATATCTAAGAATCACTTTTTCTCTGAAATATGCAGAAGGACTGGTGTGGGAAAATAGTAGATATCAATTTTTTTCCCTATTGGTGTTTTCGCAGTGTTCTCAGAATTGTCGTGCCAGTGCTGAATGCCTTTTGTGTTCTTGATCAAACGTATACGTCTGCATATCGTTGAGTTCTGAATTACAATTGACAAGATCTGAATTACAATTGATATCTTCTGAATAACATTTGACTAATCTCAATTACAATTGATATTTTCTGAATTACAGTTGATAATTCTGAATTACAATTGATATCTTCCGAATTACATTTGACTAATCTGAATTACAATTGATATTTTCTGAATAACATCTTATATTATCTGAATTACAATTGGAAAAGGTGTAGTCCAATCACAAAAGTTCTTGAAATTAATATCACCATAGAAACGATATAACCAATCTCCAAAGTGTCAGTGTCAAACGCATTGGTAGTGTTTGTGTATTTGTATAGAAATGAAGAAACTGAAGAATCATTTACCTGTACACCTCCAGAAATTGTATAAATCAATCGTAAATAAAGTAGAGTATAACACTCGCAATAATGGCTATTATCCTCTCGGAATATTTTACATCCTCGCCGCTAACGCGGCTCGGTTCATAAACATTCCTCTAGAATAATAGTTGTCATTATTGACTCGTGGTATAATCTACTATTAAGGGTGGAACACGAAACTGCTCTATCTAAACTGTTTTTGATAAAACAATGATGTTTATTGTATGTCTTCAATTCCATTTCCACACCTGATAACCCAATAATTTCATTTTGTTACAGTTGTGGTATATCTTCAAATTAATTTCTTCACCGGATGAAACGAAGAATTCATTGTTTTAGAAATATAGTTGTCACTACACATTTAATCAGGTCTTTCATGGAATATCAAATTCTGAGCAATAAAAGCTCTATACTTGCTTATGCAATCGTACCTAAATGAAAATTCCGAATAATATCAAATTTGAAGTTCATGTTATCTGTTGAATCATTTCGCTTTCATCTGTTGTAACCGTGGAAGAAGTATAATGAATAACTCGCATTGAATGGTAATTGCTCACTCGTATGATATACAGCACTCGCCTACTGCTCAAACTGCAAACTTCATTCTCGTGAAGAATGTATTATCATTCCTTGATCATGGAACAATATACTATTGTGATAACAATTATGTGTAAGTTCGAAATATCTACAGCCTTGATAGAAAATTAAGAAATATGAAATCAATTTGATAGGAATATATTTTTTCGCGTGATTCTGATCGAGAATTTTTTTTCCCAAATTAGTCGTCTTTTGTGAAGTCAATTTTCAACAACACATAAAATGAAAGCATTTCGCATATAGGTTGTGAGCAGAAATGAATCTGGCAACACTGCAGGACGCAGCATCATTCTGATTGTGTACAATAATATATTTTCAGGACGCAAGATAGTACTCAACATAAAAACGTATATTCGATGGACGCAGTAAAGGCCCACTTTTGAGGGGACGCAGTAAGGGCGTGAATATCATTGTTTTTATTTTTGATGGTAATGAAAATCTGAAAATAGATACGGAATGCATTTAATGAGGAGAAAAAGTATTCGCTATAAAACTCTCCCTAAATACAAGAATTCAAGGGGACGCAGTAGTGTCGTTTTGTGAAAGGACGCAATAATGTTAGCGTGATGTATATATATATATATATATATATATATATATATATATTTTTATATATATATTATATTTTTATCCAGCATACTTTATTACGTCCATACATTGGGTTTGTACCATTCATTGCTGCGTCCTCTACAATAGTGCGTCCGTATTTCGGACGCAGTAAAGTTTTACCATTATAAATCCGTACAACTATGTGGGAGGTCCATGTCGATTTTTTGGAAGGTCCTACATACCGAGACCTATCGGCAGATATCAGATACATCCATTTCTGACGTCACTCAAAAATGTTATCTGGTTTTGAAAAAATAATAAGTGGATGCACCATCATGTGTCCAATGAAAGTCGAAATATATCTTTAGTTCAACAAAATTCTGTTTGGGGGGCGCTGTCAATCGTGAAAGCGTATACTTTTACAAAATACCCGTTGCACCTAATGTACTTTAGGGCGTCCATAAATTTGGCAACAAGGCACGAGTGGAGAGATCCGCGATATTTCAGCTAGTTTGGATATTTCGGACCGACCTGCGCACTTCGAAGGAAAATTTATTGCCCTTTCACACCACCGCTTCAGGATATTTTTCAATATTCAACCATTCTTGCGTAGTGACTGGGAATTAAAAAATATACAGATTTTTCCTGTTGAAATAACCATTTCTTACGTACTTTCCTTCATGTATTCTTCACTAAGAACTTCAAAAGTTTACTAGCATGTTTCTGGTATTATATTGCTCAATGCTTGAGGTGATATAATTGCCGAAAACTTCAAATCCTCGTAGATTAACGTTACAGCTAGTCGATCATCCACTGATATTGCTTCCCTCTTATAGTGGAGTAAAAACGCGCTCGAAAGACGCTTCTATCACGAAAAAAAAAACAAATTGAGGTAGAACAAAACGAGTGGTGTATTGTTATTGGGAATGTTATTGGCTATTACAAATCGATATTTACGACACCGCCAGCTGGGGCTGACTCTTTCTATAGCAAAAAATGTGTGAAAAAATGGAAAATCCAAAAAACGTATTTTTTTAGATATAACTCGTGATAACTCCAAAACTATTAGAGATATCAAAGTTTTTTTTTATTCGAAAGTAGAAATCTTGGCGCTGGTGTCAATGCGGCCGCATTTTTGGAAACTCACTTCTTCTTCTCAGAAAAAAATAAGAAATACTCGTATTTATTTTTTGTGCATTGATTTCTTGAGCAATCGAAAAACTTTTTCATCTCCAGGAATTTTCACATACTTTCTGCTAGTGAATTGAAGCAAAAAAATCACAGAAGTTAAAAAAAAAATGTAATAGGTTGAGATCGATAGGACACGTAATAACCGCGCCGATATTGAAATCACGCGTGTCTCCCGCATGCACTTTGCCCGGAAGACCTGTGCGCGCTCAACGACAGTGAGCAAAAGCAACATGAGGTTTTACCTATCTGTATTTAATTGTGCTAGTCTAATCATTAATTACATTATCATATGCATTTTTGGAAAATTATTTCAAAAACTTTCACTAGGTATAAAATAGAGAGCATTATATGTGGAGAATCTGTTGAAACTCAGGACAAATTGGTTGTGCAAAACCTTACAAAACGGGGTCTACAAACTGAAGTTGGTACCGCAGAGAAAAAAAAATACTGTTGGCCTAAAAATTTTGGAACGCAAAATCCACAGCAAGAAATTTCTTCTTGAACAACTAGAAATAACATCAGCTCATTCAACATAAAAAGCATGCGTCTAATCTACAATAGAAGTGGATACCTACAATAATAATTCGCCTAAGAATGCGGAAAGGTCTAAACGAAGTGATTCAAATGTAACTGAGTTTCAGATCTGTCCCAAAAAAATGTTTTCAGATCTGTCTCAAAAAATGTTTTCAAATCTTCCTCAAACAAAAGATCGCTGCTAATTTTTAAACGAATTATTTTGTACAGAATGGGCCAAGTTCATTGGGAGATAATGAGTTCCTGATTATAGCGGGAGGATTTGAGAACCCAAAATACGTGTTTCTTATAGCTAAAAATGATGATCCAAATATATTCACTAAATAGCAATCAAGAAGAAGCAGATCCGCGAATTATCCGTCACGTTTTAGCCGAGGTGGAGCGCATGGCGATTCTATTCTTGTAAAATTGGTAGATAGAGATGCTCTTCTTTCATTTCTACATTATTATAGCACCGCTCAAGAATTATTGATTTGCCAATTATTTATTCAATTAGGACATAGTAAAAATAAACGTTAAAATGCCATACATGATATAGTGGAAAAACTTGGACTCTCCATTTGTAAAAATCTCCTAGCAGCTCATTGTCTGACAGGATGTGATACCACAAGCGCATTTTACAAAATAGAAAAGAAAACTGCTTTTGATGTGTTAATACAAAATATTAATCACTTAACTGAAATAGGAGATATCCTTAATTTAAGCGAAGACGAAGCCGTTAAAATTAGCACTAAGTACGTATATTACTTGTACAAAAATAAAAAAAGAATTTTGGTGAAATGGACCGAAGAACAAAAAAAAATTGCTACAGAATATTTTCGTTTTCATATAAAGAATAAAAATCCACCAAAACGACAAGAATGTGAAGAAATGAGAACTTAGTTTCCCAAAGTGTTCGAAAATAAAGATTGGATGAAAATCAAAGTATTTATACAGAATAAATATACGAAAAATTATTGTGAATAATTCAAGAATGTTTTCTCTATATGATCAATGGTTTATTTTTGCTTTATCAATTCATCTTTAGTTCCTTTTGGTTTCCTACAATTCATGGATATCATTACCTCAGTATTTTGTCGTTTTCTTCGAATTGAAATAAAGGTATCAGAAATATCTGGTTGTTCTCATTTCATTATTCTGAATGGTAACATTCATTGAATTTTAATGAACAATTTTCCTCAGCAACATCAAACGATGTGATTGAAACTTCTGGTGTGAAAGTTTAAACATTTTCTAGAGATCAATCACTCCATCAACACCAAAGTGATATGACGCGCATTTCGCTAACAATGTTATCATCTTCATGAGACAAAAATTTATATCAGTTTGGTGTTAGGCTAATTGATCTCTAGGAAAAGTTTCAACAACATTGTTCTGATTGATGACTTTCATTCTGGTTAACAAAAAAAACCTCGGACATTGAAAAATAAAATATATTCAGATATTTTTTTATATCAACAATTGAATTGTATACTCTTTTATGTCGCCTGAAATCAATTCAACAATAAATTGTGCTAAATTTTTATCAAGATCCGTTTGATACGTGATGGGTAGAATTCTCATTGGGAAAATAACATATTTTTGTACCACTTATTTCAAATACACTAAACTATCGAATAAGGAATTTTGTTTACGACTATTACATAATATAAGTAATATACGTATGGTTTCCTCAGTATAATGCCATACATGATTCTCTTAGGGATTTATGGCAGGGATTTATAGTCTTCATTTCCTCTTCTAGTCCAATCACAAAAGTTCTTGAAATTAATATCACCATAGAAACGATATAACCAATCTCCAAAGTGTCAGTGTCAAACGCATTGGTAGTGTTTGTGTATTTGTATAGAAATGAAGAAACTGAAGAATCATTTACCTGTACACCTCCAGAAATTGTATGAATCAATCGTAAATAAAGTAGAGTATAACACTCGCAATTATGGCTATTATCCTCTCGGAATATTTTACATCCTCGCCGCTAACGCGGCTCGGTTCATTAACATTCCTCTAGAATAATAGTTGTCATTATTGACTCGTGGTATAATCTACTATTAAGGGTGGAACACGAAACTGCTCTATCTAAACTGTTTTTGATAAAACAATGATGTTTATTGTATGTCTTCAATTCCATTTCCACACCTGATAACCCAATAATTTCATTTTGTTACAGTTGTGGTATATCTTCAAATTAATTTCTTCACCGGATGAAACGAAGAATTCATTGTTTTAGAAATATAGTTGTCACTACACATTTAATCAGGTCTTTCATGGAATATCAAATTCTGAGCAATAAAAGCTCTATACTTGCTTATGCAATCGTACCTAAATGAAAATTCCGAATAATATCAATTTGAAGTTCATGTTATCTGTTGAATCATTT
>JAVJAQ010003544.1:0-25008 GCA_032362365.1 Zygogramma bicolorata
TCAAACTTTAATATTTTCTTCAGTGAATTTGGCAGAAATCAATGCCATTTTCAACAAAAAGTGCTGCAACTATGCCGGCAAAGTGAAAGTCGTAAATCCTGTAGATTTCGGCACTATAAGCCAAGTGGTTGTCCAAGTGCCTCATGTCTTTCACAGGTTTGAATGTAAGAGTGCTGCCGAAGCTATAGACGATAGATTCCAGTTTTTTGTTGATAAAATTCTGCCCCAACAAAAGGATAGTTTGATGAAACAGACGCTCATTTTTGTGCCGAGCTACTTCGACTATGTCAGACTGAGGAATTATTTCAAAAAGGAGGATATCGGGTTTGTGCAGATATGCGAATATTCAAAGGTAAGTTAATAGTTGTATTTTATTAATAGATTGAATTGGATTTATCAACCTTATAGACTATCTCAGATAATAATTATATACTAATATCTTTAGATAATAAGTGCTGAGCTCAGGAGTGCAAACCAAATAAAGTACAATTAATCATTGTTGAAATGAAAAAAATTATTTGAGAACATTATTTTGATACATGTTTTTTGTTTGCCTTCTTCAAAATCACGAAAAACCTGGATTTTAGGTTGAGTCAATATGTAGTTATTTGAAATAAGGATTTGACAGGATTCTGTAAGATTTTATTCTTAATCGATAATATTGGGGGGTTATATCCCGAGTGTACACCAAGTTTAATTGCTTATAATGTGTGCTGCACTTCCATGATTTTTGAAATTTTGCTTAGAAAATGCCTTGAGAGTATGATAATAAAAATTACATATTTCAAATATTCGTCTAATTTTGTTACAAATTTGCATTCATTCACTTATTAAATTCAATATTAACTATTTAATTACAAGGTGTTCACCAATCTGGCTAGTCATTCAGGGTTTGTTTTTTATGTCGTCTAGAGGGAAATATTTTTGGCTGGAATTCATGAATATTGGTGAGATAGTGAATTTTTTATGAGATTAGATCAGAGATTACAGAAACAAGTTTAGATAGGCAACAGTTTACTTGTAAAAACCAAAAAGTATTACGCCACATTCCTGTATTTTTCAATACAAACCAACTAGTAATAAAAATTTATCTCGCAAGCAATTACAATACATCTCCTGTGCAAAAGCAGTTCCTTTCGGAAACATGGCGTCACATACCCTAAGACAACTCATATTATATGACGCAGTTAAAAAAAGTACATTATTTTCTGTAACTTACCTGTAACTTTGAGAGAAATGAGAGTATTATCTAAGTCTTCTTTATATAGTGGCAGCGTGAATTCCAAAGAAAACTGTACTTCAAACACAAAATATGGTTTGCAACTTTGATTCCAAAGAGATTTTTATAGTTTTTCAACTATAGAAAATCACTGTGTTATTTTTGAAATAAACGATTACTTTTTTGTACAAACATGGTCTTCATCTACCATTGAATAAAAAACAGCCCATAACTCGTAGGAAACTAATTTGTTGAAATAAATTTGAATGTTATACTTCCATTGACATTTTAACTAATGGACTGGCCCTAAGAGAGAGAGGACTGTGGTTTGAACAGGATAGAATACTTCATTCTAAACGAATTTCTTCCTCAATATGTAGCAGATAAAGAGAGGTTCAGAAAGATAGAGTAATTCAAGTACAGAATTATAATTCTGTCCTTCACAGTATCACTTCAATGTGTATATTTTTTCCCTCTCTAATGTATTCCGTATCGTGTTATATGGAAACGCCAGTCCATTAGTTGTAAAGTCTCTATGTATGCTTCAGAGTATTCAAAATTTCATTTCTAAATTCATATCTGTGGACTAGATCAATACAGATTGTTGAGTAATGAACTTCTTGAATCTTGATGGATACGCTTTTTTCTCTTCATCTTCAGAAGGGAGAATATTTTTTCATGACAATAGAACTTGAACCACGTCAAAATAAAACTTATAATAATAATAATAACTTTAATGATCCCAAGAAACATTCATGTTTATACAGGGAGTTGAAAAAAAAAGCAAAAAAAACAAATGAAATTAAGTATTATGTCAGTTGCATATACATACATAAATGAAAGGATGGGTATAAAATAGTATAAATGAATCAGTTGAATCAGGCATTGTCGATACATTATAAAAATAATTTTGTGGATAATTAGTCATTATTATTGATAGCTGTGAAATATCTTTTGATCTCTATTTTGAATTTTGCAACAGAATTGATATTTTTTATGTGTGTAGGTAGGCTGTTATAAATTTTCATTCCATAAAAGTACAACGACTTTTTTCCAAAATCGCTTTTTATTTGTATGGTTTTCAAACTATTTAACTGTCTGGTTAGATGATTATGGCTATCAGAACATAATATGTAGGAGAGATTTGAATATTTATATTTATTCTTAGTTGAATGGATAAAAACACAAATTCTTGACTTGAACAAAGAATCTATATTTAATAGGTTCCTCGGTTTGTATGGTTTACTTGTTGGCTCTAGAAATGGTAATTTATAAATACATTTGAGGGTTTTATTTTGTAAAGATTTCAATGGTTTCAATACATATTTTGATGCAGTTCCCCAAACAGATATCAAATAATGTAATTTTGAATAAATAAGACTGAGGTAAATAATTTTTAGATATTTAATTGATAGAAAAGACCGTATTCTATATAAAACTCCAATGATTGGAGATATTTTCTTCCTAAGATTTTTTACAATTTTTTTTCAGGAAGCGAAAATAGCTCGAGCAAGAGACATGTTTTTCCACGGCGATGCTCATTTTCTTCTATACACAGAGAGATATCACTTTTTCAACAGGAAGCGAATCAAAGGCATCCGGCACCTAGTGTTCTACCAGCTACCGTTATTCCCACACTTCTATTACGAGATGTGCAATCTGATGCAGGAAGCCTACCTCAACAGGAAAATCGGTTCTTCGTCGAATATGACAGTAACTGTGGTATATTCAAAGTACGACGTGTATCAACTGTCTGCTTGCGTCGGCACGGAAAAAGCCACGAAAATGGCACAGTCTGACCGGAAGGTCCACATGATGGTCACGGGGGCTGAATAAAACGAATCGTGTATGTTTTGTTGAAATGTTTTTATTAAAATGTTTTTCGAAAAAATCGTCACGAAAGTGTTTTTAATTGATCGATTTCGGTTTGAGGACCCTCAATTTAATTTCTGGTCAATAGGTATCTGTTCTGTCAGATAACTTAAAAAATCTTATGATGTGTTACACTTTTTCGGTTCTCATTTGAACCTTCAATTGAAATTTCAACATAACTTTGTACGACTGTCCCAGAACTACCTACCTAACCAAATGAAGCAAAAATAACCAGAAAAAGGAACCTTGTTTCGAAATCAAACAAAGTATATTTCTGTGCATAGTATATGAGGTCATTACATTACCCTATTTATAGGGATCCAGTAAAGAAAACATCCAATGGATATCCATAAAAGGTCCAACACTGATCCATAAGGATGTGAACTGTAAAACCATTAAAAAACGTCCTTCACCAATTATGGATGTTGCTCTATGGCAGTGTTTCTCAAACTGGGGTACATGAGCTGCTTGCAGGGGATGCACAAAAAATTCATGTAGTGGCAAAGAAAATAAATTTTGCCCCCAAATTATAGCATTTTTAGGCATCATCAGTAAATTCCATTGGTTTTTCTCTATTTTTATTCGTTCTACTATCTATTATTGTGAGTTAGTTTGTGTTATTTTTGAGTTGAATATACTCTACGATTTTTCATAGCGTTCTTACTTTTTTCCTATTTTTCGTAGCTAAGACCTAATTTTGAAGTGGGGGGGGGGTACAATTTTCTATGAATGATCAAAAAGGGGTATGCTTAGCAAAAAAGTTTGAGAAACCCTGCTCTATGACAATGAAACAGATGCCCAAAGGACCTTCAATAGTCCATAGTAAATTCACTGGATGGCCCCTACCAATCACTATATGGATATCTACAGTAATTTTTAAAATTAGATGCATATCTAGGTTGTGGAAGCTGTACTTTCCCTTCTACATCTTTTCAATCAATCATCATATATTCCTCAGTTGGATATTTTCAGGACTTTGCTCGTCATTCATTGTTTTTCACACAAATGTTTGAACTGAAAATGTTCTTCACTTCCCAACTGATCAGATTTCGAAAAAGCTCATACTTTCTCATTCAAAAGAGACTGGGAAGGTTTTCAAATATTTTTTTACTGGGATCATATACAAAATCAAATTGATATTTTCTCTTTGATTTTTCAATGTAACATGAATAATCTGAAAAAAATAAGTAATAATATTAGACTAGACACAGTTTAATAGTACGCTAATGAAAGATTAGTCTGCAATTCATCACATCACTTAAAATTGCCTTCTACAAAATAAAATGAACCACCCATGTGGGATAATACAAATTTCTTTTACAAATTTAACAAATTAAATGAAAGAAATACATAAAATTCATCTGAATAATGAAAATTTGAAATAGGTTATTTCAATGATTGATAATTTTGGTTTTAGCATAATATACCTGTCAAATAACTTCTACTTAACCATTAAATTCGAAAATAGTCAACAAAAATGTAAAATACAGTTGTTTTTTGGAAACTGCTCTATTTAGTTTAAACATAAAATTGGGCTGTAGTCAGAGGTGCGTTTCTCTTTATACAAGGTGTAACTGAATAAGTTTGAAACATTTAAGGAGCTGATTTCTCATCGAAAAAATATAGGATCTTTCATATGAAGAAACTTCTTTGGAGCATCCCTAGTTAAGCAACAGCCCCTGAAAGGGGGTACATAAAATTTGTATAACATTTTTTTTCACAAGCACTGAAAAAGCAATTTTGAAATTAACCTGACGTTTTGTACTATCAAAAAGACACCAAGCCAGTTATTCATTTGGTTTACCCTATGGTTGTAAGGGGTGGAAAACGCAACCCCCAAAATTTATTTCCAATGTAACTTCTTTCTTATTATTTGTTTACTATTTAAAAATTTATTTCCGATAGCCTGTTTCATTCTAAACAAAAAATGTCTCTTGGGTTTTTGCCCAAAATAAACGAACAACTAGAGAGATACATTCATAAATGCGAAAATACGAAACTAATCTATCTAGTAGGTTGCTATTAACGATAGTGACAATTAAATTGGTATGACGCTGTCAGTTTTTGAATGTTCGAAATTGAATTAATACTAATTATGTGTTGTTGTTCTGTTCTTAATTTGTTAGGTTAAATTTTATGTACCCCCTTAAAGGGGCTGTATCTTAACAAGGGATGCTCCAATGAAGTTTCTTTATATGAAAGATCTCATCTTTTTCTCGATGAGGAATCACCCCCTTAAATGTTTTACACTTATTCAGTTACACCCTGTATACATATGAATCTCGATTTTCTGATGCCTATTCTCATTTTCATCATCTGTTGTGGAGGTAATTTATTTGCATTCAAAGACGTGCCTACATTAATCATAAATTGTTTGTGATATTGGATCATTTTTTGAGAGGTATAATAATGTTTTTTTCTGTCTATTAGCCTTAATCAATTTGTATAACATTACATCGGCAGTCAAATATCAAAACTTTTCAGGTTATACAGAGGGTCTCAGAGCTCACTCTTTCATTTCTTGGTCAACTTTTCCATATTTCAACTCAGTCTCTAGGATTTAATACAAAGTAGGTAATTTACTACTACTAGATATCAAGCCTAACCTTAAATTTTCTATAAATTCGATTAGTATTCCCCCTCATAGTTGCCCATTAATTTTTTGATGAATGGACTGGTTTTTCCTAAATCTTCTATGCTATCGTAGTCGTTGGAATATGTAGCATTTTCTTCGGTGATAGGGGAAAACGTGGTGTACGCCCTCAGTTGTTCAGATTCAACTGCTATGAACTGTTGCTGCATCTCTGAAATAATAAAGAAGCATTAACCAAGGATTGACAATTCGATATGATACTGAAAATAATTGAAAAAATGTATCGATAGAAAAATACAGTAGAAGGAATCACTGTGCATTTATTTGCCGTGATTTGTTGAAAACAATTGCTATTTGTATAACAAGAGAGGAAAGTGCCACTCTTCCTCCCGTTAAATAAAGTTAAATGCCTGACGCATAGCACTTCACCCCCATGTTTTACATATGGTTTTCCTACCTTTCTCAAATAACAAGTAATTTTTAAATAATTTATTTAGAAACTAGCACACAGAATTTAATAAAGAACTAAAACTAAGAATAAGGAACAGTATAGCTTGCCCCTAAAATTCCGAAAATGAAAAGAACCTACAAAACAAGGAAAGAAGAATTGGAAAAAAGCTGTCGACTCCGAGCTAACACTCTAAATACACGGTGTTCTATAAATAAACGGTAAAATTTTTACTTATATAATAGAATATAGTTTAGGTTGTCTAAGCCGTATATATTGATGACGGCAGTTTAACTTTTGTCCCCTAGGGAGGAAAAGTACAACTTTGCTCTCCACAATGAGACCAGGAAGTATATACTTCGGGATAGAGTTAGGCGGAAAAAAATATTGTGTTTTGGAGGTATAATTGAGACAGTAGCTCATAGAAAATATTCCAGTATTATATCAATAGCGTCTATATCATTTAAAAATCTAATCGAAAAGAAATTTTAATTCGAACACGAAGTTGATTTAAACTATATTTCAATTATTTTAGTGATTTATCATTACTGAAGAGTAAAACCATAAATATAGATGAGAAAAAAATGGAAAAGAACAAAAATAAAATTACAAAAACCAAAGATAAAAACGAAAAATATTTAAACAATGTTCCAAGTTTTTCATGGCGTTTCTGTTATGGCTGACAATACTCTTGGCTAGGTAACTCTTCGTAGTGCGGAGTGAGGAGAAATTGAAAGTGTGTTGATTCGTTATATAGCGGAAATTAGCCGGATTGGCGAGAAGTTTTCGTTCCTTTGGTTGAATAAAGGATTTCAGAATATTCTCAATTATACCTACAATATTTAACGTTATTATAATTTTTACTTCGTTATTTATGTTCATCTTTTTTCTTGTTCACTTTTATTGATTTTTATTATTTCGGTGTCTATGATTCCATTTGAACAATCTTATTTTGTTTTATGATTTTTGTAAAATTTCATGAACTCGATTTTTTGATCTGATGTTGAATAATTCATTACTTAATTGAATTACATAATGGAAGTTTGACCCAATATATTTCATCAAATATTGATTCATTTATTGATCCCAAGAAACTACAGTAGTTTATAACATTTTCAAACATCAAAAAAATGTGAAATTGTCCATATATTCAAAACTAGGAGCATTTCTCTGATAGTTCTCAAATCTAATTGTCTGATGCCCAGAAATTGTTTCAAAGTCATGAAATTTTTCAGTAGAAGACACTAAGCCAGTTTTGGTTTACCCCATGGTTGTAAGGGGTGGGAAACGCAACCCCTAAAATTTATTTCCAATCTAACTTTTTTCTTAATATTCGTTTACTATTTAAAAATTTATTTCCGATAGCCTGTTTCATTCTAAACAAAATTTTTTTCAGTAGAAATAATTAGAGTTTTCAGCAGTTGTCCTAAATGAAATATAATTTCAATTCGACCCAGAATCATAAATGTGGCAATCTAGCAATCCAGAGCACCTGACACTCAAATTTTTCATATAAAAGGAACGCGAATTCAGAGAAAAGACAATTCAGATTTAACCATCGAGATTCGCTTTCGATACAACACGTCAGTTATTTTAAGTGCCGAAAAAATATTGCGAAATAGTATTCTATATAGTGCGCCTCGGAAAAAAGGGGCGAAAGTAAATAAGAAACAAAAGTGCTTAACTTAAACAAGATACAGTGAAAACGCGATTGAAATGAACTAAAGGCAGAAATGACACAGATAATTCATATGCTTGAAAGCATATGCAGAAAATTGAGTTGAAATTCGGGTGTACCGATTAAATAATTGAAACCATCTGATAAGGAATTACCAACGACATTGATTTTGTGTCTACTTTGTAAACGAATTTATTTTGAGCCATGTTGATGAATCTGTTCAAAATGTTTAACAATTGAATAATCTCTACCGTAAATTTCATATACTCGGTAGGTATAACAAAACCCATGAAAATTCTATTGGTGTTACGAATCTCTTAGCGCCGGCCCTGACGATCATAAAAGCAGTGGGCGAAGAGCAAACGTCATTCTTCCAGGAACTGTGGATTCGCGTGGAGTATTCGATACACATCATCGAGGCTTCTCTCGAAGATTCTTCATAGGCGTACGCAGGTATATATACGGGAGACGCCTCATCGCGGCGGAGTTAGTCATTAACAGAGATAGTTTAGACAGTTATTAGCATAGACAGTTATTCAGCAGAGTATTCAGAGCTAAGTGGAGAGAGCTTTGTGCGGAAGTCGAAGGAGAGTTTGTATGAGAGAGAGTTCATCAGAGCGTTTAGTACAGAGCGTTGGTGTAGCAGTTCAAGTGATTGTATTGTGATGAAGAGTTGTATTAAAAGAAGTGAATTGTTGTTTGGAGTTTCAAGTAACGAACCCAATGATAAATCGTTACAGTGGTAACGAACTCGATACAATTACCAGAGTGTTACGAACCCCACAACATAACTTATAACATCTATTGAGGGGGTGTTTCTAGCCGCTCGAAAACTGTCCCCCATAAAACAGGCCCCCTCTGTCTTGGGTCTATCACAGCAAGTCACATATGTATGCTTCGATATTAGTAACTGTGCGATATATGGTTGTAGATTATGATTGGTGGTTTTAGGACAATCGGTTACAACCCAAATAGCACACGACGTCCTGAAGACGAACCATTTATGTCCTAGTTACGTCGATACGTCCCGGGACGTATAGGAGACATTCGAAGAACGTACATTACCGGATGTACCATGTATATACTGGTTAGACGTCCCATGTAGGTACATACTTGGTCCCGTTCCAATCGGAATGTAATAAAAACGTACATGCTTGGAAGTACTATGTACGTACTTCATTAAGTGTTCCTGATACGTTTACATCAACTCCTCTTCAGGTACGTACTTTTCGGAATGAATTAGGGACATACCAATGACGTGTTTTTTTCTGAATCCCATGTACGTACTGCTCAGACGTATCATTTACGTACATGTTTGGAAGAACTATGTTCGTACTATTTGGACCTTCCAGGTGCGTACATATTGAGTCCCTTTCAGATACGTATATTTCGAAACGTTTGCGGGACATAATAGTAATGACGTACATTTTTGGAAATCGTATGTACATACTATCTGGACGTCTCGTTGACGTACTTTTTTGAACATACTGTTTGGACCTCCCGAGAACGTACGTATTGGGTCCCTTTCGGTTCAAGGGGTATTGGGATTTTGAGAGTGATCACTTAGTGTATTCAAACATATATCAATATTGGTAATGCAATATTCATAATGAATTATTCCTAAAAAAATTTGGAAAAATTGAAACATCGACATGTGGTGAATTTAAATACCAGAAAATTACACACAGAATTTTTTGCACAGCAAGTTTGATATTCCAAAACCGCCATCACATGAGACAGTGATCCTTTAGTGTTTTTTCGAATATATTTTCATTGTTACTGAACTTTCTAAAATTTTAATATTATCTCGAACAAAACTAATATAACTTGAAGTCACCACATCTATACCACTCAACTCCTTCACAAAAACAAGTCTCTCCGTGCCGTAGAGCGTAACAGTGGTCGACAATAATATCTCCATAGAAAAGGTCGAGAGTTCAAGCCCCGCAGCAGCCAGGTCTTTTTCCAGGTAAGTATTCGGTTAGATGGTTAGTACACGTGAATGAGTAAAATTTCCAACTTGACTATTTGGTAAAAAATAAATGAATAATTCCCGAATATGAAAACTTAGATTCATTAAGTGATATCAAATGATATATCATTACGTTGTTTTCGAATATTGATCTAATATCGCCGAATGTTCACATTTTTTTGTGGCCACTATTGATATCATCTTCAATATAAGGTTAATATTCCCGTAATATTGAACCAATATTGGTCAAATATGTTTGTTCTACTTGGGATAGCGCATATAGAATGGAAAATGTACGTTTTCGGAATGTCCCAAACAGTTCCCCGTTCTGTACATTTCAGGTCCTGTGTGGACTAGAAAAGTACGTACCTGGGATTACCGACTATGCGGAAACGGTAAGTCGCAGGAAGGTCTTATGTACGTCTGTCGGAGGCAAAAGTACGTCCTAAATACGTACAATGCATCCTCACCGTACATATGCAGTACGTCCACTGGACGTACTTGTGCTATTTGGGAATAAGAGATGTTTTCTAAATTTTCCGAGTTTTCCTTCAGCTGAATTCAAAAGTGCGCTCTAAAAAAAAGTAGGTCACCTTGATGCGCCCTTCAACCTGACAAGCACTGCTTCACTAAAATAATTTGCAAGTGAAAAACGTAGGTTCGTATTCGAAATACATACATTATTACATGACCTTTCACAAATATTATGACACCAAGTGAATATCAATTTTTGTATTTTGTATAATAAATGTGCCAAGGCAAAAAAGCAAAAATCGACACTTTCTGAAAACTCTTCAAGTTTTTTCGATTTCACTACATCGTTTAATTAACTGTTGAAATACCCAACTTTGTTTTTAATTTAGCCGACGTTCTAACTGAGAATTATCGAGATCCAAATAGTGGCCCAAGTACAAAAAAAACTTTTTATATATTGAATCTCATGAAATTTTGTGAACTAATGACATCCCCATCTCCTCAACGTTAGATAGATACATTTATTCATCTCTATAGATCACTTATATTATGACATGAGATAAGTCTACTTCTTTGTGTTACAAATTTTAATATACTCCTGAATGAGGTATATGTACAATAAGTATCTATATAATACAGATGGTTAAAAAGTATGAACAAAATAGAGGTTGAATGAACCTTGATACAAACAATTAAAACGTATAAATAGCAAAAATAGTACGTTAATTGGATAAGCTTGACTACTGTTTGGTTCGTTCAATATACTCGTCAAGTGAATAAAACGAATGGCAGAGTAGGAGTTCGAATTTGGATTTTTTTATTTTTTCTATCTCTTCTATGACTTCGTATACCAATTCATATTGAATTTCATCAAATGTATGTCGTTTTTTGTTCTTGTATTGTAGTAGTGGAAGTGGGTGTTTTTGTTAAGTTTTCCTTCATTGTTGAAAGTATACGTCAATAATTTATATAAATAAATATATGTGAGGATTTTGATAGGTTGCATTTTATTTTATGTTGAGAATAAATATTTTCTGAAAAATTAATACACGGTCCACTTCAGTAGCTCTACACCACACCACAATGTTACAGCTAATTGCATTATATACCAAGGCGTAGTAAATATTCATCAAGTATTGGCTATGGAAATTTGATTTAAGATTGATAAAAGCATTGAATAATCGGTTTGATTTTTTGCACAGATTGTCTATTTGATTATTGAAAGATACTTATCTAACTCCAAACCCAATAATTGTGTGCTGCTAGAAGTTTTAAGTATATTGGCGCCTGGATTGAGTTTAGGGATATTGATATTTCTCAAAGGGCTAGTAAATTCAACTATGACCGTTTTGTTGGTGTTATTGATCATGTAGTTTTTTACACGCCATTAGGTGAATTCCTCTATTACTATTTGAGTTTTTTTACTAACTCATCTGTTATATCAGCTAGCTGTGACAATAATGGTGGTATCGTCAGCATATATGATAAGTTGACCATTCTTCATATATTGTGGCATATCATTTACGTGAAGGAACAGTAACGGACCTAGTACTCCTCCTTGTGGTGTCCCAGTAAAGATATCATAGTCCTCGGAGAACTCATTTCCAACCTGTACTTTGTGTGTTCTTCCAGACATGCACGAGGATATGAAATCTTGTACAGGGCTTTTTATGCCAATTGCTCCTAATTTTGTTCCTAGATATCTGAGTTTTTGGATGATGGCCATGATATAATGCTTAATAAGTGGTGCAAAGAACATAGAGTTTCTTGAGGGAGATTGGGAGAGTCTAATTCTTGTTCGACTGAGTTGCTGAAATAACTTCCTAACTGATTTGCAATTATTATTTCATTAGAAGTTTGGATGTCATTGCATGTTTGTATTATATTTTTTCTTGGTATATTTCCTCCTTTTTTCGTCTGCACTATAGATTCCAAAGTGTTTTTTTTGTTGTTTGAATTTTCAATCACAGTAGAGTGATATAATTTTTTCCGTACCAATCTTTGTGTTAAGTTTTATTTTTAATTGTTTATATTTCTCTTTCAAATTGTCATTTCCTATTCTTTTTCGTAGCCAATTTATATCTCTGAGACTCTCCAGATCTTTGTGTAGGTATGTCTTTTGAAAGAGGAATTTTTTTCGAATACTTTTGGGTCATCATTGAAAACGTGTAAAAAAAATCGTGAAGATAATAGCAGCATCCCCATGCTCAAAAGTGTCTTCAGTTAGAATCGTTAAGCTAATAATAATACCCATTTGAGTTTAATGGAGTTCTCAGCAGTAAATTATCCACCAACTGGATATGTACACATATTGAAAATGTACTCTAGTCAGTACCAAAATAACAATATTTGGTGAACATACATGACAAAAACGTTGGTAACATTTACTGAAAAACTGCTGTTTCTCATATGATAGTTCGACTTCCAAATCAGTTCTGATTTTTAGCGTTTTGTTCATGAACTGTCAATCATATAATTCACTCATATTCCTCGAAATAGAGTTCTCACCTGCCAAAATATTGTCGCAATTCTGACCGAAATATCTCTGCCTCCTAGGCGTGCTCGTCACATACTTGGCAGCGATTTTCTGATCGCCGTTCCACAGGAATACGTAGTACAAACTCAACATGATCGCGGCAAGAGACACAAAGAACACATACGCGACCACCGTCAGCACTCTGACCAATTTCTTCTTGTGCTTCGGCTCGTACAATCTATCCTTGGCCTCTTCTCCTGCGAACTTCACGGTTGTGTCCAGGAAAGAGGCAGTTTTCCACTGCTGGGAGTCACTCTGAGTCGAGTTGATGCCGTTAGCGGCTTTGTAGGACATTTTCTCGAAAAGAAAAATGAAAGCGTTTTTCAGTAACGTCAAAGCCACGCTGATTTTCTGGTTGGATCCTCCGCTTTATGTATGGGCAGGCCTCGATTTCGAGTGGAACTGTGTGACTGGTCAGTGATTTTAGAACACCACGAACGTTAAGGCCTTATTAGCACTTTTTGGGTCAAAGTTCGTAACCTATTTTTTTTCTCGCTTCGATCGGTATAAGTTGCAAACTGCTTTGCTGTTCGCCGTAACAGAGTTTGTGCAATGAGGATTTTTAATTTTAGAGCATATTGTCGATTGAATGTAGGTAATTGCCGAAATTAGGACGCGATTGTTTTGATTTTAAATTCTCTCGGTTTGTGCCGGAAAATCAATATAAAACAGCTGGTTCGGATTTCACGCGCATGTTTGGCGGTTTCATATGGCCAAGTTTGAAAAGTTGTATACGAATGTTCTTCTGGGAAATAGGTTGGTCGTTTTCAAATTAGTTTTTTTTTTGTTTCATTCTCAATTGGAAAAGATATCAATAAAAATTCCTAGAGGATAAAATATGACTTCGTAATTTTTAATGTCAATACGAAAAAAGCCCTGTAATACTCGAAGATCATTTCGTAATGGACGAAAAAAAATACTACTTCTCCACGGATCAGTATTGAATCCAAATCTTTTTCCTGTATATTCTATATAAATGACATGGTCTAGCTCCATAGCATAATGTACCTTTTTCTGTCTGGAGCTGTTCGGCTATAATAGGAAAATGTTGAAGTACTGCACTAGTTATAACAATAACAATTACGAAAAAATTTCAATAAGTCACGTTCTTTCAAGAAGACAGTAATCCGTTCAGGCAGCAACCTCAATATTTCGGAATATTTCATGTTATATCTTTTCTAGAGGTTTAATATACTTTTTGCATTATCTTGAATGGGAAAAAGGCAAAAATCACTTCGTTTTGAAAAAACCCAGACCTCATTGTGTGATTGTCAGGCAGTTTACAAAACCATCAGTGCACTAGTTTTATTAAACATTAGCTTCTTCGCGCATGTTATGGGACTACAAAAATTACTTCCTCATAACTGCCTCCTCTCCACAAAAATAAGCATGTTCCTGAATAGCTTTGAGTGCCTAGATACATTCTTTGACAGACCGGAATACTGAAACATGCAATGGAAGTCTGAACTATTACCATTCATGTCTGAAAAACCTTATGTATAGTGAAACACGTGTAGCAGTTTTGTGAACCGTCTAGTGAAGATCCCAAAATGAAGTGTTTTTATATTAGGTATCATGGATTTTCATCAAGTATAGGCGAATTCCATATCAGTTATTTCAAACCTATAGGCATATTTTTTCCTCAGAACGCTACCGAGTAAGGAAGGTTTCTAAGAAAAATATACCTCTCGTTTAAATGTTTTTTATTCGTCCAATTTAGTTGAATAGTCTCATAAAAGGCTACAACTGTATGTGAAATTCGTAGGATGATGAGTTTTCACAAGAGTTAGCATCCCTAATCGTTCTTCTCTCGGTTATACCTCCCGTGACAACAAAGGGATCGCAGCGTTGGGTGTTCATAAAATATAATGGTAACGGGCTTATTCACGAGGAGTGAATAAGCCCCATATGAGTAAATGTTTAGTCATTGTTTTTAGAATGTTCTTCTGGGAAATACGTTGGTCGTTTTCAAATTAGCTTTTTTTTTGTTTCATCTTCAATTTGAAAAGATATCAATAAAAATTCCTAGAGGATAAAATGTGACTTGGTAATTTTATGTCAATACGAAAAAAGCCCTGTAATACTCATAGATCATTTCGTAAACCAAGAGAGAGAGAACTAAAAAAATAGCATTTACTCATTAACACAATTTTTTCAAGGTTGTGAGCCTTACAAAGCTCAGTCGCCCTATTAAAAAAACATCTGAAAGAGAAGTTCGACCTGATAGTGAAATTTGTTGAAGAGACAATATTAATTTCCAAACCAATAAAATGAAACAATCATCGAAGATGATTTTGAAGTTTATGGTGACTTCTATTAGGATGTACTGGAGTTACTGATGATTACTGATTACCAGCAAGCAGCAAGAGGCATTCTAGTTGCTTCATCTCAACAAAAATTTATCCCTACCCAGAGTTTGTCTGAAATGTACTGAATGTTTAGCTAATCGTGAAATGAATGAAAAGGGTGGAAAGAATGCCCTCGTCGGGTCTACAGAAAGACAAATTACCGATTTTTCCATAGTGCTCTAGCGAACTAATGGAGTTCTTGAACGAAGCATCTCTAAAGAGAGGAGTTGCCTTTTTCAACGAAGAATAATCTTGCAGCTTCCATCCATATTTTGGTGCCTAACCACACGTATGAAAACAGTATCCCCAAGAATACGTCGAATTTGTGCCAGCAGAAGCTTGCATTTGAAAAGTACATATCGCAGTCGATTTCACATAGTTTTGAAAAACTAACGGAAAATAGCTACTATCCTGAATAATATCTGACTATTCCATCTCAAGTTTCTCAAATCCCGTGCGATGTACGGACTTTTAGATGAGAGATATTCAGGAGGTCTCCAAGTTCACGAGACAAAGGTGGGAAGAATTCACAAGTTGGAAAATTATCTAACTACTGATGGCGTGGCAACTGGTAATGTCCATAATGTAATATAAGTTCTCAAAATATTGTAGTACCCGGATTAATTCAAAAAATTCACATTTCCTGCAAAAAGAAAATTTGAAAGAGTCACTTTTCCGCACTAGTGTGGAAAAAAGAATTAGTGCTGACGAAGCAGTGGAAAACAGAGGTTTCACTTCATCGGAAAATATTTCAACCTCTGCAACTAATTTGCAGAATGCAACAAATTGCACCTTGAATATTGATAATAATGATAATTTATTTGTTGATATGTATTAAATAATAAATGTTTCTTCATTTTAAAATTTTGTTTTATTCCGCACGCTAGTAAAAAATAGTGTACCTAACACGTGCGTGAAGTGACTTTTCCACACTTATTAGGTTAACCATTTTTCCAAAAAAGTTTCAAGCTCGGAATGAAGAGTTTACTTTCTCATCGAGATCGTATAACCAAGATTTTGAACGATTTTTTGCATCTCCTCCGGATTTTATTCGATCTTCTAACTATACCGTACCTTTTGCTTTTGACTGAGAAAACTCGAGGTCTGAAAGAAGATATTTTCCCACCATGTAAGATTAAATATCCAGAGTTTGTCTGAAATGTACTAAATGTTCAGCTAATCGTGAAATGTTTGATCAGGTAACGGAAGTTTATTTCACAGTAGAGTTAATGACGCCGTATCCAGACGTCACGCGAAAGGGTGAGAAGGATGTCCTTATCAGGTCGACAGAAGGGCAAATTACCGATTTTTCCATAGTGCTCCAGAGAACTAATGGAGTTCTTGATCGAAGCATCTCCAACGAGAGGAATTGTCCTTTTCAACATACAAAAAATACTTGTGCTCTCGCTCACTTTTACTTACAGCTTATTCTACCTAGAGCAGGTGCAAGATAATTGAAAATTTGGAACTTGTGGCTCTTATAAATCCTAACTTACCTATACATATGATCTTTTTGTGCCTATGGAGAGTTTTTCAAGGATACCAAGAATAATTTCCCCCCAGTGAAATGAGCCCTTTAAAATAATCTAGTTTTCGTATGTTTTCTTCGTCTCATGGCCATTTTTCAACGAGAATATCTGATGTGTGTGATTCAGGCCAATTCCATCTTGTTTATTTACCGAGTGACATGGAAATATGTCGGGAGAAACTTTCAATTTTTGTGCTTTTCCGCAGTTTTTGATATTTGCCGTAAAATGAACACCTTTTGATTGCTGAGGTCGATATTTCTTGAATACACGGCACTCTAGCTAGAGGTAGGTAGAGCATTCTCCCCAAAAACTTTCATACGTAACATATTTGAATTGTTTTGGGACTGACTCTTCTGGTTCATTTGCTGGATAAATTCTGTACTGAGATCAAATATTTCAATCCGATCCTGATTTCTATCAGGCTACCATTGCAGCCAAACACAAATTGGTAAAATTCTAGAACATACTGATTATTTCAAGCTTCACATGATATTAATCTTCGTAAAACAGCAGAGCGCGTTCATTTCATGTCAAATGATACACGTCCTCAGTATCACCAAGGGTATTACTTAACGTAACGATGTTTACCCAAGCTAAAAATAAGAGAAAGTATTGATTTCTTGTCGAATGATGATAAATATCGAAAAAATTATTCCTGATGCGGCATGAGGAAAAATATATATTTCAAAGCTGCTTGATCCACACGTGTCTCTTAGCAATTCTTTCGTTTCTCATCATATCTTCCACATCACCATCTTCTATTATTCGTCGTTACCGTCTATGAAGATGAATGAAACTGGCAATAATTCGTCATATACCAGCAAAAACAATATATGTTTCAATTTTATTTATATATTTCCTTTCTATATGGTAATTGGCCAATATTGAATTATCATACCGATACTCTAAGAACAATATCTAGACTTGCTACAAATGCCGAGCTGTAACATAAAAATGTGGTTGATGAATCTCATATTAAATAAGAGATTGCCATTTCAGACTGGGTTGAGAACTCACGACGAGGCATTTTACTAAAAATGCTCATAACTCCTGAAACAGATTGTGGAGAATAATCATATTTCGAAATATTTCAATTTATATATACAGAATCACACAAAGAAAGCCCGGTAATGTTCAAAGAACACCGCGTAAATCAAGGGACGGGAAATACGAATTGACATCAACTTTGAATTTTTCAAGTTTGAAACCCTTTGGAAAACCTTCTTCGGTAAGGAGTTCCAAAGTTCAGATGAAAGGTCCCTAAGCAAGAGAGGTTCGATAGGTCTCCAAGCACACAACAAAGGGGGCACTCGTCTCGTCATCCGTGTTGATACTGCCAACAATTCAGAAGAGCAGAGGCCGTGAAAATATCTATAGAAGAGAGAAAAGTCTCCGACCCTTCTACGATGTTCCAATGAAGTGAGCGAGTCTGTGAGCGAAGAATCACCAATAAGACGGATTGCCTTTCTCTGAATAGAATCAAGATGTTTCAATGAATGTTTTGGTGCCGAGCCCCAAACATGGGAAGACACACTGTATCTGTGCCTTTCAGATCAGTAGAAATTGACGAGAAGTGATGTAATTTATCGAACGAAATAGAACTCAAATCTTCTGAGAAGCACCTTTAGCGATCGATCTCACGAGGGTTTCCCATGAGAGATTAATACTGATCGTAATTCCTAGCATCGACATACTTGAATTTGTAGGAATAGTTACTCTTGACATCTAAATATTGGCTAGAGATAGATCGCCGGCGCCAGCATATTTCATTACAATACTATTGACACAAATGCCTCTCTGAATTTTAGTTTCACGTGCTGATATGGGAATTCTAGAAGAGAAACTAGTATGAAGAGCACAGTCGTCTGCAAAACTATGCACTGAACAAGGTACTGTGCTCTGATTTGGTTCAATTCATACCAGCTGCTCGATATTAAAGATTGATATTTCCTTCAGACGAAAAAATACTTGATAGGCTTCTCTACGAATCAGTATTAGGTCCAATTCTTTTTCCTCTACATTCTATATGAAGACATGGCCTAGCTCCATAGCATAATGTGCTTTCTCCCGTCTGGTGCTGTTCGGCTATAATAGGAAAATGTTGAAGTACCTACTGCACCAGTTATACCAATAACAATTACCAAATATTTTGAATGAGTCACGTTGTTTCAGGAAAAACACAGCTTCGAGGAGAAAGGAGGTGTATCCACAGTAAACCGTTCAAACAGCAACCTCAATATTTCGGAATATTTCATGTTACATCTCTTCTAGAGGTTTTATAGTCTTTTTGCATTGTCTTGAATAAGAAAAAGCCAAAAATTACTTCGTTTCAAAAAACACACACTTCATTGTGTGATTTCCAGACAGTTTACAAAACACTAGTTTTACTATACAATAGATTCTTCGAGCATGTTATGGTACTACAAAAATAACTTCCTCATAACTTCCCTCTCTCTACAAGAATAACCAAGTTCCTGAATAGCTTCAAGAGCCTAGATACATTCTTTCTTTTACAGATCGAAATAGTGTACTATGCAATGGAAGTCCGAACCATTACCATTCACGTCTGGAAGAGCTTATGTATAGTGAAACACCTGTAGCAGTTTTGAAATTCGTCTAGTGAAGATCCCAAAATGAAGTGTTTTTATATTATCTATCATAGATTTTTATCAAGTATGGGCTGATTCCATATCAGTTATTCTAAACCTCTAGGCATATTTTTTCATTAAAACGCTAAAGTAAAGTAAGGAAGGTTCCTAAGAAAAATACACCTCTCGTTTAAATGTTTTTTTATTCGTCCAGTTTACTTGAATAGTCTCATGAAAGGCTACAACTGTATTTGAAATTCGTAGGATGATGAGTTTTCACAAGAGTTAGCATCCCTAATCGTTCTTCTCTCGGTTATACCTCCCCTGACAACAAAGGGATCGCAACGTTGGGTGTTCAGAAAATATAATGGTAACGGGCTTATTCACGAGGAGCTCCTAAGCAGTTGACTCGGAAGCAAAGTTCTGAGTGAATGTATAGTCATTATTTTTACAAACAATTGCCACGAGTGGTGTCAAAAAAAATGTATTTCCAACAGGGGTACCCAGTTACAGGAAATGCTGATTAATACAAAGTATAGAAAGGTATTGAAAATAGTAAAGATATTTCGAAAGTGAATGCTAAGACGAAGTATATATAAAATATAAAATGTTCATTGTTCATACAAGATAAATTTCAAAGAGTGTTGAAAATTAAATAAATATCACAAAGAAGGTTACATATTTTGCAATGTCAAAGGCTAATGACGAAATGATCAACTGATGATATCATATTTCCAATTATCGGACCCGCCTTGTATATCAATCGTGTTAATTAATTTCAATAGGTTTCCCTGTTTCGTAATTTGATAGATCATCCCTTGCTGCGTATTGAGGTCACTCGATTGTATTACCTAACGTAAATGGAATTTTTTCCACGAAGGGAAGCCCCACAAGTTATATAAGGTTTTGAAACCGATAAAATGGCATTGAATTTTCATAGAAACCTCAGGGAGTTGGAATAGGTGAGGTGCTCTTGGCACAGGTGGATTCTGTTAACCACAACAAACTCTGTGGATTACCCCAGTCGATTGTTTGTTTGAGATTGTATAGCTCGCTATAGTGTGTTTATGATTGATTCCGTCTTTTTTATATGCAGATTCGCACGTAAGAGAAGCCCTGTAATGTTCAAAGAACACCTCGTGAATCAAGGGACAGGAGATAGGCATTAACATTGATTTCGAATTTTTGGAGTTTTCAGGAGAAACCTCCAAAGTTCCAAAGCTCAGCAGTTCTATTGAAAAGAGGTCCCTGAGCAAGAGAGGTTCGACAGGTCTCAAAATTCACAACAAAGGGGTGGGAATTCTGTACTCGTCGAGTCATCCGTGTAGATATTGCCAAGGGTGGAACGATTGATAAAAATTCAGAAGAGCATCGACCGTGAAAATATCTATAGAAGAGAGACAAGTCTTCGACCCTTCTACGATGTTCCAATGAAGTAAGCGAGTCTGTGAGCGAAGAATCACCAACAAGAAAGATTGCCTTTCTCTGAATAGAATCAAGAAGCCTTAATGAATGTTTTGGTGCCGAACTTCACACTATATTCCAAGACAGATCGTATCTGAGCCTTGCAGATCATAAGAAGCTGAAGAGAAGTGAAGTATTTCTTCGCACGAAATAGAAATCCAAGTTTCTGGGAAGCACCTTTAGCGATCAATCTCACATGGTTTTCACATGAGAGATAAACACTGATCGTAATTCCTAGCATCGAGATACTTGACTTTGTAGGAATAGTTACTCCTGACATCTGAATACTAGATGATGATAGATCGGCTCTCTTTGAGAAGAGACATGCCTGGGTTTTCCTAGCATTAAATTCCACCTAGTTCATATTACCCTATTCTATTATTGGTGGGTTGTTGTATAGCAGATGTATTATCTCTCACATAAAAATATTAAAAAAATATGAAATCTTGGTGGAAATACTTTTTTTCAGATTTATCTTCCATTGCATATATGCTACAAAGCGCATATTACCACAATTTTTCAGGCGAGAAAGAACTCAGTGAGAGCTTCTACATGCAATTATTCAAAACGAAAGCATTTACAGTTATTTTTTGATGAATATTTGAATTTTTATGAAAAAGGGTGAAACAGTTTTATTTTTTATTCAAAAAATAATGTTTTTTATCCACGCCCCTTTGAAATCAATAAGAAATAATTGAAAATTTTTTCTGCCAGAAAAGCACTCATTTGTTTTGAACCCATCTCGAATTGTGCATTTTTCATTGTTAAATACGTACACGTATTACGAAAATACACTCACCTGTAGCGTTTTCGTAGTTCGATGTAGAATTTCCCCCCATAGTTTTGAAATATGACGTGCTGATATTGGCATTATTGTTTTCCTTTCCATAATATTCTACCAACTTTTCCATCATTGGTGATGTATGATTCCTTTCCTCAAACCGAAATGGAATTACTGAATTATTTGGAAGTAGATTGTGGTAATTGGTTTCTTTTTGAAATTCTTGCTGACTGGAACTAGAATAGAATAAAAAGAGGAATTATTTAGCAGAAGAAATATGTTAATGGTAAGTGTTTGAAATAAATGATACAGATCGATTGTCATCTTCGAATAATAATAATCGATCAGTGATGAATTTGGCAATGATATACAAAATACTCATTTTTTGAATGTTATTTGATGAGGTAGATTCGGCATGGAATTCATTTTTTGGGTTTCCCTCCTCTGAAAACGAAAACTAAAAAGTGCTTTTAAACCAAAAAAAATGGAATTTATGATGAGTGATACACGTTTGAACAATAGGTATATAAAATGAGTGATGAGCACATTCATTAGGTACTATGATAATATCATTGCCAAAGCTCTGCATTTTAATCGAACTTTTGGAGGTCATAGTCGAGATACGAGATCAAATGTGTAAGATTTTCAAATGCAAAACTAAAGAAAACGACTAGCTATACATATTATATGTCACGAAGCCACTTGTCTTCACGGGCCACAATTAATATGGAAATGGACTTATGAACTATTTTTATATCATCAGTCTCAAGCAACTGGTGTAAATGAACACGAGAATAATCATAATATTCTTCAGTATCTGAAAAACTTTCACCTCACTCCCCAAAACCGTAAATACGTTATAGAGGCTAGCGTGAAAGGGTCTTCAGCCTCAGTTGAAAGAGTTTTGGCCAATCTTAGTGTGCTACATATAAGTATCATATGAAAAATTATGAAAAAAATGTTTGGAGATTATTTAGTGTGTTATGGGAGTTTATTTCGTAAAATTCGAACATTTTAGTGCCACCGTAGCTTCAAAACCGTTGAATATTTTTGTATACTTTTTGTTCAGTGTAATCTTACAGATGTCCTTAATAACAATGACAGGGTTGCGATTCCAGAACCGATGTATGTTTTCGACTTTGAAGTTGGTATAGATCTGTCTGTCTACAGCATTAGCGCACCAAGGGGAAACTAAAGGGCTGCCTTGCGAATAATATCAGTTTGGTAGTAGGTTAATTGATCTCTACAAAAAGTTTCAAACAAAAAAATTTGAATTTCTGGTATTTCATAACTGAAAATTGGGAAAGTTATGAAAATTGGTCCTAGAGTTCCAGGAGTTGGGAACTTGTTCAGGAGTTTTTCTCCTCTTCTGAATTTTTTCAGATTTTCAAAATCCTCATTCATTCTGAAGATATTTGCAGAAAATCAAATCTCCTTTTTTGAATAATAATAATTCAACAAAACGACTCGCTCTAAATATAATATTCCACGAGGCCACTTGACTTCACGGGTCACTAATGGAAATTGACTTGTAAATTATTTCCATGACATCAACCTCAAGAAATTGGTGTGAAAGAACACGAGAAAAATCATAATATCATCTCACTCCCCAAAACTATGAATACCGTAATTATTTCGAACTCACAATAAACATAAAATCGAAAAAGATCAATGAAAAGATTTCAAGGAAAATCTGAATATGGAATATTTTTTTCAAAATATCTGTCTCAAGAGTACCTGTCGTCAGGACCAAAAACAAAACCGAATTCAGCATCGGAGAATGTTCGAAATTATAACTATTCGATATAAAAATATTAATTTTCATACTGGAACTTCAATTCGATGAAAAACGTAAATATTGACCGATTTTCGTTATTTCAGTGCTTCCAAAAATAAATATGGCAAATAAACAATGAGCAAGTATCGATAGAAATCGTTAGATTTGGTGATTCACAGACAGCTTTTCAGTAAAATTGCAGAGATTCAGGAGTAAACTCTTATAGTAGATTATACCACGAGTCAATAATGATAGTCAATATTACTTCATTTACTACTAATTTATCCATTATAATATTCAAATACATGCAAGTTTACCCCGGTTGTTGCGGGTTTGCTAGTTTAATTTTGTTGTACCAAGGCCATGCATAAAGTGATTTTTATTTTCGTTCTCAAAACCAGAGCAATATACAAGAGAAAAGATAGAGATGAAAAAGAAGTAATTCCAGTAGCTCAAAGAGAAAAAAAATATAAAAAATGCAAAAAATCAGTGGCGCACATTATTCTGGTCAAAAATATTGGTTGAGGTACCTTCCGGGACGCCACTGGAGATAATGATTCTCTCTAGTTATGGCCAAATCAGCCCCTTAATACCCTAAATACCATCGCCAAATTTTATGAAAATCGGCTAAAGGATTACTGAACCTATAATTATATGAAGTCTTCATCTCAGAATTACTCAAAGAATAACCCCTTTGATTTTGGGCACGTACTTGAGTAACACCCTGTATTGGACTGACGATAATTAAGGAACGGCTTGTCCGAATTTCGAAAGTAAATCCGTGTTCGACAGAGAATTATTTCAGTGGGGGTACCAAACGAGGTATAACATGCTCCTCCTTTTCATTTGAAAAAATTGATATCGCTCTCTCAGGAGGAGACGAGTGACGATAAAAAAAAATGTTTATTCCACTATACATTACTAAAAGTTATTTCATTGAGCGTAATTTTCATCCGTACTCAACATCCTGTCCCGTTCAATAATTAACGAAGGAGGACGCCCTGTATATCGATTATTAATAACATTACTCACCTGTTATCAGCCACATCATAAAACGGTCCGCCAACTTGAGCCCCCAGATGCGGCCGCCCGTCCCACATGAAAATGTAATAAATTGAGAGCAATATGGCGGCCATGGAAACGCTGAGGACGTACGCCATGACCGTCAAAACTCTGATGATCTTCGGCTGGGGCTTCGGATCGAAGTAGGAGTCCTTTGAGTTCGCCGCACACGGCGTGTCCTGCGAACTGTCCGGATTTATATCCTCTTGAGACGACATGGCGTTCAGTTGCGTCGGTGCTTGCTCATTATCTTGTATTCATGGTCTAGGGTCATCTCGAAAAGAATCACAGTTGTTATTTCACAATAGGAGTGCAATAGTTAAGTGCTGAGAGAGTGGAAAAGCCGATATTTCCGTTTACTAGACGATGTTCGAAAAAGTTCCCTACTCTGAAGGGATAAATGGGTGCCGAGTTCTGTCTGTCAGTTTGAAATATTGAGAAAATGAGATAATGAATTTTCAAAATAGTTGACGAAAGAAATTTATGAAAAGAATGAAAATTTAGATATTGAAATAATCTTTAAAACATAATCTACGACATTGACAAAAAATTCCACTTCTTTTTCTGAATTGATTGACATCTTCTGGTATTAAGTAATAAGTAATCAAGCTAATGTGTGATTCAGACTACGACGTCCGTAAAAAAAACGAAAGAAAAGACATGACTT
>JAVJAQ010003545.1:0-21130 GCA_032362365.1 Zygogramma bicolorata
CTGCTGTGTGATTTCCATCGGCAGTAAGAATGCGCTCTGATGATTCAGAACGTGAAGTATTTCTTGTTTTGAATCTTGTTCTAACATTATACCTATTGACGATTTGTTTCATCTTCTCAGACAAACGAGGGACATAAGGTATAATTTTTGGTAAGGCATGTATGATTTGTGTAGATTGTGTGCCTTCATCATGGGGATTTTCAATTACTGTCAACGTTTTTTCTGTACAATTTTCTGGAAAATATTTTCCTTCAATACTTATCTCTTCATCGATATTTTCCAATAAGTTGCATACAATTTTTGTTTTATCATGAAGGCATTTTACTATACTTTTTTTGACACTTGTGTGGTGGTTTGTGGTAGAGTGGAGATATCTGTTGGTATGTGTTTTCTTTCGATATACACTTGTGTCTACATGACATGTCGATTTCTTTATCAGAACGTCTAGTAATGTAAGTTCATTGTTACTTTTTGTTTCTTATGTGAACTTGATTGTTGATTCTTGTTTGTTAATATGTACCAAAAATATGTCAAGTTCATTTTGACCATAACTCCATTTTTATGGCTTACCAGAAATGGGGTGATTTACTATAATGATTAATGACTTGTGTGCGTTCTTTTTTCGAAAGTTTGTCTTCGTATTTCAGTAATCTTCTGTATGTTTTCTGTTCGATGGATTTTGTTGGGTCGTATTTAAGTGTCTTGTACACTTGTTCGAATATTACAGATGTGTTTTGGTTGTGTATCTCATATAAGGTATTTTTGATCGATTGTAGCATTTTGTTCTCACATCCCATAGTTTACTTGAATACTCTTTTGCAAATTTCTCACTTACATGAACTCTGCTTTAGAGGTCATCAGCACTTAACGAGAACTGGCTGAAACATCAGTCACGTTTTTCCACTAGCAGGGACAGATCAGTTATTGCTATGGAAGGATTCCTTTAAGTGTAGTTTATCAAATATATTTCTTCAAATATTTATGTTTACTGTTGAAGCTCATTCGGTGATCATCATTGAACAAACACAAGTTTGTTCTTCGAAAGATCCAGTTGATTGAAACTTCAACCTTATATGCAATCTCCTTATATTATTATGCATTTATATCATCAGTCTCAATTGTTTTTTTTATATTTCTGTTGCATTCATGATTTATTAAGTTGCACTTGTCCCTCATAACATAATTGATTTTAGTAGGTAGTTGATGTAGGCCTCAGTTTTGCAACTTTTCATCTCATTTTTATAGTCGCTGCTCAATCTCTTGTATGCATTCAGTAAAGAAAATTTTATTTTCAAAATCATGTATCGTTTTTACAGTATATAATGTATTCCGCATTCGAATGAATTCATCATTCATCCAGTCTACTGGTAAAGTATTCGAAATGTCAATTTTTTTCAATGAAAAAATGGGAACTACCGAGTCATTCAGTAGATCATGTGAATTCTGCACATGTAGCTCAGGAGTCATATTATTATTTTGACAGCAGCTCCAATCATTGTCCAGAAGGCGGAATCTTAACTTAGTCAAACAGTTTTTGTGTATTGAATGGGTCCAACGTGGTCAGTTTCTTCCCGAAATTATGTGATTTACAATAATATTGCCCCCGGTGATCGGATAGGCATGACTCTGAGACCCCTGCACTGAAGAGACCTTTATTAAGTAGGAGTTACACGTGTGAAATAATCGAAGATTGTAGTGTATAAGTTTAATGACTCAATTAGGTTTTCGAAAGTAGATGAGTCAGGAGTTTCGGCTATTGCAAAATTCAAATTGAAGTCACCATCTATTACAACCCTCGATTTTTCTGCCTCAAGATAATGCAAAGTGTTCTCGAATGAGTCAAAGAATGTTAGGAAATTTCCACAAATGATCTTGAGGTGAAGGAGTTCAATACCACAAAATTCTACATTTCAGACCAAAAGCGTTCAAGAATGATTGGTTTACAGATAACGGAGTTTTTTTACATAGATAGCCACTCCAGCATAGCATCTTTCAGTTCTACAGAAATAGGCAGCAAGGTGCATGTTCTGATATATAAAAGATATCATATCGATTTTTTTTCAGAAAAATGGGCATTTCATCAAGTTTATTCGATTCACACTCACCCTGGTAATATTTCATTCAATGGGCTTATATTAAGTTTGTTTTCTGTATGAAGCGTAGGAGATCCTAATTTTCTTCTGGGGATTTCTGAAAAAAAACTGCTAACATAAGCTGCCTCTGGCCAAATACTTGGATTCATCGCGTTATTGTATTTTTTTTCCGATATTGTTACTTTGAACGATACATATTTGTTTGGGATTTGACATCGAGTCTCTCGCATGAGACTTCTGAAAGGTGTAGTATTGAGATTTTCTTCATTTCTTCTGCGGATGTTCCTTTGTCAACTCTACATACATGTAAGGTGGTCAGTCTTGAAACTCCTTCAATGCAAAGATCGAAATTTTCCCCAACAATTTGATGCCAATTGCACCGTTTTTTTATAGCTTACTCTTTTACGTTATTTCTTAGTAACTTGCGAGACTGGTTCCATAATTCTATCATCAGGTTCACCAAGATTTTTCGTCTCTGCATTTTTTTCTCACTCTCCAGCTGTGAAATTTCAGCTGCAACATGTTTTGTAGTGAACGTGGTACTATTGGTAGTATTGGAAAGTCCAGGGAAATCTCCCAATGACTGTTCACTCGTGCATGCTATCACTATTTGCTTTGTGGGTACACTTTTTGTAGTATTTTTCATTAGTAAAATGGAATTGAGAGATCGATTTGCTTGTTTAATATGCAAATTCCGTCCTGTGACTCATTTATTATGAGGTCCTCCTATCACAATATATATTAATAATAATAATAATATACTTTTTTTTTATTTTGAACGAATGGACAATAGCTTTTCTATGAGAATAACAAGTTATCCTTTTGGTGAATCGAGCATAACATAGGTCAACAGTACTCTCTTCACAGTTCAGTTCATTTTATTATGAAATGTTCTGCTGGTTCATTGGATATTCAGCACATTCCTCATTCTATCTCAGATGAATACATTCCAGCGGTAGGAAATTATTCCCAATGACATTGTGATTTTTGTGGTTTCACGCCCGACCTCTTCCTTTAACTTCGGTTTCAACGTCTGTGGCCACACTAAAATTGACATGACATTTTTTATTGCACCTTGAAATCAATGAATAATTCTTATATATTTTAGATTAGAGCGAATAATGGAAGTACAATTGAGTGAGCATCGCAATGAACACATCATTTGCCGTTACTTTCTACAGTGTGCTCTTTGGTGTCATAGTATCCAGTATTACTGCGATACCAGTAGCAACGAGTTACAGCTATCGGGTAGACGATCGTGATGGATATTCCCATAGATACGGATTCCACAGAATAGCACGTTCCAGTTCATCCCTTCCAACCAATTCATACACAGTCTTCATACACGGAAAACCACTTTCCTTCGATCAATTCAGCTATGGCTATCCAGAAGAGTATGATACACTCTACGATAGAAGTCGATTCGATGTTGGAAATGATGACATCCGAAAGTATGGGACATATTTCGACAACAACCCATCCAGATATTGGGAGGATATGGACGAACAAGGTGAATACTTTGGGAACAATGACTATTATGAAGACGAGTTTGAGAGTGATCGGACTGACCTTTTTGGATACCCAAAGAATGAGGGCATCGATGATTCATATAATTACGATGAAAATGAGTATGTTAATTGGTGATTCGTGTTGATTTTACTGCCTCTTAGAATTATTTTGATCAATTGTGAAATGTAATCGAAAGTAAGATGAAAGACGAAAAATTCGAGCTGAAAGATTTCTGTGAATGAAATGAATTGAAAAGAGAAATGAGTTTCAATTGAAGTTGGTGTAAATAAGGTGATTTTCAAGAGTGCCTTGGATGAATTCCTGCAAAAAATTTGTGATGCTCGAAAATTTCTATGAGGAGTTTATGTGAAACAGAATCAAAAGCCTTGCTTAGGTTGGCCAGTGTGGTATATGTGTGTGAACCTTCTCTTAAACATTTCACAATGTTCTCCACAGCTATATAGATAGCATCTAGTTTGAAACCATTATTTTTTAAACACAAATGACTTTTGTGATTCAGGTCATATTTATTGAAGAATGTATCTAATATTTTTTGAATATATTTGGTATCGTCAGTGTAGGGGTTAGCACACCCGTCTTTCAAGCGGAAAACTGGAGTTCAAATTCTCGCCAGACCACCGGACCAGAATCGCACGTTGAAAGGTAAGGCCTCGTTAATCCATTGCTCGCACAAGTTTCGACTTCTAAAGGTGGACGTTCGTCAGCTGGTTGACGGAACGAACAATTCGAATTACTTTTCCAATAACTTGAAGTAGCGAAATAGGTCGATAATTATTCGTATTTTTTGCGATATCCAATAGATGAGCCGTTGAGATATTCCAATGGATATCTCAAATATATCTATATGTGATATTAATGCGGGTATTTTTATGATAATTTATTTGAACGAATGAGAACTTCGGAATCATTATATCATAGTAGGGGTTCCTTCAAGTATAATTGATGGATATTATCACTTCATACTCAAAGAATGCTCGCCTCAACTTCTACGTGAAATCGCATTCCCGCATTTGAAATCCATTACTTTTCCAATAACTTGAAGTAGCGAAATAGGTCGATAATTATTCTTACTTTCTGCGATAACCAATAGATGACCCGTTGAGATATTCTAATGGATGTCTCAAATACTTCCATATGTGATATTCATTCAAATATTTTTATGATACTGTGTTTGAAGAAATGAGAATTCCGGGATCATTAGATCATAATAGGGGTTTCTTTAATCATAGTTCATGGATATTATCACTCCATACTTAAAGAATGCTCGCCTCAACTCCTATGGGAAATCGCATTTCCGCATTTGAAATCCATTTGAAATCCATTTGAAATCCATTACTTTCCCAATAACTTGAAGTAGCGAAATAGGTCGATAATTATTCCTATTTTCTGCGATAACTAATAGATGACCCGTTGACATATTCTAATGGATGTCTCACATACTTCCATATGTGATATTCATGGAAGTATTTTTATGATACTGTATTTGAAGAAATGAGAACTCCGGGATCATTAGATTATAATAGGGGTTTCTTTAATCATAGTTCATGGATATTATCACTTCATACTCAAAGAATGCTCGCCTCAACTCCTATGTAAAATCGCATTTCCGCATTCGAAATCCATAGCACCGGTCTGTTCTCATTACATTTGAGGAACTAAAACGTTGATAGAGTTGATAAGTGAACATGTGAGAAAATCATTGAAACTATGCGAAAATACGAATCTTAGTGTGGTAAATCCAGAACTAAACAGTAGTGAGGTTAAGGATCGCTGTGAAGTTACACCCATTGATGCGGATCTGAAATGTACTCAGATCGAACTCAAATATGTTCAATTATTGAATGAAGAGCTGAGGAAGACAGTAAGTAACTTGGAAATGATCATTTCTCTACTAAAAACTGAAAGTGCTAATACTAACCTTCATAAATCAGTGGAGAATCGTGCCTGTAGCAATGTTGCCGAAGGTACTGAAATCCCTCAGAACCAATTTGAACAAACAAACTCTTCGAAGCCTCTCCCATCGAGCTCTTCTGCTTCAGGAGTGAATAAAAAAGGTTCCAGTAAACCCAATTTGAAAAAACCCATCTCCATTCAAGATGTCTCAAAAAATCTAGAAGAGATATACTCTAGAAGAAAACTGACAAAATTCTTGCACTGGAAGACACTTCAAGTACCATTTCCTCTCAGAAAAGAAAATCCAGAATTGTAGGGACATGTACGGATGGGGAGAGTGTATTTACCGGGGAAAAATTCTGGATATATGCGAGTAAATACAACTTATCTTATACTCCGGAAAAACTTCAGGAAAGCCTCGAACAGAAATTTCCGGGAAAGCATTTTGTATGTGTTCCACTGAAAAATAACTGAGGATTCAAATCTTGCAAGATAGGATGTGATCCAGATCTGAAAGACACGCTGCTCAATGCCGACATGTGGCCTAGGGGAATAGAAATCAATGAGTATTTTTTTCGTAGAAAAAACTTTCGGAACTTCAGGTCCTCCCAGAACAGAAACACGTTTAGAGAAAAAAGACAACATTAGTTCATGTAACCATATGAATGTCATGCATATAAATATACAAGGAATGGCTAGGAAATATTCGGAACTGGAAATATTACTTGATATTCATAGGATAGATATCTGCTGTATTTCAGAGCATCATCTCAAGTCCACTGAAATTAGCTCATTGAATCTTACAAATTACTTCAATGTGACATCTTTCTGTCGTAGTAATAATTCAATGGGAGGAGTATGTATTTACGGGCGCAAAGAACTTGACTTGAAACCTATTGATATTTCAAAATTCAATATCGAGAAGGTTATAGAAATTGTTGTATGCGAATATATCCTCTCCAAAACGTCGAAAATATATATTATTTGTGTTTATAGATCCCCACAAGCACAAAATAAAACTGACCTAGAAACATTTATGACCAGCTTATATAAGATAATGTGAAATTTGTACCATCATCGCTGCCATTATGTACTGTGTGGTGATATAAATATAAACATGTTGAATGACAAACATATATATCCTAAACAAGTTGTGAATCTTTTCCGAGAATTTGGGATGATAAATATTATTACGCAACCCACTCGAACCACAAAAACTAGCTCTACACTCATCGATGTGATGTTTACCAATTTAGATCATTCCGGTGTAACTGTTGATGAAATACATTTTTCCGATCATTCTTTTCAAGTTGCAAATCTGTTAATATCTGAGAACATAAACAACTGTGACAGAATTCATTTTCGTAGGGACTTCTCTGAAAGTAATTTGAATACCTTTGTGACATTGTTGAGAAATGAGACTTGGGATAGTATGTATGATACTGAGGATTTTGATACCAAGTTTACAGAATTTTATGATACTATTCTGTTTCACTTCAATAACTCTTTTTCATTCAGAAAAGTAAACAAGCGAAATAAAACAAAATGGTTCAACAATGACCTCAAACAGCTCCATCAAACTCTCACAGAACTAAGTAAGCTGAGCAAGAGTACTGATAATCCCACTATTAAAAACAGATATAGACAGTTAAAAGCTTTTTATAATGATGCTGTCCGCAAGGAAAAATGTTCCTACAATAACAAAAGAATCATCAACGCTACCAATACCATGAAAGAGAGTTGGAAAATGATAAAAGAAATGCATGGAAAAGCTCACATCAATGTTCCACATGAAATGATATCTGTTGATGGAAACCAAATTGAGGGACACCAAAATATATGTAATTATTTCAATGATTATTTTTTGAACATTGACTGTCCTGAGCCTAATTACAATAAGTTGCAATTAGCTCCTCTCTTTAGTAAAACCATTCATCTCACACCAACTTCCCCATATGAAATTACACAAATTTTGAACAAAACAACCCAAAAAAATGCAGCAGGTACTGATGAGATTGAAGGTAAAATATTGAGATCAGCAATTGAGTATCTATGTGGACCGCTATCTCATTTGATAAATGCATCGTTTTCTACTGGCAAATACCCTAATCAATTGAAACTTTCCAAATCCGTTCCAATATTCAAAAACAAGGGCTCAAAAAATGACTTTGCAAATTACAGAAACATATCAGTTCCAAATCAATTAACCAAAGTTTTTGATATGGCGCTTTACAGCAGACTTATTGACTTTCTTGAGTCGAATGCACTGCTTCAGTCATCTCAGCACGGTTTCAAAACAAATAAATCAACGACAACAGCAATAGCTGAGCTTACAAATTTCATTTATGAATCATTGAATAATAAAAATGTTAGCATTGCGTTATTTTTTGATATGAGTCGTGCATTTGACTCTGTTGACCATTCTCTTCTGTTAGACAAACTTTGGCGCTCAGGTGTAAGAGGCAATGCATATACGTGGATGTCTTCTTACTTGTCTGATAGAAAACAGATTGTCAAAATTGGTGAAACATTTTCGGGAATAAAATTGGTGCCAAAGGGGGTACCTCAGGGGTCGATACTGGGTCCAATCTTGTTTATATTGTTCACAAATGATGTTTCTTTATCCTGTTCTACATCTGACCTGAATGTTACATATGCAGACGATACAAATTTTGGGATTTCAGCACAAGATCCGCAAGTACTTGTATCAGAAGCAAACAGTTGCAGTGAAGAGTTCCTCAAGTACACTGAAAATAATGGTTTACTAATAAATAGAGAAAAATCACATTTCATGACATTTTCACCAAAAAACGTATCCTCGTGTACCAACTACTTGATAAAATTGAATCATTAATCTATCGAACAAAACAAAATGGTCCAAATGCTTAGGGGTAACAGTGGATGAAAAAATGACTTGGCAAACTCAGATAGATATAGTTTGTGGAAGATTGAGTGGGTCCAGTTTTTTAATTAGGCAGTTGAAGGGCACAGTCACAGATGATGTTCTTCGGCTGTTGTATTATGGTACTGTAGAATCTGTTTTGGCATACGGGCTGATATTTTGGGGATGCTCAGCGCACGCGGACAGGGTCTTTGTGGTGCAAAAAAGGATTTTGAGATGCTGGGCTAATGTACCACCTTTGACTCAGTGCAGACAAATTTTTGTACAATTTTTTATACTAACTCTGCCGTCTTTGTATATATATATAGAACTATCTTGTACATATTGAAGTATCACCCAAACATGGTAACAAGATCCTTAGTTCATGGTTATGATACACAGTCTAAAAACTGTACAGACCAGAATCTTTCGAGACTGTCTATTGGTCAAAACTCATACTTATATAAGGGAATTCAATTCTATAATAAAGCACTAGCTATATTTGGCAATAAGATAAATCTAAATAATTTCAAAAACAAACTGTATCAGTATCTGTTGGAGATGGCATTTTACTCTTATGAAGAGTTTTTGAATGTATGAACTTTTAGTCAAATTTTAACAGTGAATATATTTTATTAATTATTTTATTGTAATGTGTCAGCTGATTGGGCGACACGTCAATGTGGGTCTTTGTCCTCTATTTTTTCTCATTATTGACAAGTCCAATAATTGTATGTATTAGCTATATGCAATTGAGTGATGAATAAATGATTATTATTATTATTATTATTATTATTATTACTACTACTTCGGAATCATTATATCATCGTAGGGGTTCCTTCAAGTATGGTTGATGGAAATTTCAACTTCATGCTGAAAGAATGCTAGCCTCAACTCATATGTGTAATCGCATTTCCCGCATTTGAAATCCATGGCACCAGTATGTTCTCATTACATTTGAGGAACTGAAACGTTAAATATGACTTGACTGCTGAATACCGACACAATATTAAACGAAGCATGAAGTCTACTTCTGCTTATGTAACAGTTATTCCTAGGTCTACTTTCAGTTTCAAAGATGACCGCAGGTACCATTGACTCGAATATTTAATGGATCGAAACGATTCTGATTGGGTTTTAAGATATTGAGGTGGAGTCGACGCAGGTTGCTATACGATGGATTTTTGTGGTTTTTGTATTTGATATATCCAGGATGAAACCTACACTGATACTATATCGTGTTGAGGTATCTAACTGAAAGAATGAGACCACCTTGTGAGGTAATTCAAACATTTTCGTTTCAAACAATTGTACTGGTGGCATTTATCTTTAATGTACTCAAAATATGCACCTACGCTTCGTTTATTTTCCTCAGTAAAATCTTATCACTCAATTATATAATAGATCGACTTGATAGAACCTGAATGTTATAGGTAATGGCCAGTGAAACATTTGATGCACACCTGCTCTCGTGACAAACATATCAATTTTGTCAATATATCAATTGCCGTTGATAGATAGATACTCTATTGAAGCAACACATAAAAAAATGTCCTCATTATATCATCAAATTTTTGGTATCATTCAGATTAAATTTATGCTCATAAATCAACTAATTCTCAGATTGAAATAGAAACTCTCCTTGTGTTTTCATATTGATAACAGAGTAGGATATTTAAAAAAAAATGATAAATTCAATACTTTCCCACTTCATTCACCAATTTCTTCTTCAATTCTCGTCATAGATATAGAATCAACACATGAGTTCCTCTCCGACGGGAAATTGAGTAAAAAACAATTGTATATTTACATTAAGTGTTTCTTCTTTGTTTTCCAAAATGTACTTCTTTGCTATCATCACCTCCATTTCAATTTGAAAAATTTCTGTGGGAAACTGAGGCACGACTACACTGTTTTATTATTAATGAAACCGCGAATAACTATGAAATTCCTGAAGAGGGCATGAGAATTAAGAAACAAGGAATAGACTCGATAGTTAGTACAAGTCCCATTGAGATTTCTGATAAATAATAGCAATTATTGTTATGGAAAAAAGTAACGAAAAAATAAACGAGTCTTACTTTTGATTCTTCGTGCGCGGATATTTCTAGATAAAGTACAACAATTAATTTCAGTTTTTCCGCAATAGTGTATTAAGGATAAATTGAAAGGTGAGAATCGTGAAATGTTTCAAGTTTAGTATACGAGGTAATTCAAATTCAACTTCTTTTGGCATTTCGGTAGGAAAAACTCAGTAGGCCGAATTGGGTTCGATTTTATGTGAAAGTTTTGAAATTCTGAATATTTTCGGAAATGGCTTTCACTTTTTTCTAGCTTCTCAGGGCTACTTTTTCTCCAGTGTATGATGGTGGTTTCAAATTTCCATCCCACGTTTCAACAGTCAGCTTCCATCATCGTTTTCCCGTGAGTGCCATATTGAATTTCATCCGTTTCCAATTATTCCTTTTTTTCTCCTTTCCAGTCATGGACTACAAATTATCCTTGCATGCCTGATATTTCTAGAAATTATGTGCTTTATGGTACTCTTCAATTTCTTCAATATATCCCATTATCATGTACCGAAATAAGTTATTAGGTAAAAATAAAAAAGTCAAGAACGCTTCAAATTAACTGAAAGCAATTCTGGCTATATAAACATTAGGATTGGTCGCGTTTTTTTTGAAACATTGTTTGGAATAGGTTCGAAGCAGTTGGACAGTTCTACTGTTTACAAGTTCAATATGATGCTATTCTCAGTAGTTAGATGGGCAACTACTTTTGACTGGTCTATATAAACCACGAGATATGATCTAGATGTTGCGCTTATAAATAATGAACAAATTTTTCTTCATTTCAAAGTACGTACTGGACGATTCATTCTCTTTCAATAATTCTCAGAGACTGCTTCCTATCATTGTTTTTGCCCTTCCAAGGTTTTATCATCCATGTGTTTTAATATTGCGTCTTTATTGGTAAGTTTATTTTCAACGAAAACAGTATAAAATGGTTGTCTAGGTAGGTTTCACTGTGTCAAATGGAAAAAATCTCTACCTTTTCCCATCTTATAGATTTCAACATTGATATTTCTTGATTCTTCCAGATTGTGGTGAGAAATCAACCCAAAAAAATACGAAGAGAAAATGCTTTGATTCTTCAAAATTCAAGACACAAGGTTAACTTGTAAAAAAAATATTTAACACGTAGACTGCCACAATGATAGGACCGAAACCTAGTCTAGTGTGCCAATTTGGCAAATGACTCATTGCAGTCTACGTGTTGATATGGCACCGATGAAAAAAATAAACCTAATAATGGTGGACGAGAAAAGAAGGATGGCATAGAAAATCTCAAACTACCATTACGTAATGGGGAAAAATGGGAATGTATAATTCGTTTCAAAATATCTCCTAAAATGAAATCGGGAAAAAATTTAAATCACTTTGTATCATCTATAGGACTAACTCATTCAGTCCAGTCTCAACTCACCTGAGCAGAAGGTAAAATGGATCGACACCTGCCACAAAAGCAACTACTCCTCAGGCTAGAAACACGAAAAAAGTTCAATTATATCCGACAGTTTTCACCGATTATTAGTAAAATAACTTTGGTAAATTCCTGTTTTCCCGAATATTTCCAGGAATACTTCAAATCTTCCTGGACAGCATTTTGTGGGTCACATAAATGTGCAATTTTGACTATTTCGAACCATTTCTCATCTCCCTCAGTTTCCGGAGAGTCGAAGTTGAAACACAACAATCTACCTAAACATTTGCTGGTAGCTGTTTTGATATTCAAAAACACAAGTCAAACTCATCCTATAAACTCAACTCATCCTATTAATTTCATTGACCTACTATATAGGGCTTTCGACTGTGTTGATCACACTATTCTCCTGGAGAAATTATCGAGATATGGTATAAGAGGAACTCAACTTGATTGGTTCATCTCCTACTTATCTGGACGTACACATTCGGTTAAAATTCAGTATTCAGATTCAATATTTTCTAAATCATTAAAAAATAACATCGGTGTACCTCAAGGATCGGTTATGGGACCTATACTGTTCATATTATATATTAATGAAATGCCAACTGTTTTACAAGGCTGCTTTGTCTGCCTGTATGCAGATGATTCTTCTATTTTGTTTGGGTCTAATAAACCACCTGAACTTCAAAATCAAACTGAAACTAACATGAACCGTTTACCTGATTGGTTCTCTGATAATTCTTTGTTTTTCAATACTTGTGAAACTAAAGTACTTGTTTTTAAAACCGTTCAAAATGTAAAAAATACTAGGCCACATATGAATATTGATCACACGGTTGTGGAGGTGTGCAATAGCGTAAAATTTTTGGGTATATATGTTGATGATAATCTCAAGTTCCAAACTCGTTGTAATAATCTCTGCAATAGTTTGAAACGTGTTTTAGATCGTTCGGCAATGATTTCATTTTACTTCGGTGAAATTCAATCAAGATTAACTTATGGCCTCATCATTTGGGGTAGTACATAAGGTATTTCTGGTACAGAAACGAATTGTGAGAGTACTAGCAGGTGTGACAAAAATGGTATCTTGTCGCGATTTATTCAAGAGGTTTGAGCTACTGCCTCTTGCTGGCCTTTATATATCAGAAGTATTATTCTATATGCATAAAAATAAACATAATTTTGAAACGAATAACTCAATTCACAATTATGACACTCGAATTGAAAATAATATACATATACCAGTTACGTCTTTATCATTGTGCCTCAAATCATTTGGTCATCTTGGTCCGAGACTTTATAACGGTATGTCCCGACATGTGAAAAACTTGACTAACAGCCTGTTTAGAGAGGAAATGAAAAAAAATCTTTGAGAATCATGTCCTTATACGGTTGAGAAATTCTTTGAATTTCTATTTAGTGTGCAGTAGTATAAGTATATTGTATATTTAGACTTTATTGTGATATTTATGAACTTGTTCATATCTTAAACAGTTTCTTATGACTTGTCCAATAGCACTCTATGCTCTTTTATGGATCAAATAAAGAATTGAATTGAATTGAATTGAAAATAGGGTGTCCCAGAATTTTCTAATAAAGCCATATCTCCGTTACTGGAAGAGTTAGAAAAGTGATCGAAAAATAATTTTTCGACCATCGAATTGCCTTCCATATAACGCACTCAAAGTGATCTGTTTATGTTCATTCCCCTAAAAATTCACCACACCCATATTTTTCAAATGGCACCATCCATTTTTTTTCAGAAATATAATCATTACATCACTGTTTATCTGGCGACTAGGTTGTAACGAAACGCGAGTGCGGTTCAAATAATATCAGTTTGGTGCTATGTGATTTTTACAAAAAGTGAAAAAAATATGTTGAGTGAATCATAAGCGATATCAACAAGAACAATTCTCATTGGGGGCGTCACCTGAAAACCATTTTTTCTACAAAAGAAAAGGGCACAATCGCTAATGAAAACTGAATTTGATGAATAATCTCATGGTCAATGATGTATGATATATCTTGGTGAAAGTTTGGTTTGATGTTGACAGAGTTCGACAGATATCAACTTTTATTTTAATTCTGAGAGAGAAGCCACAAAAAGTTTTTCAAAACTTCATTCTACCTATAATAGTATATTACGTAACGATCGTGTAATGATGGTTATTAATATATGAGCATAAACCGGGATACGAAACGAGCCGAAGGTGAGTTTCGTATGGTTTATGCGAGTGTATTAATAACCATTACATGAGAGTTGCATACGCTATTTTATCTACACCCGATAAATAGTGAAGAACCACAAATATTATATTTATAATTGTATTGCACACAATAATACTAATTTAACGAATTTATTTGAAAAATTCTACAGAATTGTAATTAATAGTATTACTTCGAGAAATTAAACGATGAGATAAGAAAAGAAGATCAAAAATCAAAGAAAAAAAAGTTTACTTGAGACCGGAATCGAACGAACGTCTCCTCCAGCTAGAATAATCAATGTCAGCGCCACAGACGGCTCGGCTACGGAGAGCCCACGAAATTGGATGAAAAAATAAGTAATAAATCATGCATTTGTCAAATGGAAAATTCAATCATTCTAACTGTATTTCTGTGGGTTAAGGTGTCGAAGGTGATTCTGCCATATCGCTGGTATCAGACATTTTGTTATGATTATCGAAGTTTGTCTGTATTCTTCAAAAATCCAATACCTATACCGATTTTGACTTGACAAACGTCAAATGTCAGAGCATGCACATCATGCTTGATTGAAAAATAATGGGTTTCTATTGGTTGAAAATCTGTATCGTAATGAAAATCTGTATCGTAATGGATATCATTATAAAACGGGTTGTGGGCATATAAGTGTATTATTAGAGTACGGGTGTAGATAAAAATAATTATGTCACTGAATCTTTTCAGATGTTCTGTGATTCTGTTTCACTTGTATTTACCTCTAACTATTTGTTTGAATGTTTCACCAATCAGATTTTTCTATATGAGTTGTAAAGTGACATTTTGATAGAAACCACTCTCTGTGTTGTGAAGAAATATTGAATAAGTCTTCAGATAAGTTTACGTATGTTCAGTATATAAATTCATTACAAAATGGTGCAATTTAATGCCTGGCGAGTCATATCGGCAGGAGTATAGTTTTAGATAGTCTCTTCACTTATATGTATGAATCAAACGTGTGCTCATAGTTTTTGTCTTCCTCCTTTCATATAAAATGTGTGTTCAATGACTATATTGATTTTGAAAAAACTAATAACAAGGTGTCTCTGGACCAAATGGTCAATTTTTCGAAACAGTTGTTCAGAATAGATTTTCAAATAATTACTTTCCGAAATGGCTAATTCAAGAAGATAGATTTGTAGTAATAGTTGTCAGTCTCAAACCGTCCCTGAAGCAAGATGTAGAAAGTATTACTCGAATAACGGCAACAATAGTGGAGAACCGCGGATATAAATGTGAATTGAGTTTTTCAGAATCGTTACAACTGTTGAGACAATGTTCAACTGAAGTAACCTCTACGTATAAATCACCAATTATTTTCCTTCGTTTCTAGAGGCCACTGTTAGTAATTAACGTTGTTGCAATATCCTCACTATTTATTCAGAGATTATTTCAAGGCATAATATTTTCTGATTTAATTTGTATGAGTCAATACCGAAGTAGTGCGGCTAATGACATACCCAATCAACTTCAATTATAAATAGTAGCAAGCATTTTGCTGCCCCAATGCCACAATTGCAAATATGTATTTGAATTAAGAGATAATCATGATGAATAACATAATTAATTCAGAGAGTATATTTCCACTGACATTGAATGCCTTTGTTGCAATACATTTCCATGGTTACCAAAATATAACAATATCTTCAGTAAACCTTCTCCTGCGTCATTTCATCTTTTAGTCCTTTGAATGAGTCATATACCTGTGATATATTTGTTGTATGCTTAGAATCGTCTCCGTAGCAGGTGCACACAAATAATGTCAGAGTAAATGAATGATAATTTTTGTGGGCAGGAGAAAATTTCGAGGCAGTGATTTTTAAAATGCTAAAAAACACTTCCTCAAAAGATCGAGAAGTTGCATGATGTTGTTGATATTTTAGCTCAACAGAATTGAAATACGGATCGGAACTAAGAAGTTCGTGAAAATATTCTTGAAATCCATCAGTGAAAGACTGATAAATAGATTATTTGAGTTTAGCGCGGAACGATTGCAGCCTCTACCATGCTTTTGAAGTCTTGTGACCTATCCGAGATCATCACACCACAAATATCTCAATAGTACTGCTTATTTTCAATTCATAAATATAGTTTTCATTTCATTATAACAGAGGAAGGCTACTGTTCTAAAAAGACTCGATATATTGTGATGGACTTTTTTCTTCAACTGTCCCTCATAGCTAAAGAGCCCATGACGCCCATTTTATGAAGTGTTTGTATGTAAGATGTCTAGAAGGATGGTGCTGGGACTGATGCGATATTGTTTAGAATTTTATGGCGACACTTTTCTGTCATTAGTGTCATTTTAACGTATCGTGGTGTGTTTCTCAATTTCATCGCTAGTTGACGCTAATTGGAAGTGCATAGTCAACCGATCGATCGACAAACTATATTCTTTGATTCGAGCAGTCAACAAAATGAGCAAAATCTTATGTCATACTCATAAAGAACAAAATCGAATGAAAGGAACACAATTATAGGGAATTTGGCCAGTATTCTAAACAAATATTATAGGTTGTTGACCAGTCAGCGTTCAAAAGTAAAGTATAGCCAGCCGTCAGGTCGGCCGCTTATACATTTCCTAGGAAATTTGTAACTCTTTTCGTTGCAAACGCCATCTGAACTGATTTGATGTCAAGAGGTCATGATGCTTATTATCATAGTAGGCATGTGTCGCCAAGTATACCCCAAACATGTTCAGGTATAACTCGGTACACCATCCTTCTAGACATCTTATTTGTATGCATCATTACCCTTTGTACAGCAGCATCACTCGAATAGGTGAGTAGGAAAATAACTGTTCGTCCAGCTTTCTGTGAGCAGTATTGCGTAAACAGGGTGTTTATTAAACATGCGGCAAAAATTCAAGGGACTATTCCTTGAACTATCATAAGGAAATTTTGTCCTTTGATGACTTTCGATAGGGCGCTTTGTTTCGAAGATACGGTGCGAAAAAGTATTTCCACAATAACAATTTATTACCAAAAATTACATGTAATGTTTGTTAATCTACAAGAATTGTTAAAAATGGCTACCTCCCGCCCGGATGCAAGAACCAATCTTCTTCTCAACGACTCTCAAACTCTTTCAAAAATACCAGGATCTTCTTTGATTGCGATACACCCAGAAATTATCCGTTTTTTCGAATCTTCCACATCTTCCACTGGAGTAGTATTTTTTATTACTTGGTAGGTCCAGTGTATAACGCGATACTTTTATTTTGGCTACGTTAATAATTTTAAAATTACCAAAATTGTTATTGTCGAAATTTGTTTCCGCCCCGTATTTTCGAAACAAAACGCCCAATCGAAAATCATCAAAGGACAAAAGTAACTAACAAAAAATTATTATTTCGATTGGAATTCAATTCAGCAATCGCTTTAGTTCATTTCAATCACCTATAATTAATCGACATAATCTTTACGCCCAACTTCAGCATAAAATCAAACTGGTTCTTTTTTTTTCTTATAGAGGTCAAGATGAAAAACCATTGTTCGAACATTTGAGTTTGACAACTGAGAACTCAGGAATGTCTCATTTCAGAAATGATCTTCGAAAATTAAGAGGGGGGACTTTTCATGATCGCACTGTATACTCGATACTTCAAACGATAATGCTATTATTGCCGATCTATGCTGAGGCTGTCTTCATTTTCATTTTATACCGGGCGAGTTGAGATCGAGTCAAAGATGGTTTTCTCGAAAACGGTAAGAGTTACGAAGAAAGTTAAATGGAGGCAAAGTTGCATATCACAGAGTCAATCATTATGGTGTTGAATTATCCGAGCTAGACCTTTTACTATAATGAAAAGTCTAAAAACATGATTTTACTTTTTATTTTTGGTTCATTAAAATGAATTTTCAATAACTGGATTTTCAAATACGGAACTGTGTTTTTTTTATATATTGAACATTCCAGCTTCCAGACCATATTTGAATATTCTCGATTTTTATTTATTTCATTGACCAAAGACTTATGCGAGCTATAATCTAGACCTTCTTTTTAATTATTCCCTATGCCACTTCTCCGGAGACGTAGGTTACTTGTGGACTGTACAAATTCCGTATTAATTTCATAAAATTATATTATTTTCATAATTTTATTTTCTCATTTGGAATAGAATTGAATGGGAAATGAAACCTTTTTCATAATATTTGTTCAATAATTTGCAACAACATGTTTCAGTGTCGTTATTTGCATAAGTTAGCTTCCGAACAGCGATGAAACCAGCAATATGACCGGAGGGAGCATATATCAGTAAGTTTTTACAGAATACAAAACCAGGAGCTCCAAACATTTGAAATTCCTCAATCCAAAAATATATGTTATCAATATCCGAAGTCTCAATACAGATTCAACTGATCTCCTGAAAATTGAAGAAAAAGATCTAAACTTGAATTTCATATGTTTAACGGAAACACATTGTGATGTTGCTACTTTGAAAAACAGACATTTATGTGGTTTTCATCTGAGTAGTTATTATTTTAGAAACTCATATCAAAAAGGAGGTGTTGCCATTTTCTCAAAAAATTATTTATCCCATAAAAAGCTGTCTTCAGACAATTTACGTGTCGATAAACATAGAGATATGCGGTATATCAGTTGTAATGAAAAAAATCACTAATATTATTTTGAGGTGTTACAGATGGCCTGATGGCGATCATGATGTGTTTTTCAAAAATATGTTACCTTCTTCAGAATATGTATAAAAAACAAAATATTCAATTCCCATTATACCTGTGAAGCTACATGGGAAACAGTATATTATGACCTATCTATAAACATAAATAATAAATAATCTATAAACATAAATAACATATGTTTAACGGAAACACATTGTGATGTTGCTACTTTGAAAAACAGACATTTATGTGGTTTTCATCTCAGTTATTATTTTAGAAACTCATATCAAAAAGGAGGTGTTGCCATTTTCTCAAAAAATTATTTATCCCATAAAAAGCTGTCTTCAGACAATTTACGTGTCGATAAACATAGAGATATGCGATATATCAGTTGTAATGAGAAAAATCACTAATATTATTTTGAGGTGTTACAGATCGCCTGATGGCGATCTTGATGTGTTTTTCAAAAATATGTTACCTTCTTCAGAATATGTATAAAAAACAAAATATTCAATTCCCATTATACATGTGAAGCTACATGGGAAACAGTATATTATGAACTATCTATAAACATAAATAACATTAAATATTATTTTATGAAGAAATAATAGCGCCGTTGAGAATCCTGAAGATGTATCAACAGTATTCCATCTTTATTTTGTGAACGCTGAAACAATAAAAAAATGACACACAGAAACAAATACACAATCTGCCCAACTACCATGTAGACCATTTTTCTGAAAACAATTCTGAAATCAGAGTTGTTCTAAAATTGTTCGTTTTCGTTAACCAGCTGACGAATGTCAACCCTCAGAAGTCGAAACTTGTGCGAGCAGTGGATGCATTCGTCATTGAAGAAAAAATGAAAAATCACCAGGATTCGAAGGAGTTATCAATAGAGAAACAAATTTTAAAATATAGTCAACATAGATTTCGGGCGGAAAGATCTACAAATCTGGAAAGAACTATCATATTTCTCAAAATATGCCGATGTTGTGGAAGCCATATTAGGTTGGTGTGGGTCTAATGATCTATTCTTCAATGATGAAAAAAACACATTTCATTCTTTTTCATCTTCTGCAAAAAATATGCTCGTGAATTGAGATACAAGTCAAAGACTCACTTGTCAAAAACAGTGAAACAACGAAGTTCCTTGGAATTATTATAGATGAGAACCTCGTCTGGAGGAGTCACTGTCAAAGCATCAAAAGCAAAATGAATCCTCTTGGATATATGTTTACAACTATAAAACCAGTTTTGAAATGTCCGCATCACTAATGTCGTTTCACAGCTTAGCAGCTGGTAATATGGTATATGTTTGTGGAGAAACTCAATGATGTTCAATGATGTATTCTTGGCACAGAAGAAGCTGATTAGAATAATTGCTGGAAAGAGAAGAAATGAATCATGCAGACCAGTTTTCAAAGAATTAGGTGTTCTCACTCTGCCATCTCAACTTATCTTGGAATCATGTTTCTACATATTCAATAACATGAATAATTTCATGAAAATCAGAGATATACATTCTGAAAAAAAACTAGGCAAACAATTGCTTTCTATGAGCCTTTTTCAAATACAAAGTGACAACCAATGCTCCTTCACACCTAGGCCTGAAACTATTTAATAAACTTCCTTGTGATATAAAACACAAATCAGTCAACACGGTACATTCAAATAAAAGCTGGAGAATATTTTATTAGAAAAGTGCTTCTACTCACAAGCTGCGTTTTACGATGAATACTGTCACAATTATTGCTTTTGTGCATAAGCTGTAGTAATGTAGTATTGTGTGTGTGGAGTTTTTATCAATATCTGTCTTATATACTTTTCTGTGTGATTTTGTGTTTCTTTTTTATGATCTAGGATAAGCTATTCTTTTAAAAATGTGAATTTGTCAAAAAGGAAAAAATCTAAGTACTACTTCTACTACCTACTAGTTATATACAAAATAATCAGTCAGGCAGAAGATTCCGAACAAAACTAGTACAGTTTTCTTCCATAGCCAGGCAACAATTAAGGCGCTGAGCTCCTGCCAAGTCTGGTCGCGAGTTGTTGGGAAATGCCTCAACGCTGAGCTAGATATCCACAATAAGATACCCGTAAAAACGAAGCCTATGTATCAGCCCGTGAAGAAGCATCCAGGGCCATAATTTATTCAGACTTTACATGCTAACATTGAAAAGAGGAATCACGAATGGTTGATGTTTTCAAGGAAAACATGCTTATCTTATTTTTACAAATATTGAATAATTCGAGACACATATTTTCTCAACCAACTTATAAAGATTTATTCATGTTTCTTCATGATTGTATGAAAAGTACTTCAGTAACAAATACTAAACAATTACCGTTTTTTGGTAAATGAAATATATTTCTTACGG
>JAVJAQ010003546.1:0-102210 GCA_032362365.1 Zygogramma bicolorata
ATCTATGGACGATGCCCACACATTCACTGCGAGAACGAGAACATCGCCTCCATTACCTCATAAGCTTTGATAATGCCTATCACAGCTGTAGGCGAAACTTCAGGAGTGAACCTCGGCAAACAAATCCAAAAAACACCCCAGAATGAAGTACAGAGTACATTGAATTTTTTAGAATGAACAAGACAATGAAAAATTAGACAAAAAACGTTTTTTTCATAGCAGAAATTTCTGCCAATAAGTACGGTGCGAAATCTTTAATATTCCAACGATTATGAATATTTTGAACGAACTTGTATTGCCTTTTTAATATTTTTCATAGTAATTTTGTAACATGTTTCTTTTTTAATACTTGATATAAATAAATAGTCATTGTATATTGAGTATGAAAAATGTTAAAATTTTGAATTGTTGAAGAAAAACCTCTTGTTCCAGTCTTCACTTCGCAACTTGATAGTTATTCTTCGAAAGGCATTCAAATAAAGTTATTGGGTTGGAATATAATAGTTGTTTGCAATCTCAGGTGATTTCTATTCTAGAAAATGGATAGTGACGCAAGGTCATCAAACATTTCTCTCCATTTCACATTTTGAAAGGGACAGGCATGTTATTCTCCTCACATTTCACAGTTTCCATAAGAATTTATCATATATTTCTACAGACTCGTCCCGCAGTAATCGAAAATTTTTTTTTTTCTCTTTACAACCATCATATTTCGATTGAAATTAATAAATCTCTGTTTCGTTCTGAGCGTATCTAAAATATTACATTCAACGACAAATTACCAAGAACGTGGTTTTCTCAGAATAAAAATAATCGGGGGTTATATCCCGAGTGCACCAAGTTTATTCGGTTGAAATGTGTGCTGCACTTCCATGATTCTCGAAATTTTGCTTAGCAAATGACTTGAGTGTATGATAATTTGATAAAATCCCGAGACCGCAGGTCGAGGGATTTTATTTTAAATTATTATACACGAAAGCATTTGCTTGAAAGCAAAATTTTGAAAATCATGGAAATGCACGCATTTTGGTCGATTGAACTTGGTGAAGGAGGGATATATGTTTATATTATTTCCAGAAAACATGTAAGTCAGGAAACATCAAAATCGAACACAGGAACAATATAGTACCAGAGATAGTACCTGAAAAGTGATCCAAACGCCCGGTTTATTTCGAACATTTTAATCGGTTAAAAGGTCTAGTGCATTTAATCAAAGGTAATACCACGAGTCCTTCAAATTTAATCGATAAATTTTCATTTTCCACAAAAACTTTTTTATTTGGCAAAAGTATGAAAACAAACCGATTGATAAAATCACGAGTCCGTAGGACGAGTGATTTTATCTAATTCGGTTTGTTTGAATGCTTTTGCCTCAAAATAAAAAAGTTTGAGTGTTTCGAAAATGAAAATTTATCTTATTAAATTTGAAGAACGAGTTGTATTTGGAAAGATTATTTTTTGAACAAATAGAAGGAAGAACAATTTAATTGATCATTATTTCATTTACATAAGAAGGAAACGAGAAAAGGTGAAAATTTTACTGATTTGAAATGTCAAACAACGATGTAGGCCCTCTATGATCCAGAAGAGATATAATGCTTACGCATTGAATATGATATGACGATACCAAGAGATGGCGTCACACCTCTCATTGTCATTGTACATTGTACAAGGTTGATAATTGAAAATTTCTTATGACTTGAAAATCGCTCCAGAAGTTATGTCGTTATGTCGTTGTATCAAAATCTGCATACAACGGTTTCTTCTCATACAACAAAAAATTAATTGTATTTAATGAAAACTAATTGTACGCCATCTTCATTTGAAGGAAACCTTAAATATTTGAATCGCTATACCTGTCATAAAGTTGAGGTTATGAGTTATTTACGTGTTTGAGTGTTCATTGATATGTGTTATGTTATTATTATGCTGAAAAAGTGAAAAGTGAATGACTATTAATAATAAGGTAACTGTTCATTCATGATAATTTATATAAATATGAGCCAGTTCAATAGAATCGACGCGGTAAACCATATAGTTCTGACAGTTCAAAGGTAAACAAGGTTTTATCGAAACAATCGAAAGGACCAGCCAGTTTTATCAGTATAATACCCAATGATTGGCTAGAATAACCATAGAATAACCCGCTACTATTGGTTGAAATGCCAAAAACGTCACATTTTGACAAGTGAAAAAAATAATCAAAGGTAATACCACGAGTCCTTCAAATTTAATCGATAAATTTTCATTTTCCACAAAAACTTTTTTATTTGGCAAAAGTATGAAAACAAACCGATTGATAAAATCACGAGTCCGTAGGACGAGTGATTTTATCTAATTCGGTTTGTTTGAATGCTTTTGCCTCAAAATAAAAAAGTTTGAGTGTTTCGAAAATGAAAATTTATCTTATTAAATTTGAAGAACGAGTTGTATTTGAAGAGATTATTTTTTGAACAAAAAGAAGGAAGAACAATTTAATTGATCAGTATTTCATTTACATAAGAAGGAAAAGAGAAAAGGTGAAAATTTTACAAATTTGAAATGTCAAACAACGATGTATGCCCTCTATGATCCAGAAGAGATATAATGCTTACGCATTGAATATGATATGACGATACCAAGAGATGGCGTCACACCTCTCATTGGACAAGGTTGATAATTGAAAATTACTTATGAAATGAAAATCGCGCCAGAAGGAACATAAAATCATTCGTTATGTCGTTGTATCAAAATCTCCATACAACGGTTTCTTCTCATACAAAAATGAATTGTATTTAATAAAAACTAATTGCACGCCATCTTCATTCGAGTTAAGTTAACCTTAAATATTTGAATCGGTCGTTCGCTATATCTGTAATGAAGTTGAGGTTATGAGCTATTTACGTGTTTGAGTGTTCATTGAAATGTGTTATGTTATTATTATGCTGAAAAAGTGAAGAGTGAATGACTATCAATAATAAGGTAACTCTTCATTCATGATAATATATATAAATATGAGCCAGTTCAATAGAATCGACGCGGTAAACCGTATAGTTTTGACAGTTCAAAGGTAAGCAACGTTTTATCGAAACAATCGAAAGGACCAGGCAGTTTTATCAGTATAATACCCAATGATTGGCTAGAATAACCATGGAATAACCCGCTTCTGTTGGTTGAGATGCCAAAAACGTCACATTTTGACGAGTGAAAAAAATAATCAAAGGTAATACCACGAGTCCTTCAAATTTAATCGATAAATTTTCATTTTCCACAAAAACTTTTTTATTTGGCAAAAGTATGAAAACAAACCGATTGATAAAATCACGAGTCCGTAGGACGAGTGATTTTATCTAATTCGGTTTGTTTGAATGCTTTTGCCTCAAAATAAAAAAGTTTGAGTGTTTCGAAAATGAAAATTTATCTTATTAAATTTGAAGAACGAGTTGTATTTGGAAAGATTATTTTTTGAACAAATAGAAGGAAGAACAATTTAATTGATCGGTATTTCATTTACATAAGAAGGAAACGAGAAAAGGTGAAAATTTTACTGATTTGAAATGTCAAACAACGATGTAGGCCCTCTATGATCCAGAAGAGATATAATGCTTACGCATTGAATAGGATATGACGATACCAAGAGATGGCGTTACACATCTCATTGTCATTGTACAAGGTTGATAATTGAAAATTTCTTATGACATGAAAATCGCGCCAGAAGGAACATAAAATCATTCGTTATGTCGTTGTATCAAAATCTGCATACAACGGTTTCTTCTCATACAACAAAAAATGAATTGTATTTAATGAAAACTTATTGTACGCCATCTTCATTTGAAGGAAACCTTAAATATTTGAATCGCTATATCTGTCATAAAGTTGAGGTTATGAGTTATTTGAGTGTTCATTGAAATGTGTTGTTATTATTATGCTGAAAAAGTGAATGACTATTAATAATAAGATAACTGTTCATTCACGATAATTTATATAAATATGAACCAGTTCAATAGAATCGACGCGGTAAACCGTATAGTTTTGACAGTTCAAAGGTAAACAACGTTTTATCGAAACAATCGAAAGGACCAGCCAGTTTTATCAGTATAATACCCAATGATTGGCTAGAATAACCATAGAATAACCCGCTACTATTGGTTGAAATGCCAAAAACGTCACATTTTGACAAGTGAAAAAAATAATCGCTGTAAAACTCTGTAAAAGCAGTCTAGCCTTCAACTGTTTCATCGTTTATTCGCATTGAGGGAAATAATCAAGTAGATATATTGTTACCGTAACTACGGGGTATACCATTGACTTGGATGTCAGATAAAGTCAATAAATGACAGATAAAGTCTAGAATAGATGAAATGAGGGCGGGGAGTAAGGACGGGAGGTAGAGGTGTGTAATGTGACACTTCCCAACCTTCAATGACGTTAGTAATGACACCTTTACATATATGGTTGTAAATAAAGTGCCTTTTCCTCCACTTAATGATTACTGAAACTTTATACTAAGTGGAAAAATAGCACTTTGCACACTTCTTATACAAAAAGCTTTCCTTTCGTAACTCCATCTTTCTCAGTGATAAATATATCGCTCATCAAAAAAGTTCTCTTGTACCCTATAGAAATAGGATGAAAACTCCAGTGAAATTATCAGTTTTCCTCGTATGTCTGAATGAAGCTCGTTATATCCAGGGATAAAATGAATCATCCATTTCTGCGGATCTGTTCAAAAATATGTATTTGCCGAATCGGCAAAACTTCTTCCGCAGAATTGGGCAATTACCATGAAAACAGCATCTCTCCGTCTTGGATACTGAGGCCGTCATAAGCCCTTGAGAATATTTGATGAAGTGATTCATTGACTAAGATGGGAACACGCTCATATATGAGAGTATACTAGATTATTGTATTTTTGCCTTGCGATGAACGTGGGATAATTCTATTTTCATATATGAATAATTGATTATAGTTATTCACATTTTTCTGAATTGAAAACTAGGCAACACTCACAATCCCAATAAGAATTTTGTTCTTGTGACAGAGAGTCATATTGAAAATATGACAAAGTTGACAGACATTGTGTTCAAAGATGAACTCTCATCACGTCAGCGTATTGACAGTTATATATTTCCTAATCCCAATTGAAAGCTTACTAATTAGAATTTGCTAGTTCAGTTTGGTCTCCTTCAGAAATGTTGATAATATTGATATTATTGCACGTATCTTGAAAACGTTTATTGATGTGTGACCTTATCTTCTGAGACTCGAAATATAACCAAATTTGAGTACAAGCCCATCCACCTGGGACAATAACTAGCGCTGTCTGAAAAACTCGGTAATTATAAGTTTATCGGGCACCAAGCGATAAAAAAAAAATTTTTGCGGGAACTTACGTATTTCGACCTCCTGAACAAAAAACTTAAATCAAAAATTTGGCGCTCTCCAATAGTTTTCAAGATACAGGGCTTTTTTTGGGTCAAAAATGGGATTTTTGAATACACGTTCCTGCATCAAAATTACACTTGAAATTCCTCCTTCTTTCTATCAGCACAATATACACATTCTATACCACCTTCTTCATCACTTTCCAATAGAATTATAAGCATTTTTCACAACAAAACTCTAAAAGGTAAATCGTCATAGAAATTCGAGGTTAGCAAAACAATAGAACGCGCATCGCGCGTTCTATTGTTTTGCTAACCTCGAATTTCTATGACGATTTACCTTTTAGAGTTTTGTTGTGAAAAATAGAAAAATGCTTGTAATTCTGTTGGAAAGTGATGAAGAAGGATATACAGAATGAGTATATTGTGCTGATAGAAAGAAGGAGGAATTTCAAGTGTAATTTTGATGCAGGAACGTGTATTCAAAAATCCCATTTTTGACCCAAAAAATGCCCTGTATCTTGAAAACTATTGGAGAGCGCCAAAATTTTGATCTAAGTTTTTTGTTCAGGAGGTCGAAATACGTAAGTTCCCGCAAAAATTTTTTTTTTATCGCTTGGTGCCCGATAAACTTATAATTACCAAAAACTCAAATAAGGACATCCGAAGAAAATGATCTTGAATATGGAACTTACTTCCGAAGGGTCAATTCTATCTATATTTTCAAAAAAAAAGTAGATATCATCCTCCACATGTTCTGATTTCGGCAATAATCCGAGGAGAACTGATTGAGGTGGGAATATTAAGGTGACAGGCAAGTTAATATCGTTTTCTTCGCTATTGATATAGTTGAATTTCTAGAATGATTCTAGATGAATCTATGTCATAGGAAGAGTAGGCAGATTGAGACCTCGGCGTGAAGTCACATTCAGCTCTTAAGAGTGGCTCCAAAATCGGAGCCGAAACGTCGAGAACAAAACTCCAGACGCGGTACCCGAACTCAAAAACAACATACAATTGACCGCGGAAACCTATCCGAACACATTTATATATATATATATATATATATATATATATATATATATATATATATATATATATATATATATATATATGTAGTGAATCTTTTGACTGCAACCCCAAAAGATTCACTACATATTCATTACTCAGTCACGAGTTACTTTCCTATATATATATATATATATATATATGAATCAAAATATGAATCAAAATATGAATCAAATTTTCCTTCACAAAGAGTTGTTGATTATAGACCGTGTTAATATGCATTGATGGTTGTTCATTTTTTTATCACTGCATGCAGTAGACAACAAACGTTGAATCAGATAAGTAACTGAACACGCTATCGTGGAAACTTTTTCAGTTACTTTAGAATTATTTCATATCTGATGATGTCATGAAATAATGATAGATAAATCCGTTTCATGGAGTTATAAAAGTAATTCTCGGGTAGCGATAAAGCTTATAACCTATATAGACTTGTCTTCCATGTGCTGATTCATTGGGATCTCTCCAGAGAGTATGGAATGACATTCACCAACTTTGAGCGATTTCTACTAGAATACTAAAACGGTAATGGATTTCATCATCCGCCAAGTTTTCGGTTATATGATCATTTCCTTTCTCCAACACATAACCTCACGTTTCGAGATATCTCATGAGAAATCAAAACTGTCCGTACCCAATAAGTATCTACTATTATGTTTCAATAAATAAAAGGCTTTTCGAGGTATCGAATTATATTATGAATCAAAATGGCTGGAATCTCGTTTCTAGAGCCTATTCACCCAAATAAAAACCGAGTTTTAATCAAGTCGATTTCGAAGATAAACGATAAGCTCATTCTCTGTCCTGTAACTTGAGGAAAAAAAAACTTATAGGCATTCTTCATTAATGTACAAATCGATATACAGAATTTGTGCTATAAATTTAGAAACTTGGGTATTTTTGTGGAGAGAAAGAAGTTTTAGGAACTATTTGTTGGCTGATTTCTTCTCCGATTAAAAAAATATAAATTGAAACAATGATTTCATTTCTGTCATAAAAGGTGAAATTTCTATTGATACTGAATAGAAAAAAGTCAAAAATGGTTCCTGTGCCATATGTAGGATGTAGAATTAAAAAAGCAACCTTTGTCGAGCAATATATTCCTTATAACCATAATGTATGAATTTAATATGCCACTACAAAAGATATTTTTTTTCAGACCGCTGTAATCAAATCGATGAAGTGCTTTCAGCTCGAAGAGTATTTTTTCGTTATAAATGATGCCTTCATTTTATAAAATTCATTTTCAATTGTCTGAAAATACAATAATGGTAATATTTTACTGCAGATTATTCAATTCAAACTTCTTTTATACAGTAGAAATAAATATATCAATATCATTCATTATGATTGATGGTTATTTAATAAAAAACTCACGCGCCCAACGATTTCGTTTTTTATCTGATCGATGCCTTACGTCGAGTGGTGTGATAACTGGTACCTAGGACTTACCGAAATTTTTTCGAAACGTTCAATATTTTTTTTCACTCAACGCATTTGAAATATCTTATTCGAGTGCTTTGATATCCATTCTGAATATTTGTCCTTTCCTGCATTTGGAAGTTTTCTTAAAAAGCCAACCTTTTCATGGAATCAAAGGCAAATTGCAAAATGCACGAAGCCCCCCTCGCCCTTTCAAAAACAAGCCGAACTCTCTCAGCTACCAGCAATCTTTCTGACAAATTTAACTGCTGCGAAACGTGATCTGATTTCGAAAAGCGCATGCCACTCATAAATCTCTTTAAATGCGATTTGGTTTTATGGTTGATGAACAGTCTCTTTGGGAATAAACTTCCTTGGCTGCGAAACGCGAGTTGTTATCTCGATTGGCATAGGTCGGTTTGTTTCAATAACGAATGGAAGAAAGTTAAAGTTCTATGAACTTGGAGCATGCGATCGTCAAATAAACTGCAGTGTGGAGTAAAATCGTTCTCGATAGTAGTGAGAGTCAGTTCCTGAAAAAGGAAAGAAAACTTTACCTTGTAGTTGAAGACCAATTGCATTGCTTTCTATAGTTTCCGAAGTTATGGAAAAAGCAATCAATATGGAACCTATCAAGTACCTATATGGAGAAATCAGAAATAATTAATGATCGACAATACGAATTTTGCCAAAGATCGACCAGTGACTTATTGACGTATGTTTCACATATCTGGCAGCATTCTATCGAAGAATTTGAAAGCTTTTTCATAGGTCACTGTATATGGTTGTTGATGGAGTGTCGTCTGATATTCTCCCTATGAATGCAGGTGTTCCACAGGGTTCAGTTCTGGCACCTACTTCGTTTCTGCTTCTTATCAATGATTTGCTCGAGAAAACATCTTGTTCGGTACATAGTTTCTCACCATACCAGCTTGAGAAACAAAAATTCAACGAAACATTTACGTCAATAAAATTAACAATGACTTGGTAAAAATGAAAGAATGGGGTAACACGAACTTGGTGGAATTTAATGCTAAAAAACGCAGGAATGTCTATTCTCAAAGAAAGCAGATCTATCATCATCTAGTATTCAGATGTCGGGAGTAACTGTTCCTACAAAGTCAAATATCTCGATGCTAGGAATTACATTCAGTAAGGATCTTTCATGGAAAAACCATGTGAGATCGAACTCTGAAGGTGCATCCCAGAAATACTTCACTTCTCTTCAGCCTCTAATTATCTACAAAGCTCAGATACGCCTTTGAAAATATTCCTCATGCATGGAGTTCTGCCTGAAAAAAAATCATTGAAACTTCTTGATACTATTCAGAAGAAAGCAATTCGTCTTGTCGTTGAATCTTTGCTCACAGACTCGCTCACTTCATTGCAACATCGTAGAAGGGTCGGAAACTTCTCTCCCTTCTATAGATTTTTTCACGGTCGGTGCTCTTCTGAATTATTATCAATCGTTCCATCCTTGGCAATATCTACACGGATGACTCGACAAGTACAGAATTCCCTCACCTTTGTTGTGATTTTGGAGACCTGTCGAACCTCTCTTGCTCAGGGATCTTTTACAATATAACCGCTGAGCTTCGGACCTTCTTGCCGAGAGAGGTTTTCCTGAGACCTACAAACTTCAAAAATTCAAAGTGCATGTTAATTTGTATCTCCTGTCCCTTCTTTTGAACATTACAGGGCTTCCCTTTCGTGTGAATCTGTATATAAAAAAATTTTTCTCTGGATGAGTCACCGCAGCATCTCATTGCATTCTACCCCATCATAATGTTAATTGGTAAAGTTATTCATCACCCATTCATTATTATTTTCTTGTTTTTATTTATTTATTCAACACGCTTTTATTAGCTTGGGTTGTAACTATGTATGTAACGGAATCTTTGAGCATAATTTTCACCAATTTCCAGAAGTCTGAATAATTTGAAACTTTGCATACGTATCAAGGACCGATGACAATGCAATAATTTGATCATAGTTTTCCATTATCCTTATAAGGACCACCAGGATTAATAAATTCTTTTATGGATCCTCTGTAGTGGAGTAAAAAAGATAGAGATAGCGCGCGTTCGGCGCATGCCTGCAGTTTCGGACTTACTCTTTCGTTCTTTCGTTCGGGCACTCTGCACAGCACAACGGAGACAGAAACGTTTTCAGGGTAGTTGCATTCTCACAATGTTCATTCCTCATCTTACATGCTTAGGTGTACATGAGTCTGATACATGCAAATTACTGTATATGATATTTATATAACATATAATATGGTTCCCAGTAAAATACAGCCACGGAACTGCTGAAAGACGAATGTTGCCAATAATCCTGAGTTGGGCTTCGACCGTTCACAAGATGCAAGGTTGTACAGTTGATCATGCAGTAATTTATCTAGGCTCGCGATTGTTTGCTGCTGGACAAGCCTATGTAGCACTTAGTCGTGTAAGATCTTTAGACGGTATTCGGATTGAAGAACTTGATTGCTCTAAGTTAACAGGAAGTACCCCATGCAAAAGTGAAGCTTTAAATGAAATGATGAGATTGCGGAATGATTCGTAAGAAATATCACATTTCCACTAGAAACTAATTGATAAATTGAACTAAAAAATGAAAAATAAATAATAGTTTAAAAAACTAAAAAAACACGCTTTTATAGCTAACCGAAATAAAAAATAGAAAATAATTTTTAATTACAAAGAGTTTATATTACGGTAGTAGAAGGCTAAACAATCATTCATAGTCAATCAGCTCAAAATAAAATTATAATAAAATTTAAGTAATTAACAGAATAAAGTTATTCAGAGTAAAAAGCGTGGGTTGCATTTTACTACATTTCATAAGTCTCCTCTCAAAGATAATTACCGATATAATGATTGCAATATATAATATATCAAGCACCCCACGATTTTACTCTGAATTACTTTATTCTGTTAATTACTTAAATTTTATTATAATTTTATTTTGAGCTGATTGACTATGAATGATTGTTTAGCCTTCTACCACCGTAATATAAACTCTTTGTAATTAAAAATTATTTTCTATTTTTTAGTTCGGTTAGCTATAAAAGCGTGTTTTTTTAGTTTTTCAAACTATTATTTATTTTTTTCATCACATTCCGTTGAGTTTTCTGACCCACTGAGTTCGATCATAAGAAATAAGAATATCTATCAAAGCAACACCCCAATAATTCGTTTTGCTTCGAATCCAGCTATTCACACATCGCCATACGAGATAATGATTTTTGGAAGGAAATAATCCAAATCTTACTATGGCTCCATACACTTCATCACTTTCGATGCCAAACAAGATGAGAATAGTAATAGAATAGGGCTATAACAAATTGACCGCTACAAAAATCCAGCATCTGCCGGAAAAGTTAATTATTTTTCCCATTTCTCACTGCCAACAGGAGATTAATACTGATGAGGTTGAAGTTTACTGCTCGGTTGACTTTTAGTAACTCCATTTTCCAGAACCGAAATGTTATTACCACCGACAGAGACGTCGTATAAATGAATATTTCATTTTCCAGAAACAAAAATGTTCAGAGTAATAATAGGGGATCGTAGGCTAAAAAATATAACTCGGAAGGAACACGGAAGATGCTATAAATGAAATTGGCGATCATTACCTGGAATGGCCGGTTTTAGTGTGTTTGCGAGAAATGGAATTGAGTGAGATATAAAACCAAATCTTTGTATTCATGAGAACGAAATGAAGCCCATGGCTTCAGAACATCCACTTATTGAACAACACGTATTCGAAAGTGTTTGTTTTTTCGTTTCATGATGAAATGAAAGAGCATCAAACACAATACTGAGAAAAAGTAGTGTTGATGATTCTTTACTCTGAATGGTGATCCTGATGAGTAAAAATGTCAGAATGAGGATGTCAACAATGATTGAAATGTTGCTTCTGAACTAGAAATTTTGTTGAATATACAGTGCAGGCGTAAAATGTCCTTCCTCATCCCAACTTTAGACACCTTTCTATTCTAAAATATTTTTAACGAATAGTAATAATGCATTTATATCTCTGTGACGTATTTTGATGGTTCAAGCGAAGACGATTATGCCTGTGGGTAAGGAATATCTTGCACTTTTTGAGGATCATACGACATTATCAGCCTATTGCACTGAGTTTTTCTTATGAGACCACTAACAAAGATACCCTTTGAGATAGGTATCAATGGGTGTTCAATAATCTCTTAAACTATAGTGCAAACGCTACAGTTCGTTGATTCAATGGTCCATTAGCGCAATGCTCAAATAGGAAAAAGTCGGTGCAATCGGCTGAAAATGTCCTAGAATAACCATATGTCTTTATTCATATATATGTTGATTTAATATATGAATACAGATTATGAAGTGAAATAATAGAGGAGAAAAAATATATCATGAAATTTCAGATTAGGCTCATCATTGATAGAGATAGATAGAGGTATTCAGGGACTTAAGATTTTTTGTGGTTATAATGGAGTTTGAAAAACTTTTTTTTGGTTTTGTATTCCCCAAAAAAATTGGGATTTCAAACTTCTAGTGAGCGTGTTCCATCTCTTAACCATTTGCGAAACAAGATGTTGTGTGGGCTTTAATGAAATATTATTGACTAAAAATTTTCTGTCCAATTTATTATTACAATTACTAATAATACTATTTTGCTTCATTGTTAAGTAAATTTCTGTGAATGCTATCTATTTGATTTGAGTAATGTATTATTGGTACACAAATTGAGCAAGAAAAAGTGATATCTATGGATTATATAAACGTACTTATCAGCATAGAGTGTTTTTGATTTTTTGATTCAACCTCTTCCATAGTTTCTAAGATATATATATATATATATATATATATATATATATATATATATATATATATATATATGTTCGGATAGGTTTCCGCGGTCAGTTGTATGTTGTTGGTGAGTTCGGGTTGAACCGCGTCTGGAGTTTTGTTCTCGACGTTTCGGCTCCGATTTTGGAGCCATTTTCAAGAGTAAATGTGACTTCACGCTGAGGTCTCAATCTGCCTACTCCTCAGGTGTTGTCACAGGGGGCAGGGGTTTGTGACTTGACGCCGGGGCCTCAATCTGCCTACTCCCCAGGTCTCGTCACGAGTTCTTTCTAAGGTCTCAATCTGCCTACTCCTTAGATCGAGCTGAGGTATCGAGGGATGTTGGGTGGTATTTTTAGCAGCGGGTGCTGCTAAAGCACCGTCGGATGTCTTGGTGGGGATTGGGCATCTGGAAATTAGGGTTTTCCATGCAGTTGGAAGTCTCTGACCGTCGTCACGTTTATTTAAGTAGGAAGGTCGCTATTCGATTTCGATGGCCTCGCGAATTATACGAGCTTGTTGTGTTTTTGCTGTGGCGATGGTCTTAGTGTTCTCAAAGTCTATGTTATGTCCTGTCTCTTGATGATGTTTGGACAGAGCTGAAGATGGGTCTGATTTTCGGACAGCAAGTTGATGTTCGTATACTCTACTTGTCTGTTGGTCTGGCCTACATATGTTCTATGACAATCAGAACATAGCATTCCATATATACCCTGTGATTCATTGACGATTTTGTCCTTGGGGGAGCGGAGGAATGTGGAGATTTTATTGTTGGCTGTAAATATCGTTTTTATGTCCTGTTTTTTGAGAATTCGGCTGATTTTGTCAGTAACTCCTTTAATGTAGGGAAGGAAAGCTTCGTGGAGAACGTTGTTGTCTGTTGGGTCTCTGGGAATGGAAGGAGAAGTTTGATGGCGGCGGATGGATCTGTCAATTTGACGGTCTGTGAATCCATTTTGAAGAAGGGCTGATTTGAGTTGGACTAGTTCCTGTGGTTTGTTATGGAGGTCAGTGAGATTGATAGATCTGTGGATGAGGGAATTCACAACGGAATTGGTTTGTGCTGGATGATGGTGGGAGTTTGCGTTAAGGTATCGGTTTGTGTGTGTTGGTTTCCTATAGACCGTGTGGGTGAAGGAGTCATTGGTTTTTGTGATGAGGACATCTAAGAATGGAAGGGAGTTATTGCTTTCGATTTCCATTGTGAACTTTATATTTGGATGGAGGTCGTTGAGGTGATCAAGGAAATTATGGAGAGTTTCGGAGCCGTGAGGCCATATGACGAAAACGTCATCTACGTATCTGAACCAGCAAGAGGGTTTGTGGTCGAAATATATATATATATATATATATATATATATATATATATATATTTATATGTTCATTGGATTGATTATGAATATGCTTTTTTGTAACAGGTTACATCAACTTATTAAATTCAATCCATTAAAGATCGGATACACTTTATTACTTTCGATGCCAAACAAGATGAGAATAGTAATAGAATATGGCTATAACAAATTGACCGCTACAAAAATCCAGCATCTGCCGGAAAAGTCAATTATTTTTCCCACAAGTTTGAAAAATAATGAATTGCATCGAAGAGAGTGTAAGTCATATAGATTCAGACTGTCAACAATTGATATAGGAAAATGGCACATGTTCGATACGTTGTTGAACTAAATGATTAAATATGTGATTGTGAATGATGTAGAAAAATTAGAAATAACCAGTTGTGTTATTTCAAACTCATTCCACCGAAACGAGTAGAACATAATGATTTATTACAGTTCCCAATAGAGATTGCTTATTTATGCATTGGAAACCCAAATTGTATCAGACTTTGAAAAATTTCTGGTGATACATAATGGATGAATGCCGTGTGATTTGAATCTGTTTGTTATTTCATTCGAATGGATTTCGCCACATCAATTATAATCAATGTTTTGTGTGAAATTGTTGATTGCATATGATGAACATTAATATAAATATTCCTCTTCTCAATGTCTGCAGTGGTTGTTTCCTAGCATATTTACATGTCTGGAAATAGGAAAGTTCATTCCCAGATATCAATTCGACATTCTCAATGAATACTTAGCATATGGTATTCAAAACGAGCACGTGCTAGGCACGTGCATTTTTATCATTAGGAACTTCAATGGAATAAATGCGCATGCACTGAAAATGATATGGATGATATATGCTTAGGATAAACTCCTTCCATATGATTGTCGTGTGGTATTTATCACATGTAAAATATGCAGATGACAAAGGATCGATAATTATTCTCCAGTCCAATACCCTTACCATCTATTGAATTCTTCACGGAGATGAGTGTGGTTTCGTACATGGTTAATGAAAATTAGGAAAATAACATTCTCCAGCTTTTTTTCAGTCGCATTAAGAATATTATTTCATATGATGTTCGGCTAAATAATATACTGAAAAGATATTCTGGACATTATTTTTTCATTTCTCAATGCATTTCATCAGTACAAAATGACCAGAATATTCTGAGAATATTTCTTGTGCAGCATGTCAGGCATATTCTTTGTTCAATATTCTTCAAGGCTGTGTTCTTGTCGACTGTTCTAATGAGTAAACAATGAGATTGGAACCTTTGGTGTAAAAGTTTTGTAGAGATCAATAATTACCCTAAAACCAAACAAAAATAAAACAAATATTCATGGGGATGCTTGAAGACTGGCTTTAAATCAAATATTCAAAAAATGAACAATTTGTTCAGGCCAGCCTCAACTCACCTACACTGTAGGTTGACGGACTAACACCTATTAGAAAACAACTACTTCCCTGGCTAATACCACGAAGGACATTGGATTACATCCAACAGGTGTTAGTGTGGGATTCTTCACAGAAGAAATTCCACATATACTCTCGGCGATACACCACCAGAATTGATTTTCAATTATTGAAATTGTTTAAAATTCACTCAAAAATAGTAACAGTCACAGAAGAAACTTGAAAAGGATCTCAAACAGAAAAAAAGGGAAATAAACCAAGAACCAAACTGAATAAAACTTTTAGAATATTGAATTCAATTTATGGGAACTCCAGATCGGAGTATGAAACTGTCAAACTTGTCTATAAAGAGCTAGCTTTCTAAAGGACGGCCAGCCTTGTCTACGCAAATTTCGTTCACTAATGATTCTCTTGGTGAAGGAAAGATCCCGCTATTCTGAGCCAATATAAGACCATCAGTGTTGAAATTCAATCATAGGAATCGCAGCTTTGGGAAATCGCATTTGTATCATCACCTACTGTCAAAAAATGTAACCCTCCACTTTGATTTCTGGCATCGGAATTTGACCCACGAAAGCATTTCAGTAAACGCATCAGAAATTTTGTGCATCCTGAGCTTCCCCAAATTAGGTAGTCACCTACCACGAGTAGTGCTGAGTACTGCGGTCATTGCTATCTGAACCGGAGATAAAAAAAAATCGCAAACTGCAACTATTCATTTTCTCTCCCAACCAATTTTGTTGTAATAATCCTTCAGATCATTCTTTGTCACAATTCGGTCGAGTGAAGTTGTCTGCTAATTTGAAAATAAATCTCTTAAAAAGCCTTTCCGTCATTTGAAATCATTAAGTTCCATTTTTTTTTCGGATATGTTTTTACATTCACTGTTATTTTGGTTCTTATCTTTATGTTTTCTCTCTGGCTCTCTCTGAACTTTCAACTATATATCCCTTAAACTCGATTCAAATTGTAGAAATTTACACGTTTTATTTGTCACGTCCAATTCTATTCCGGGAAGTACTTCACTTATTTATGAGCCATATATGTTCATGTTTTATAGAGGAACTTCACATCAACATGACCGGTAGAGAAAAAGATTCATCCACACTAAACTATTTTATCGCGTCCACTTCACGTGACTAGCCACAGAAAGAACTCCCTTAATGTTTTTTTTACACCCAGAACCGTTCAGTATTGGGGATAAAATGAAAACGTGATACATCCACTTCAGAAACAAACTTTATGACAATTTTCAATTGGGGATCATTTACTGAAGTATTCATAGTTTTTGAGGTTCTTTAAAAATTAGCCAAAAATACTGAAATTGTTCCGAACTCGGATAAATTTCTTGAGGTTCCTTCCTACATGTCCTGCTGATAATTTTATCACGCTGTCCAGAAATATTAAAACAAATCATAAGAACTTCGTTTGAATAGTTTAGAGTCATCGTTTCGAAGGTATTTGGAACTTCTGAAGTGATGAAACTGTCTATATTATTAGGAGAATGTCACAACGTTACTGTATTCATAAATAGTAATAATGGCCTGCTTACCAAATATCAAATGAAAATATCATTCTGAAGGGACATTTTCACAAATTAATGCTTATAAGTCGAAACTTGACTAGTTAGGTGTACGCATGATATACATAGAAGGAAAGCAAATTATAACAGCTTCCTAAATTGTCAATAATATACAGGATGTTCCATTTGAAATAATCAACTTTCAGGTCACTTTTTGAAGCAAACAAAAAACCTGTATTTTTTTTACCTCCCTGTATTGTAACGGAGATTAGGCTGAAGTGTGAGGAGCCTCCAAGTATCCCCTAACTCCAAACCAAATTTTCTCACCATAGTACTTCTTAACTCAAAGATATCAGCATTTTCAGGAGCCATGAATTCCGAATGAAAAACGGTATCAGATATGTATAGGAAAATAACAATAAAAGTTGTCCGGTTATTACTGTACATTCCGAAACCAATCCTACATATAGGGTGTTCCATTTCAAAAATCACGGTTGCTACTACTTTCTAATGAAAGTGGCACCACCGCATTGTCCAAAATATATAAATTGGGTACAGAATGTCCAAATATGCTCCCCATTAAATTTTCAAAGTGATTCGTTTTTCGGTTCACTAAAAACGTTAAGTGTGCCATCCACCTTGTATTAGTCCAATATTGATTCAATATCACAAAAACCTCGGCATAATATTATAAATATCATATTGTCCATGAAGAGATGTAATTATTCGGCGATATTGGTTCACTATTCGGAAACAATAGAAGGATATAGCGTTATTTATTCAATACAATATTTCAAATCACATTGTCAAAATGAAAGTTATAATCTTTCAGATTTCTTATCTGTTTACCACTCATATTTGAGAGTAACTCAACTGCCGTTCTGTCCTTTACAGACATTTTCAAGTAAATACTATAAACTCTGTTTGATAATATCCATACAGGACAAAACTATGAAAACATTTGATAAGATCCGTATAGGACAAAACTGCAGTAAGGTTAGGGACTAATATGAGTGGTATTGAAACATAAAAAACATAAGTTTAATGTCTCATTTTTCATGATGTTTTCTTTCCACCTAGTAATGGCTCCATCGATTAATTCACATTCAGAATCATTCAAATTAATGTAACAAAATTGATCCCCAGTTTTTATTTTCGAATCCGATTATTCATCATTCACATCTTTTAACTTTACAATACTCACATTCACTAACCGAATTCTCACTTGAAAAATACACTGCCCGCTGCTTGGATTGAACTCACCTTCTCCAAATCCCCTATCTTCCATATACACATATTACACCACGGTGCCAACTTGTGTTATAAAGCAGTTACGTGGTACATATGTGGTAACTTCGAGTTATGTTCGAGTCACCATCATATTTTCAGTGGGAAATCATCATCACTCTAAGTACTGAAGGATTATTGTTTTATGTGACAAATTCATGTATGTAACTTACTGTGTATATTTTGTTTTTATTCCTGAGTCAAATTAGTTTCATGGGATTGGGGCTATGCCACTACCCAGCTTCAAGTAATACAAAAACAGAGGTGTCACCAATCATCTTCTTTTCTCCTCCTAATTTTCATGGTTCAATATTTTTTTCAATTTATGACTGTTTAGTCTTCTTCTTCGTTTATAGTAACCTCAACAACGGCACCACGTGTTCGTTTGGGATTATTATTACCATTTACTAGTTAGCGAGAATTTTTACGCACGTTATACAACAACAAATATTCTCAATAATACGTTAAATATGTCCCGACCATAGACTGAATTGACATACTGTGTGAAATCGCACTTGTTGGCACCGACAGCCACCATTTGCACCAAGCCCAATAATGTTTCCAACAATATTCGTGCAACGTCTTACTCTTCCATAATAAGTGTTCGTTCCATGTATTATTCAGAACTCCAGTGTTCAACTACAAGTTCTACGACTTTCAATCAGGTTATCTCCAGCATCAAATATATTTCCTGTCAATTAGACCGCGATATCCTGTCTTTGAACCCCCTTCTAATCAAATTGCCACTAATATAGGTAGTTTTATCGGGGGAATACATAATCAACTACAGTTGTTAATATGTATTTAATGGTTTCTCATGACTTGTATTCGCAAATTTTGCCAATTAGCGAAGTTTAATGAGTAACTCAATGTGTTCCTCTCGAAGATGGGCTTCGAAGAAACATCGATTCAAGTTAGATCCTATTCGAGATAACATAGCAAGAAATATAGCAAGATGAGACTGTTTCTGAATCAATTGGATTTCACGAGAATCAATACGCCTTCTGTATAGAAGTTTATACCAATGTCAAAGTGGTAGAATTTAGTTGAACTCTTGGTCAAATGGCTGTGTTATTTTGAAATATCTGAGAATGATTAAAATTATAGCTCATATATCCATCAAGCACAATTATTCACACAATGATGATACTAGCTCACCAAATTCTTACAATACCATTTTGAATTCTCATACAATGTCAGAGCCCCAACCTAAATTAATAATACAGGTAATGGAGGATTTTGTTTTGCAAAATTAGGCAGGAGTTATTTCATTGCATGGATAGTTGCAGTCTGACGTACTTAACCTAAAAACACAAAATACTTACAAAAATGGCGAACGGAAGTGCCGCCATTTTGTGAAAAACCGTTTGGGCCTGTATCTCCGTAACCGTGCACTTTAGGCCCACAATTATGAGGACCTTTTTAATAGATAATCAAATTTTCTATCTTTTTTATCCGATAATTTTTTTCGTAGCACTTACCGTTCACGACTTATATTATTATTACTTTTTGTTTAATCCTTTTTCACTGATATCTCTTTAAATAATTGTTTAAACAATAAATTGTTTGTGATAAAACTTTCGAATCGATAAATTTTCTACAACTTTTATTTAAAACTTTTTTCTCTGAAGTTAATATTTTTGAAGTTACAACGCGTTCAATGTTGTACTACCGAGTACAAGGTTATTAAGAACGAAGTATGCAGCGTAATGATGCGATTCCGATACATAATAAAAAAAAATATGAGAATGCAAATGCAGGACTGGCTGTGGCAGAGCCTGTGAGTGCCGAAAAGCAGGATTGGACTGTACGGTAATCTGTGAGAACTGCACAGAGGAAACGTGCACTAATCAGATGAAAGTAATCGTCAACAACACAGAATTGTGCGACATCGATGAAGATATTGGTGATGATTCTAACGACAAATTAATAGAGGCGTTACAATCTTCATATGCCACTGACGAAGATAACGAAGAGGAAGTGGAGAATGTAACCAACATCGAAACTTCACCACCCTCGAAACGCCAAAGAGTCAGATGAGACATATGATTCATTTTGGTGTACATTTGTGAAAATAAATTTCACATATATTCTTCAATAAATATTCCATTTTTTTATTCGCGTGTTTGATTATGGCAGTAGTATTTAAAATAATTATAGTAATATTTAATTGGATAAAAGAAAATACAAAGAAAAAATTTTAATGGGTATTCGCTCTTTCTTGCAGGTAAGAACTCGAATTATTAATTATTCATCAAATAAAAAAAATTCTAAAATTCATATTTTTTTTATTATGTATCGGAATCGCAACATTGAACGCGTTGTAACTTCAAAAATATTAACTTTAGAGAAAAAAGTTTCAAATAAAAGTTGTAGGAATTTATTGATTCAAAAGTTTCACCATGAACAATTTATTGTTTAAACAATTATTCAAAGAGATATCGGTAAAAAAGTGAATAAACAAAAAGTAATAATGATATAAGTCGTGAACGGTGAGTGCTACGAAAAAAATCATCGAATGAAAAAGATAGAAAATTCAATTATCCATAAAAAAGGTCCTCATAATTGTGGGCCTAAAGTGCACGGTTACGGAGATACAGGCCCAAACGGTTTTTCACAAAATGGCGGCAGTTCCGTTCGCCATTTTTGTAAGTATTTTGTGTTTTTAGGTTAAGTACGTCAGACTGCAACTATATATGAAATGAAATAACTCCTACCTAATTATGCATTATGGACACGAGTATTTCGCTCTCTATTACTTGTACTAGTCAAAGTGGTGCAAATCTGTTGGGGTTTTCTCGAGAGTGGCGTTGGAACATAATTTGAAATTCCAATAGAAACGATGACAAATGTCGGAAATCGATTTTTTTGTTTCCGTCAACGTCCACTCATTCCAAAATTTGTTATATGAAATGAGATCAAATAGCATTTTTTCTGGCATATGGAATTCTCGCTGAAACACTCGAAGATGTCAGTGTTTGTTTATGACGTCACGTTCAATTGATTCTGTGTAAACTCTCGATGGCAAAAATAGTATATTGTTCACCAGGTAGGAAAAGCCTAAAATTCCTGGCCGATTGTGGAGATTGCTAAGTCGAGGCGCAGGCTGAGACTTAGCAACACAGAGTCCAGGAATGTAGCTTTTTCCACGAGGTAAACATACTACTTTTTCGCAATTTTTTTAAAATTTGACGGATTTCAATCACTTTTGAAGAAATCGCGAATAACTTCATTGACAAATGTTGCTTTGAAATTCGTGATCAAATTACTTGGGTTACAATGGAAACTGTTTTCGATCATTTATGTAGAACATTAACAACTGTAGTATGGAGAAATATAATTTCCTTGGAGTAAGGAGATATCATTTTCTTACAGTAAGGAAATCTTGACTTTTCCTTAAAGATATTCGTATGGAATGTCAAAATTTGATAGCGATTTGAGGAAAAATCATTTTGTAATTTGTGTTTGAGGAATGTTGGTTATTTATACTATAAGTGATATCGTTTCAAGAATTCGAGGAAACAATTGTGGATAAAAAAGATTTCCATTCCTTTATTTAAATTAGATTATCGGGGAGCTGGCCCATGGCCTAATTCACTGCGACCTCTTCAGATCTATTGTGATGCTCCTTGGTTGTTAGAGCTCGTTGTCTAGCTTGATCTCTTTTCGATGAGACCCCATAGCCTTGACACTGACCCTTTTATACAGCTAGCAGCCTCTGGTTTCTCCTTCCCGCATCTTGTGTGTCTCATCCTTGCTAACGCTTCGCATTCACAGAGCACATGCAGTGCGGATTCTTCCTCTTCTTGACAGAATCTGCATTGGGTTTCTTCCATCAGACCAATGTTGCTCATATGTCCCGTTAGTAGAACCACCACTACTCTTACAACCTTACGGTCATTTAGCAGGTCTTCCGTAAATCTGGGCGCTGGTTCCTTTGTGAACTCTTTCGCCTGCCTCATTACTGGGAACTTATTCCACCAATCTTTCGATTCGTTTTGCATCCATGAATTTATGGGTGTCTTTATACTTGCTTTAGCTACCCCTCAGAAGGGTTCTGGGCCGATCATAGCCTTGGATGCGCCTTCACGGGCTAGAGCATCGGCCTCCGCGTTGCCCTTGTGACCCTCATGTCCGGGTATCCATGCTGTAGAAACCCTATTTTGGTACTTAGCTCCTTGAGTGCGCTCAAACAGCTTCCCACCAATCTTAGGAAGATTTGAAATGAGCTGAGCGCCTCAATTGCCGCCTGGCTGTCGGAAAAAATGGCAATGGTTTTATGTACGACCTTCTGCCTGTTTATTTCACCTATACAGTGTTCGATGGCCGCTTCTTCTGCCTGGACCACAGTCACATTATGTCTGAGGCTGAGTGCGATTTTCGTCTTTGCTCTGCCTCCGTATAAACCGGCTCCCGCTCCTTCTTGAGTCTTCGAGCCATCTGTATATGTACCAAGTTTCTACCGCTTTAACTGGTGGGCCATTTTTCCAGTCCTCTCTACTTGGTTTAATGATTTTGAAAAGATTTTTCGTCTGTTCCTTTATACTCAGATGATTATTTCCTTCGATGTCATGAACCGATAAAAAATCTAGAGAAATGTTGCTAAGAGAAAGATATTATACAGATTGTCCTGGAGATGATAACAGGAATAGACATCGGTTTTTCACTATGACAGGTTAATTTGAACCCATTTCTCGCAATATTCGATACCAAACCGTGAATATTTTCTGTATCACAAATATATGAATGGGACACAGTGATTGATGAGGAATGAAACAAACGATGAAATCCAGTGGTACATCAAGTATCATTAACAAGTTCATTGCTTAGTGGCAAGAGGTATACCCTCTGCAGGATGTAGAGATTTGACTTCTAATCCCTCTGAGAGCATTTTTTTCTTTTTGATATTCGTAAAAATATCAGAAAATTACTCAAAGAAAGTAATTGGCAGCGGGCAAGAATATTTCAGGGAGTAATTTTCACGAATTCTCACGACGTTTCCGTTGAAAATGAAAATCATCCATTAAATTCCGAGATATTCTGGTATTATCATTCCAGTTTCTCTTCCAGAGTCCCCATACCAGCTCGAGAAACAGAAGTTCAAAGAAACATTCACGTCAGTTAAATTAACGATGACTTTGTGAAAATAATAGAATGGGGAACATGAACTTGCTGGAATTCAATGCTACGAAAACCCAGGCATGTCTCTTCTCAAGAAAAGCCGATCTATCATTATCAAATATTCAGATGTCAGGAGTAATTATTCCTACGAAATCAATTTCGATGCTAGGAATTACGATCAGTGATAATCTCTCATGGGAAAAACATGTGAGACCGATCGCTAAAAGTGCTTCCCAGAAACTTGGATTTCTATTTCGTGCGAAGAAATACTTCACTTCTCGTCAGCTTCTAATGATCTACAAGGCTCAGATACGACCTGTCATGGAATAAAGTTCTCATGTGTGGAGTTTGGCACTAACACATTCATTGAGGCTTCTCGATTTCATTCAGAGAACGGCAATTCGTCTTGTTGGTGATTCTTCGCTCACAGACACGCTCACTTCATTGGAACATCGTAGAAGGATAGGAGACTTGACTCTCTTCTATAGATACTTTCACGGTCGATGCTCTTTCAAATTGTTATCAATCGTTCCCCCCTTGGCAATATCTACACGGATGACTCGACGAGTACAGAATTCCCACCCCTTTATTGTGAGTTTGAAAACCTGTCGAACCTCTCTTGCTCAGGGATCTTTTTTCAATAGAACAGTTGAGCTTTGGAACTCCTTGCCAAAAGAGGTTTTTCCTGAGGCTTACAAACTTCAGAAATTCAAAGTAAATGTTAATTCGTATCGCCTGTTTCTTGATTCACGCGGTGTTCTCTGAACATTGCAGGACATACCTTTCGTGTGAATATCCATATAAAATAAAATATATATTTTCGATAAAATCAATCTTTTCTTTTTTCTATCATTGACTCACAGCCGAGTGAAATTTTTCGAGAAATATATAATTTATATCCCAGCACTACATGACACTACAACGTGAAAATATATCGAAAATGTTTTCGATGATATCTTATTTGATACCCGACCAACCAACACGTGGACAATATAACTGCGTTCCACCCACATTTTTATGAATCCCATCGAAGAATTTCACGACGTTTGATCGTGATGAGGTTCTGTTTTATGTGCTCCCTCAACAATGCAGCCAGTATGTGGGGAAAATTAATATTGTCGTAAGATAGGAAATGTGTTGAAAACTGATCGGCATCCTATAACGCTGCAAGAATGCATTTTCAGTTCAAATTCATGGAATTGTTGTGTGGTATATTCTATCGAGAGGCGAATACTGTTGAAACTGGATCGAACCCATCGTGCTTTCAGAAGAAATTCATTATCTGCTAATAAATTATAATCCAAACGGGAATTTTTCAAAATATAACACGAATCCAAGGGAAGATAGTTGAAGGAATGTCCTGTTTTTCTTGATATTTTGGAATGATTTGCTATATACATCCAACTACAAACCATTCATTGGTGAAGTCAACTTGTTTTTCTCAATAACACAGTATCAATTATCAGTGACAAAAATATCATAGTTTTCTGTACGATTTTACTGACAATAGGTTTACAAACCATGACACGTGTTTTGCTAAACAATACCTTTTATTCTTGTTTCATTTGCTTTTGATATCTCAATGGATCTTTCTGTCCTATTCTTTGCCTTGGAAGAGTAAAAGAGATAGGAAATTGCCTGAAGGAGTTGTGTAGAATCATCAGTTATTTGTGTTGACATATATCCCACAATTATTTATCTAGATTGGTGATGTGTGCATGCAGAATTAATCATTCAACAAGAGTCTCGTTGTTGATGCCTTCACTTGTCACTTATATCTAAAGTTGGCAATCTGATCATGAGTTTATTTACAAGTCTTCACTATACTATATATTCATTCTATGATAATCTGTTACTAGAAAAAAGTATACAGCTGTGAATGGAGTTTAATGTAACCCACTTCCATTTGAATATTATTCATAACTCTTGATGCATTTTTAATGAGCAATAAGCGATTCCTGATGACGTTTGAAAATTCCCTCGACTTCAAAAATTTCAAAATGTGTAGGAACAGAAAATGAATTTGCTGGCTAATTCGGAATAATAGTGTACTTCATTTACAGACTGCCTCATAATGAATACTAGAAATCAATACACATTGAAATTTTATTTTCGCGTTATGAACCAACTTACTCAGCAAAGACTATTTGTATATCGAATGATCGGTAATATTGAAATATTTGGTTTGAAACTGAAAATTCAAACCGAATTGAATTATGTTTTTCCATAATTATGCCCATAATTGCCTTGTGAGATTCTCACTTGTAATACCACCAGTTCTTGAATTATTACAGGAATTTTTTTCGAGCTTGCGAATATTTTGAAAATTTTCTTGAAATATTTGTGAGCAAGAAAAAATTCTCAAGAATAATTTAAGTACGCGTGATATTCGGTAAAATAATGTCACACCATATTGAACACGAATTATTTGAAAATAATTTTTTACCCTTTCAAAATACGTCCAGATGTGCTTCGGATCACATTACAGATTTAACAATTGAATGGAAATCGCCTCGTTCAGTTCATTTTGTGATCTTCATCAAAAGAATCGATTCGGTCAAGAAACTGCAGAAGTTATTCATTGTACCAATTTTATTTGGATAGAAATATTAGGTAGGTTGCCGCCTGCGACCTCCTGATATTATTGTGGAACATTTCAATAAACAACGAGAGAGATGCACCTTCAATCAATCAAATGTAATCAGAATGACGACTAAGATATCTGATAACTCTCTTAGTTCAGCAATGATCACTTGAAATAGTTGAAGAAGTAATCGTGATTCTCCTACAGCAAATATAACCCCAAATTTCTATTTATTTCAGGTTCACCCAATTCTAAAAATGAAGAATTCCCTGCAATCATTGAGGAAAATGAGTAAAACCGGAATATACTGAGGCCCTGAAAGGCCAGTGATGAAGTCAAAAAACGAGGGCTCACAAGGCAACAAAGAATACATTCTTTTCAAATATGATAATAGTCATAGTGAAGTGTCTGTGGCTCGTAAATAAAGATGTAGATTAATATGTATTTTCATTGCTCTAGTGCAAAATTTTAACGTTTCGTTATGTTCTGCTCACACTGGGTAAGTGACATGTTATGTTAAACAAAATATTCTCTGCTTATGTCGAATATTTTCATCGTATGTTAAAAATCCCATATGGAGCGGGACATTTTCGATCAATTACAGCGAAAATTTTTTGCTAAAAAAATTATCCTATCCAATTTGTCTATTTCTAGTCATGTGTGTCGAAATAACCAATGGAACCATCATTACACTGATAACTACCCATGGATAGTTTTCACGGGTAGTTGCCATGACATTGCTAAGCAACCAACACAATAAAGTTGTTTGACATTTCAGTAATTCAATTTATTTCGAAAATGTCACTTCCTCGCTTTGGTGTTCAAAATGATGCGGCAATTGACAAAATCATTGAAGAAAATACACCAAAAAATACTGTCAATAGTAAAAAATTACACTTGGAAAATATTTATGGAGTTTTGTGACGCCAGAAAATATGAATTGGATGGATATCATACTCTCGAAGAGCTTTCATTAATACTCGAGGATTGGGCGATTAATATGAGAAAAAAGGATAGCACAGAGTTTAAGGAGGCTACTGTTAAAACCGTATGGAATATAACAAGCAAATTATTACAAGAAAAGTATTACAAGGAGTATAATATCATGCTAGACCCCTTTAAAAGTGTTGCATTCAAACAAGCGCGGAATGCACGCGACGCAGCACGAAGAAATTTACAAACAGATCCCACTAAACGCAAAACAAGCTCAGTACCATTAACTTCAAATGAAATGAGTGAAATTATAAACTTTTGGGATGAAAATACCCCTATAGGACTCCTACGCAAATTTTATCACATAGCAGCGGTGGAATTGGCTTGGAGAGGTGGTGAAGGTGCTGCTTGCTTAGTTGATTATTTTCATATCGAAACGGACAAAAATGGATCTCCAATTAATAGGATAGAATATATTTCAATTTTCAGTAAAACCTGCCAAGGGGGTTCAGAGAACTGCGCCTCTAGCAAATGGTTGGTTCAAAATAGTGATAACAATGCTTGTCCTGTCAGATTATTCATTAAATTATTATCAAAACGAGGCACAAAAATCAAGACAAATAGACTATTTTTGAGGCCAAATCGTCACTGGAAGACAGGAAGCGATAACTGGTATGACAATATGCCTCTGGGTAGAAATATAATCAACGGATGGACGAAATCTTCTGCTGAAGCAATTGGCTTGGATACGAAACAGAGGAAAATAACCAATCACTCTAATAGAGCAACTGCAGTCAGTCAACTAGCTAAGAGTGGAGTTCAAGAACAGCAATTGTTGAAAATTACTGTGCACAATAATGGAAATTCCATAAAGCCTTATTTGAATATTGATCAGGAACATCATAACCAAATAATCAATAGTATGCGTGGAAACACCTATGCAGTAACCGAGGCAAATACAGCAAGATCAACGGAATATCATTATACGAATTGTTCTTTTAATAACTGTGTGTTCAATAAATGATTTTGTTCGAATTGCAAAAAATAGTGCTTTCGAAAACTGTGATAAAATTATTTCGTTAGTTATCAATGTCCTTGGGATATTATAGCTGATAAATTCTCGGCGGGACATTTTCGGGCTGGTAAATACCCGGTAGGTTTCGAAAAATACCCGCTCGGTCCGTGTATCTATAGTAAAGATTGTTAAAATGTACATTTGTCATCTTGACAGGCATAAATGCTGAATTTTAAACGTCGTTGTTTTAAATCCGCAAATATTCTACCGAATTACACTTGTGCATCCAAATAGACCTGATAATTTTCCATTCAAGCATATTGTCAGTAAAAAAACTGCATTCGGTTATTTTCATATTTTGCTAGAAGAGCCCTCCTCCTTCGGAGTCGGGCTCTTTTGACAAAATATGAAAATAAAATCATGTAGTTTTTAGACACCATGCTTTCATGGAAAATTATCGGTAATTTTGAAGCACTTGTGTAATTACTCCCGAAAATTTCCCCTATAATTTGCTGTAGGTTACATATGTGTAAAAAGTAAAATGCCTGAGTGATTGCCGTGGTAACGCAAAACAAAATACGCATTTCATTGGTGGTCGAAAACTGTTGGTATTAAATTTTCAGTAGAATAACAGGAAAAATAAATTATTTTCAGTTCTCGAATTCCAATGGGTGAGGTTCAATGAGGTTCTGATATAATGAATTAGTTGGGGTTGAGTAACCCAATGGGATTTGAAACTTTTGGGGTTCTGCTTGCAACTAGAATTGAGCAAAACAGGTTTCTCTCGACCCCTAGTTTGAATGATTTTGTTCATCTTAATTGAGTTCGAAAGTACTAATGATCTTTTGACATTGTCGTCCCTGAAAGTATTACTCGTAATGTTTTCGGATTCACGTTTTCTCTCTGTGGATAATTTTAAATTTCACTCAGGTTATACGATGAATTATGATATGAAGGTGAACTTCACATTCATTTCAAACAGTTATTTCCACTTAGAGAATATTGGTGAATTATGCAGGACTTTTTCAAGAACCACTAATCACGAAGTGATTGAATCAAAGGTGGATGCTTCAATATCGGCATCCTTCATCAGTGGAGCTTGACTGTTCTGGTTTCAATGTATTTCTTTTTATAATTAGCTCTTGCGCAGAAACAAACTACACTTTCACTTTGAAGAATAAGATCTCCTGAAGTTGATGTGGAAGTGGAAATGTAGGTGCATAAAATGTCCACTGAAAGTGGGAGATTTTTCTTCTATGGTGGAAGTGGGAGTGATAGTTGGAGTGAAAATTGCTGTTGAATAAATCCATCATAACCGTTCTCTTCCATAGTCCATGTACTGAAATCTATTTCCTGTCCTATTACTACCGTGACATCATAGTCTCCATTTCTTTAAATATGCAGAAAACAACTGTGATAGATTTCAGTCTTAAACCAGATCATGGAGAGAAAGTGGAGATCAAATTTCTTGGGATATATTTGGACACAGAGCTTAATTTTAAGTATCATATAAAAAAACTTTGTTCAAAACTTTCTAGCATAAATTATGTCCTAAGAAAAATCTCCTTTTTTGCATCTATGGACATAGTCAGGCAGGCTTACATGGGTCTGTTCCAGAGCCAAATTTTGTATGGGGTTATGATATGGGGAAATTCCTCGGACTGGCATGCAGTGTTTAAACAGCAAAAAACAGCTGTTAGAATAATTGCAAACTTGGGAAGTCGTGACTCTTGTAGAGACTACTTTAGAAATCTTAGAATAATGACCTTGCCAGCTCTGTACATTCATCAATGCCTGTTGTATATTAAGAATGACTATATGAAATATGTTACACACGAAAATGTTCACTCATATAATACAAGAAATCAAAATCTCATAGTTCCTCCCCAACATAGACTAACATTTACCCACAAAAACTTTGTTACAATGGCAATTCGATTGTATAATCATCTTCCTAGTAACGTAAAGTGTCAGACTGTTAATCGATTCCGTATTGTTACCAGGGAAATTCTTCTATCTTTATGTCCTTATAGTGTCGAAGAGTTCTTTGTATAACTACCACTTGATATGTAAATATATATGTACACATCTTGAATCATTGTATTTTAACTTGGTGTTAGTGTAAAACTTGGTGCAGTATTTTGTATTTGAATTTTAAGAAATTAATGTAATTTAGTGTGTAAGTCTTCTTACTTGGCAATTTGGCCTATCTGACGATGCTAAAACTATTTTGTTGTTAAGCAAATAAAGCAATTATCTATCTATCTATCTATGTGTTCGTGAACTCCCGATATCATCAATAATTCTATTGTTTCAAGGTTATGACAGCGTGAAATACTGGTACGCGATATTGACCTCAAACAAACAAGTGAAGCAAACGAATCAATCTTTTATATTGATTGATGGGTATTGAAACTCTAAAACTGAAGAGAAAGTTTCAGAAAATGTCACCATATCCCAAAGTTCTAAATCTGAAGTTTCAACAGACATTTGCAGTTGAATTATGATAAAGTATATTGAGATAAAATGTCGAGGCGAAATGTGCATAAAATTTCTCGAGAGTAAAATGAAGCTGAGAATAAATTATATTAGAGATAACATGATAGAAAGGTATAATTTTGGTTGGTTGCCTCATCTATGGACAGATGGCGCTAGAAAAGACAATTTACTCGTTGTCAGCTTCAACCCTGCAAGAGGTCTTATATAGTTGCTGGATCAACTTTTATTATTTACTTTTGAGCACAGACCCATTTCATAAATAACATTGTTGGAAAGTATATGTAACACAATAAGTTGAGTTGATACTTGTTTGAGATTATATTAAACGATGTGAATAAGGTGGAATCTGGTCCGCACGAGTGTCCGTCCCAATAATCATCTCTAAAAACATAATTACTTTTCGAGAGAGAAGAAAGTGTTTCTTGGCTCTTTCTTCTCCATGTTAATGCAAGAAATTCTTGTATCACCAGAAGCAAATTAGGGAATTTCTTCTGTGGGGGATGCTGCACTACTTTTCGTGTTATCACTTTGGCGGTTAGTTTTTTATGACAGGTGTCAGCCTGTAAACCTACTGTGTGGGAGACTGGACCGAACGATTTGTTCAGAAGATGGTTCAATAGAATTTCAGTTTTAAACAGCTTTAACATGGAATCTTTGTTCTCGGATCGAAATAACCAATAAAAATTGCAATTTCTGAGAGGAACTGCCACTAAAAAATCCTGGGAATACTTCAAGCTTTAGGGAAATTATGAGTGTTTACCTCCGAATTTCCAGGCGGATTCGAGCAAGCCAACTCAACTTATCAACTCAGAAACATAAGTCATCGGGATTGAATGAGGGCATTCAGACAAGTATCTGTCACTTGAGAATTGTCGAGTTGGGTTGCTTGAATCCACCTTCAGCTTTCAGTCTGATGTTTACATTTCGAAACAAACCGATTGATGGTTGAATCAATTAGGTGTCATGATCTGAATGCGTATTTAGTCAACAATTCAACAGCAGATAATTTTGAGAAACGAGTGATTCCAGTGAAATATTTTATTTGATTGCTTGTAACAAATGTCCAGAATCTTTAAGATGCATATCGTTGGACCTAAAGCAAAACCACGAATATGAAAAACAAGGTCACTAGTTTGTATTTCCACACATTGGCGGTTTTTCAGTTACAGGAATGACTCATAGAAAAATCGTAACACACCCCATAGTGAAGACATACAATCTGCAAAAACCACACATCCTGTAACAAACATTGTACCTTATGTCCCTCGTTTGTCTGAAAAGATGAGACGGATCGGCAACAGATATAATGTTAGAACAATATTCAAAACCACAAATACTTTACGTTCAATACTGATACATACTAAACCAACAGGAAACAAAGAGAATTGTATTTATCGAATCCCTTGTTCGTTCGGTCAAAAATATATCGGTGAAACGTGCACACCTTCAGAGGTGCGAAAGAGTGAACACAAGATTAACATCAAGAACAGAGAGATTGATGTTTCTGAATTATCAGAACACATTCTTGCATTCGATGGAGATCAAACAATTGAATGGAATAATACTCAGATGATGGCAAGACAGAGCAAAAGCAGGAGACGAAAGTTGAAGGAATCTGCTTTTATCATGCTATCTGCGGATGCTTGCATCTTAAACACTTTCGTTAATATGGATTGCGCCTGGCTGCCACTCTTGGAAGACATGTGAAAACTCAAATTTCTGACATTCACAAAAAACGAACTTGAAAACGATACTTGAAGAGAATATTTGTGAGAGTTGTGAAAACGAAAGCGGATAAGTATTTTGATGAATATTAGTTGTTGTTTTTTTTTATAGGCAAATTAGAGGTATACGAAAAGTTGCTGAGTTATTGAAGGAACTTATCAGATATAGATACATATAAAATATGCTCTTCTACAGTTGTATAGATTCCAATATTGTATAGATTCCAATATTAATTCTTATTTATTTTGATTCTGGTGAGGTTAAGAACCCAATAAAACTAGGAGAAAATACAAGTTACCAACTTCATTGTACTTTTTACTGCATTTTTTTGTACAGACGTCGAGGGTTTTCAAGTGCCCAAAATCATGTGATGTTGAAAAATAGTAAATATCTGTCTGATGAGACGGATCGGAATGTTTTTTTCAAGACAGTAATCTTAAATTATTTCCTGAAACCCGTCTAACAAATTGTATATATATATATATATATATATATATATATATATATATATATATATATATATATATATATATATATATATATATATATATATATATATATGAAGCGTTTTCTTGTTCATAGAATAAAACGTACGCCTCGCCACTTACGAGAGATTTTGAACAGATCGTTGTATTCGTACCACGTTTTGGAGTAGGGGTGTCGACAGTGAGCCGTGTAGTGGCCGCTGTACGTAGTGCCGCTATGGTTGGAGAGCGCGTAGAGTTTGTAAGGGCAATGGGCTCCATTAGCTGCAGCGTAATTGCTCATGTCTAGACCTCCCAACGGGAAATCGATGGTGACATTCAATTTTCCTCTGGATCTCTCCGTTGGAGAAAAACGTTTGAGATGGATCACCAACACACGAGGGAACTTGTGGATCGATAATGATTTCGTGCATTTTCGTCTTTCTCTACACTTGGAACACGTCGGCTTCTCATCCCCATCCAACGTCTCCTCTCTGGTGAAAGAATCCAAGCACTGAGATAATTTGAGTTGATCGGTTCTCTGTGGAATAGGTAGCGACAGGTCCCAAAAGGGGTCGAAGGTTACAGAACAGTGCCCGCAATGTGTGCATTTTAACGTCGATTTTAATTGGCCGACGAAGATGTCTACTATATACGAGTTGTCCATGTGCAGGTACCTCGACCATTATTCTTGTGCTTTTTCGGTGTCACTAAACCAAGATTCTCAAATTGTATTGTACGATCTATCATTCTGATGTTACTCATGTATTTTCAACCGATTTTAATTAACAAGAAATGGATTTATAAAAATCTAGCGTCAATCACGTTCTAATATTCAACAGGGAGGCCATTACTCAATCAACTCTCGTGTAAACGAACCAATTTGCTATAGAGGTCGGTCGGTAATTGAGTTACCAATGATATTCCCGACTCTGAATTCACTCGGTCGACCGCAATATTCCCGATAATCAATTAACTTCTGGCAAGAACGTTTGAAAACTTTGGATGTCTGCCAGTGCAATGCGACTTTGTTGGTCCGTGCGAAATGTCGTTGGGTTTTTAAGTGTCGATTCGTGTTGAGCAGGAAATGGGAATATGGATTTTCAATCACTATGAGCTATAAACATCCAGCGTATTGCAAAATAACGCATGAAATTTATGATTCACAAACAAAACACGTTTGTGGGAGACCTCAGACAGATCAATTAGTGATATTAACAAACACACTTCCACCATTGTGATACATATCGAAATAAGGACCTAAGCTACTCTTCTTTGGGCACACCCGTAATATATTATTAAATTTTTCAATCCCTCTGGGGATCTTGTTGGCAATTATTTTGTTCTGGCTACAAAACGAGATATTTCGGAATGAATTCAATGTCACAATTATTGTGAATCATAATTTCTTTCACGATATTTCTGCCAACTATTGTTGTTGATATTTTGAAAATTGCAAGAGAGATGCTTTGGGATTCTTTATGGGATTATAAAACATTTTCGAGTACTGAAAAAACTGTACCTACTGTTTCAAACCATTCATTACATATTTGACAGGTTTTAGGTTATAGCTCATTTAGAATACACGCGTATTCTACGAAACACATTTGCAGACCGGTTTCGGGCTGTTTGGCCTCTCCTCAGTGCAAGGCAGTGCCATCATCAACATAAGTCGATGACTTCACATAATTAAAAATCATATTCGAACAGAATATTGTCCCTAGACCAAGGGTCATACAAACAACAAGCAACATAGCCGTTGCTGCGCCATCTGCCCGTAGACTAGGCCAGTTCCACTCCCCCTTCTCAGCAGAGCCAACAAAAACCAAGTATTCCTTTCCTGAGTAACTACTGAAATGTTCCCAAATTTAATCTACAGAAGAGGGATACGGAGTGTTGCTGTTTGACAAACAAAGTACAAGATGGAGAAAGTTGAAAATATTAATTTAACGACCGTAGTTTACTTATGGAAGAATACAATATCTTCCATCCAGAATTTAATTTCCTCAGGAATTCCAACTCATCTCAGTGTGAATATTTTTGTCTTGAGGAGATTGTTGCCTGAGACTTTAATCCAATTCTTTCACAGTCGTTGCACTGGAGATTTTTTCTCTACATTCAGTGTTGGATATTGAACGGTAGTAATTATTATTTTTACCTGCCAGTTGGTACTCCGGTGATTACACTCTTCAATCAATGTTTCAGATATATTCAACAACTACATGATCAGTAGGATTGAGTTTATTGGGATATGTTTTTTTTTCGAACTCAATATTTACACAGAAGTATAAAGGAAATAACGGTGATTTGCAGATATTAAAATTCTGCTGTCTTAGAACTTTTACATTCTCATTCACTCATAAGAATCACAAGACATTTAGTCAACTAGATACCACTTCAAAATCGATTTTTTTCCCATTCTTGGTTATTATTTTGATGATTTTCATAATACTTTCTGCCTACTTTCGATTATTTTTATATGAATTATCATATTCTCGTGCTTTTTTTTGGAAACGATGCCCTGTAATATTTCATCAATTTGATTGAATTACACTCTTGATCTCTATTTCCTCTTTAGGGTTCATCAAGGATCCTCAATTTATTTTTATAACGGAACATCCCAATATATTATGTTTCATTCATAATCATTAGAGAGTGTTTGAGATCACTCAGAGGAGGAAAAGGTGAGAAAACTGCTTTGCCGACCTCTTGGAACTTCTTTGAAGTCGTCCTATTCTTATGATTGGCACGACATTCTACTCATTCAAAAAAGTGTTCATCTCCCCGCCAACGTATTCATAACAATATACGTATTCAAAACAAGCCTCACACTAGTTTCCAGAGATGAAACGTTACTGGTCCATCAGTCATTATATCAGCCAAATATATATATTAAATGATCTGAATCTGGAAATTGCAAGGAAACGGAAACTCAGACTATGTTTTGGTAGAAGAATTGGTATGAAGCTTGCAGTTAGCTACAGTGGAAAATTGTCCGATTTCCTGATGAATAGTGTTGGTGTCCTACAGGGCTTGATTTCTGGTACGCTTCTCTTCAATCTTTACATCTCAAATTTTATCAAGATGTCCACATCATATACTCATCACTTTTACGCTGATGACACCCAGTTGTATATATCATTCTATTCAAGAGAATAATACGCGAGTTTCTACACTCAATCACCACCTCAACAACTTATTTACATGTTCATCGCAGTCTTGTTTGACTTTGAATCCGATAAAATCAACGGCGATTCTATTTGGAAGAAGAGCAGATCACCTAAAAGTTATCAATTCAATCAGACAACACCAAATACGTATCAATGGGGAACTTATTGATTTGACAGAATGTGTTAGGAATTTGGGGTTGTATTTGTATCAAGACTTGAGATTTACCAAGCATGTATCCATTGGCTTACAGCGAGCATATGCCAACCTCAAACTCATTTACCAAATGCGTCATCTACTAACTTCATCTGTGAAGATACTATTATGCGAAACATTGGTATTAACGAAATTAACTGTCTTACCAGATTGGATGAAAACAGAATTCAAAAACTTCAAAATTCTGTATAAGGTTAATTTTTGGCATAAGGAAATACATTCACATCAGCCACTCATTCAAGGAAATCAATTGGTTGAGAATGAAACATCGTAGACAAATACATTCTGCATTAATGAACTACAAAATCCTCAATGTAAAAAAAACTCCATACTTTTATCAAAAAGTGGAATATCGGACTGACGTACACCACCTCCATGTCAGATTTAAGGGAAAGCTCACACCACTTTTCCATAACACTGTCCAATTCGAGCAACCATTCAGCTATTTCTGCTTTTGTTTTAAACAATCAATTTGATAACTAATGAAGTTCTTCATTATTATTATTATTGTTTTGAAAAAAATTATTTATTTTTGCAGAAGATAATCAAAGCCGTAAATCACTTCATTTTCAAAATATCTAAAGCAATATTGCAATGAAACCAGTGCAACTATTGAGACGAATTATTACTTCAGCACAATTATAAAAAAAATTTAGCGAAATCCACATTGAGCCATTTGGAGTTGCACCTGATCGATTTAAAAAGAAAAGCTTTGTGGAGTGGAAAATTCACAGAGTTGAAAAGCAACTTAGAAGAGTCGGAGGTTCGGAAATGTATGTATGTAACGCAATAAAAGTGGACAGCTTTACAGGAAATGCCGCGAGATGAGGCACTTATATTTAACGCATGGAATGGTCTTTCAGATTGCTGCAGCGAGGTGAAGAAGTTGCATTTGGAGTGCTGACTATCTTCGAATTAACATTTCCGTGCGAAGAAGAGCTCTCTTGCACGAATATAATCAAAAGTAAAGTAAAAACCCAACTAACAAATGAAAATTTAGAGTCGTGTTCGAAAATCAAAACAACAAGTTATAAGACAAATTTATACTACTTTCTGGATCACTGCAAAGCCAACGCTCCCATTGAATTTGTTTACTCAAATGTTCAATTATTATATTTTCAAATATACAAAGTTATTATCTAATAATACCGCAAAGGTATGAATTATTGATTTTTTGTGAGGAAATACTACTTATTTATGAATAACTATAGATATATTTTTTTCGTAGTTTTCTGGGTTTTTAACCCACCACACACAATCTGTAAAAATAAGTATTCATATTGGTATCTATATATGTGTACAAGGAGAGACTTCTATCTACCCGACAAGATGCTGGGTTAATTGAAAAAAAAAAAATTCCTTTTGTTTGAAACGAGTCCAATAAGTCAGCAACTCCTCGAATAAGTAAATTTTGTCTATTGGAAAAATTAAAGGAACTGTTGAATATAAGAAATTATCGTTTTGGAAATTAAATCCGCTTCCATTTTCAAAACTTATGTTGAAATTCCTTTCCCAATCCGTTATATCCTATTGATTATTTCCCTCAATGCGAATAAACGATGAAACAGTTGAAGGCTAGACTGCTTTTACAGAGTTTTACAGCGATTAAATGCACTAGACCTTTTAACCGATTAAAATGTTCGAAATAAACCGGGCGTTTGGATCACTTTTCAGGTACTATCTCTGGTACTATATTGTTCCTGTGTTCGATTTTGATGTTTCCTGAGTTTACATGTTTTCTGGAAATAATCTAAACATATATCCCTCCTTCACCAAGTTCAATCGACCAAAATGCGTGCATTTCCATGATTTTCAAAATTTTGCTTTCAAGCAAATGCTTTCGTGTATAATAATTTAAAATAAAATCCCTCGACCTGCGGTCTCGGGATTTTATCAAATTATCATACACTCAAGTCATTTGCTAAGCAAAATTTCGAGAATCATGGAAGTGCAGCACACATTTTAACCGATTAAACTTGGTGCACTCGGGATATAACCCCCGAATATTTGTGTGAGAGTTCGTTATTACCAGTGAGTATTTGAATACATTTTGAAACAAAAGAAAATATTGCGGACCTTGTTACACAGAAGCCAAAAAACAATGTAAAAGTCAATACTAGTGTGAAAAGTGCAATAAATGTTTATGTTTGCGCCTGCATATCAAAAAAATGTATTGAAAAAACTTCAAAAGAAGAAGTAGATACAGAATGAAATTTTGACTGTACGTTGTGCTTTGAATAAATATCTTTGTACCAAAATTTTCATTTTTCTCTCTGGTTTATTGATTGTATGACATGATCTCATATATTACAACAACAAAATACAGTTGATGTCCTGACTGTCAATAACAGTTTGCCACTGGGACACAGGATTCCATTCAACAAATAATGCATGAATTAAAAATAAATATAAATATAAAATTAAATATTAAAACAGAGGTAAAATATCAAGAAAATTGAATAAAAATTAGCAATTGCTATATAAATGATTATTCAATATTGCCACAGAGTCTTTGATCACTGAAATCGTTATGTTTTCCAATAATGATTTTGATAATCTAAATGTGTTGATGGGGTTCACAAAAAATTTTGGTATTGTTCCACGAGCACCAATCATAAGTCCAATTACTGTGATATGGTCAATTCCATATTTATTTTTAAAGTAGGAAACAGTTGGTTCATAGTAATCTCTCTTCTCTCTGTCAACGTCTTCTGGTTGGGTTTCATTAATTTCAAAGTGGATGGTAGGGTCGAATATAAAACCTTTTTTATTTTTATGGTCCACAGCAATTATATCGACTCTCTGGCTTGAACCATCGATCGCAATACAACTGACCTCTTCATGAACTTCAAAATCCTTTTTTTTTCCTCAGTTCATCTGCTATCATGGTCCTCACTCGATGATGTCCTGCATTTCGGAGCAAATAACCTTTTTTTTGCAGTATCCTAGAACGTGTCCCAAAGTTTCAATCTCATTGCAGTCTGGTGATCTGCAATGGCGTCCATTGATACTCCTCCCAGGTAATGCTCTGACTGCTGCAACATCTATGTTCATTTTTATAGCATTTACCCATTCCGTTGATGTTAAACCTTCTCTTTCATAAACCCATCGATTGCCTTGGGGGTATTGTTTATACAGAGAGACTCCCCTACCTTTAGAAATAGTGGTGACCTTAACTAAAAATTTGGATGCTTTTTCAAATAGTATACCATAAGCAATATCTTTATATTAATAAATATAGACATTTTACGTCGTAGTTCGATGGAATACATCGACAAACAATGTAATATTAGGCTTTAGGTCCGCCGGACCTAGCACGCCTAACCGCGTTACGTTAAGCGGCGCGCCTAACGGAGGGTTTAATATTGTGGAAGGGTTGACTTTAATGTACCTCGAAAAGCTACTACATCAATTGTAAAACTGTTCCTGTTGTATGGAACACAGAAAATTACGAAAAAAAGATCAATCCTCCACGAAACAATTACTTTTAAACAGTACTTGATATGTTTCTTATGAATGAATAAGGTTTTTTTAGCCCAGAACTTCATTTACTTATAAGTACTATTCATTGTTGCCAAGAAACATTTTTGTGGCTCTTGGAATTTTGCAAATTGCAATTTTTGGCTCCTCCGACCCAAAAATTTGCCAACCCCTGCCCTAGGAAGTAATGTTTTTTCTCGAGATGAGTGATGAACATTCCTCCTCGATATGTAATAAATATACTATCTCGCAACTCAATATCATAAAAACCACAGCATCAACCCCAAAACCGGCATCGCTTTATAACGATCTGGACTGGATTATGGGGATAAAAAATGAAGGCTGTCGTTGACGTAGAGCCTTCCCGTTGGAACACGTTTCAAGCACTACATAAGACAGCGATTGAGATTTTCAGCAAGAACTACTCGAGACGTGGGATAATATCACTGGAACTTGCGTGTTTTCGGTCGATTTCATGAGACATTGGTATTACCAACATCATTATGTCTGTAAACTTCAATTTGTAGTTTATCGATCTGTGAGAAAGCACATATTTGATATGGGTCACGCAACTTTCGCTTGGAAATATTTTAATTATCTGCTTTCCATGTGGATTTTGTTTGCTTCGAATAATGTTTGCATAGCGAACACGTATTCTGAAATAATGAAAAATGATTATTTCGAATGAAGAATCAGACTTTACAATTAGCAGGTCTCTGAGTCTTCTCAGTGTGTTGAATTTTGTCAGATTCCTTACGTATTACTACTGTTCCTTCATGGCCTACTAGGTGAATAAGTACACTATTTCAATAACCTGTACGGTAGATAAATCATTCCCAAATGGGATATAACAATAATAGTATAGTACAAAAGGTGCTTCCCGCTGTCTGTCTGTCCCTACATGTATGCCTAGATTTTCAAAACTACCCAACGTTTTTTAAGGGAATAGTGATTCAAGAGGAAGGTTTATGTGTATGATATATGCATAATATAGTAGAAAAACACTGATAACTACAGTATTGTACACCTTGAAAAGTTCTCCAGAAAAATTCGCAATGGTATATCTCTATCTCTCAGGGATAACCCACGAGTCGCTAGTGTTTTTTCGCTCCATATTCATATACGAGTCTATGAAGTTTATGCGTTTTTAACTATAATTAAAACCAGATTTTATAACCTTTCATTTGTTAGAACTTTTATGAATATTCAATTTGTGTTCTCATTCACAACCCAACAAAATATCAATTTTTTGGTGCCGGTGATTTATAAACTGATTCTGGATATTTTTGATGTGCTGAATTCAAAAATCTGACATTTTCTCGTAGCAGCTCTAGTTCTTCAGATACAGGGCTATCAAATTTTATTCTGAAAATAAGTAAAAATAATGGAATAATGATATATCTTTGCAGGACAAAACCAAAATTTCAAACCTAAAATTGGCATGTTTTTTTTTGTCTTTGGGATAGCAGAGCACGAAATCAGCACTGGGTTAAGAGAAATTGGCCATCGAGAAATGTCATGATTCAAGGACACTATAACATAACGTAATTAACAGAAACAATCATATGACCACCCCTGCATATCTATCCAGTTGGGGCTTATGGAGTGATTTGTGAAGGCTTCAGATCAGGATGGACTCTGTTTCAATTAATTTGCGTAAGTTCCCTGGAATTAGCACACAAAAACTGGAAGCCGGAATATTTGGTGGACCACAAATAAGGCAGCTTATTGAAGATCCACAATTCGCAAAATCAATGAACGAGATTGAATCCAATACTTGGTGTTCATTTGTTGAAGTAGTACAAAATTTTCTTGGAAATCACAAAGCAATGATTCAAGTGAAAAACAGGGAAAAAGATTTCATCTGGAATTTAAACTATGGAAAGTCGTTATCAAAGAAGATGGGATTGCCACATCATGGCCGACTACTGTTGTAGTCATCGAGATTGTTCTGGTGATAGGCAAGCTAGAAAGTCGTGCGGAAGAAAATTCTTAAGTGATAAGTGATGAATGTTATTTATGTATATCCCTCCTTTTTTATGTCTATATGATATAAAGATAATCACCTTACTTATATTTTTGTTCTAGGAGTGAATAATGAAATAGTATCGTTATAAAATGTATATAAATTAAGCATTAGGATAAGTTTATTCAAAAAATCTTGCAGTTATTTTGGATTCGGCGCTCCAAAACTACCCGAAAACAACTCATAAATTGCTGGTTACAAATTGGCTGTTATGAATAATAACGAAGCGGAGAGTTATTCATTTAATCTTTTGTCAAAGTTTGAACACTAATTTCTTCACAATCATTCCGGAAAAATCCATGAAATGAACAAAGAATGAATATTCGCAATCTTCGCAAGGAATGTTAGGATACATTTTGTGTTTCGACCAGGCAATGCAATGCGTTTGGCATACCAATATCTTTTCACGAATCGCACTGTTTGGACTACCCACAGAAATATTAGCGGCATTTTGAACAATAGAAATGGACTTGTGAGCCACAATGCGACCGATGCTGAGCTTGGAAAACTTTCGGGGGTTATATCCCGAGTGAACCAAGTTTATTCGGTTAAAATGTGTGCTGCACTTCCATGATTCTCGAAATTTTGCTTAGCAAATGACTTGAGTGTATGATAATTTGATAAAATCCCGAGACCGCAGGTCGAGGGATTTTATTTTAAATTATTATACACGAAAGCATTTGCTTGAAAGCAAAATTTTGAAAATCATGGAAATGCACGCATTTTGGTCGATTGAACTTGGTGAAGGAGGGATATATGTTTAGATTATTTCCAGAAAACATGTAAACTCAGGAAACATCAAAATCGAACACAGGAACAATATAGTACCAGAGATAGTACCTGAAAAGTGATCCAAACGCCCGGTTTATTTCGAACATTTTAATCGGTTAAAAGGTCTAGTGCATTTTATCGCTGTAAAACTCTGTAAAAGCAGTCTAGCCTTCAACTGTTTCATCGTTTATTCGCATTGAGGGAAATAATCTGATGAAAAAGTAATATTTTATTTCTAAAAACTGGGGAGAGCTCGAGTTACTGAAGAGGATTGGGGTTTTGGTGGAAAATATGAGGTTTCTTGTTTGTATGTTTGGTACTGCGATAGTTTGCCAGGGTTAACTTGTTTCGGATTATTGTGCTGTTGTGTACATTTTAGAAAAGATCTCAATACTTCGTGGATTCCAAGAGTAGTATGATGTTCTCAAAGGAATAAGAAGAGGTTGGAACGTTCTAGAATAGGTCGGAGAGGTATTTCTCACCTCGTCTTCTTCTGAATAAAAAATCATTCTGACTACTGAATTCAGTAATAATTCGTTATTTGATGAAATTGATTGATAGGTGGAAATAATACAAAGGATCATTATATTTGATCCATCTACTATGCCCTTTTTGTTTGTTGAATACTTCGAAGAAGTGAAATTTCGGTTCTGCTCTACCCCCTGAATTTTGAGATGTTCTTTGCAAAACAAAGGAGGATTCTCATTCTCGATTCAGAGTTTTTAATGATTTTGTGATATTCTGTCAAAAAATTATTTTTTAATTTCCCTCTGAAATAAATCATTGATTTCCGAGATTGAAGTCGAAACATAATTGAATTGCCAGAACGAAACTCGGAATCCGTTGAAATTTGAAGATTGAATTCAATTTTGAACCACAATTGGAAAATTTTCGAACTGTCATTCTTGAAAAATACTTTCAAATCAGTTTCAGAATGATATTCAATAAAATTTCGAGTCAATTAGTAAGCAATTTTGTCGAAACTCGACTCTTTCCTCAGCAAAAATCCATGAAATTCTATTTCATAATTGAAATTCTTTGAAAAATTATTCAAAGAGTTCTCATTTTCTATTGAATTTCGACTACAAATTTTCCAGAGGATATTATCAAAATTCAGATCCTTGATTCAATTTGGAGATTTGTTGAAATTTGTTTATTTTTTTCTGTTGCAAGTTTTGAGTTTGATCTCGAAATTCGATGAAATTCTGAGATAACGGGTGAAAGACAGTATTTTTTGGAGGATAAACGTTTTCTTCGTTTTTTTTTTTGAGGTTGGCAATCTACCACAATCTGAAAAAATCAAGAAATAATATTGGAATCTATACAAGCAAGAAGGGTAGATATCTCATTAACCCCGAAGTAGCTGTTTCGAATGGACTTTTTTTCGTTTTTGTGAAACACTCTTCTCTACCTCATAGAAGTTGATATTTATATTTTTTGAAGAAGTAACTAAAAAATAATAATTCCCCGAACTTCATTCTCTCCACAGAAATATCCAAGTTCCTAAGTAATAATAATACTAATAATAATTTATTGGCCAATCACATGCAGATAAGTTAGGAGTGAGTTAGGAAGTAAATATAATATGAAATCAAAATTATTAAAGTTACTTTCGTTCGAATTTTGTCAAGTATGAACTCGGAATCATATTACCATTTGATCTCTCGAGAATTATTATTTGAAACGGAGATTTTGAGAATTCGAATATTATACAGTACGATGAATTCTGAACTATAAATGAAATTTCATTGAAATTATTTTATGGAAGTTGTAGTATTGTTGAATTTTTATTGTCAAGTTCAATTTTGAAATTCAGAGAGCAATGTCGAAATTTAACGATATTTTTCAATAAACCGATTTCTCACAATTTATTGAATTGAAATCAACGAATGATTAGGAGTTTGAAGTTGCAATAAAAAACTTCTTGAATTGAATGTGATAAAAAAAAGTCAAAAAATTCAATATTTATTTCTAAGAGAATTCAAAAAAATTTCGTGGTCAAAATGGAGATACATTGAATTTTTCCCAAAAAAATTTCCGTATCTCTTTCCAAAAAAAAATAATAATAATGATTACATACTTTGAAAATTCCTCTCGGGCCCCGAAATTACACCGTGCCCCACTCCATGTCTGGCCCGTGTCTTGAAATATTCAAACGTCGACTAGTGCGAGTAACCAAGGCGACGACGTCGACCACGTGAAAGGCGCTCGCAGCAGGTTTCGGGCGTCGCGACGGCGGTGCGAGCGACTACTGACGACTTTCGCTCGCGTTTTCGAAATAAAGTGCATCGCGGCGCGCGCGGGACTTCATTCATGCGTACGCGAGCGGGGAGGGGCGTGTTTACAAAGGGCGAGAGGAGGAGAGCGAGGATAGTAGAAAGTGAGAATCGGATTGATATGGATGCAATATCTCAAAAAAAAAAATCGACGTTTCGGATTTTTTGCCATCCATCATCAGTGCCGCAAAAAATTTATGTCCTATGGAGTACTCTATCTCAAAGTGATTTCAGAGCATAACTTCCTCTGTAAAGTCACATTAAAACAAACGTTTGCATCAATATATAATCGTACTTCGTTAACCTGCCATAGAGAATAAACTCTGAAATTATATAGATCTGACACATATGCTAGATAATAACTCAGTCACTTCGTTAAGGTCTTAATCAGGTTTGATCATGACATTTTCGCTATGATGGATACCAAGATGACTGATATTGAGAATACCCTTTCTCTACTAAACAGCAAGCAGGTATAAAATTCACAGGGAAAAAGGAGAACATCATTTGTAGACACATTGGTTATGGGAAACAAACCCAATGGTATGGAATTTGATATCTATAGGAAGGACACAAACAGGTACGAATCAAATCATTGTCACAACATAAAATGGCAGGATTGCAATTCATTTTCCATGGGCTTAGGACATTCCCTTCGAAAAAAGATAAGCACGACAATGTAAAGAAAGTTATTATACAAGTAGCTGAAGAGAACGTTTGTAACAGAGAGGTAGTGAATAAGTCAATTAGAAAATGTGAACTCAGGAATTTCCGCAAGGATGGCAGCTGTAAAAAGTTCATAGTAATCCCATATATTATACTCGTGGACTTCAACGGATTTTCCAGAGAGTAAAAAATATTAATAATGTGTATTTTTTATCAGAAAAACACTATATAGGGTGGAATTTACTAATGTTGCTCTTTCAAACAGCCTCCATAAATGTGGAAGTGGCATATATTTTTTTTTGAGTTACAGTTTGAAAATTATCGATAAGTAAACACAGGTCGGGCATATATGAAATTAATTGTCGAGATTGCAAGAAGAAAGTCATAAGGTAAAGTCGACGAGTTAAAAAAACACTTGATGGAACATTATTCAAACATAAAATATGAGAAAGAGAAAAGAATCTAGCATGCTCTGAATTAGTAAATTCAATCTGAAACTGTTCAAGAAAGTCCACGATAGAAGCTGCTCGATGCATTTGAGAGTCTAAAAATAGCAAAATGTGAAAACAATATGAATGATAATAATAATAATAATAATAATAATATTGCTTTTATTGAATAGGTAGCAGTTACATAGCGATAATGAACACATCCAAGAGTAGCACCTATTCAATGGCAGAGTTCAAAATGCTTGTTCTAGGAACGAGATTTTGCTCTTCCACTCTTCCACTCAACCAAAAAATATAAAATGGTTTATTCCGTTAATCCCCTTATTCAGCTTAGTGTTGAGAAATTGATTGGAATAATCAATTCACTCATTAAAAGCAAGAATGTATCTATCAAAAACAGTTTCACCCCTGCCTGTATGGCATCCATGAAAGTTACTTTTTCTTGCTCAGATTGTAACGTGACTTCAACAGTTAACAATTATCGAAAATGAGTCCAGTTAGCAATCACCAAGATAACATTTCATTCTCTGACCCAGAAACGCTTGTTCCGTTCAGATATGGTATCTATTGAGCTTCTCGGTGAGCATATACATGAGTTACGAAACTCCCTCACAAAAACTAAACTTTTTCGATATCGGCTTTGACAGAGTTGACACTGCAATAACACATTATTTCATTATGACTGACTGAAGAGGCTGTAGGTTTGCTTGATGGTCACTTAAATCTTGTTCCTGGCAGTCATGGATGATCAGAGTATCAATTTTCAGAATTTTTGCGGTATTTAGTAAAATAGTATCATAATCTGTTGATTTTCCCAAGGATGACTCAGGAAATAGTTTCTCACATTTTTCTCTGGGTTTGAAAGTGAAATGTTATCCTGATGAGTGGAATTCTTATGAGAGACATCTGTCTATTTTTGCTCAGCTGTGTTCGAATATTTTTTGAATATATAATATACATTCAATTCTAATTATAGACGTAAATATTAATGAGTTGGGGACGCAAGCCTCAGCGACTAGGCCCCACTGGACCCTTTTCGCAAACCCCGGATTCTTCACTCGCCCCATGACGATTACCTGTTCCAAACTCTTCGAACTTCGGAAATATCTTTCCTTGTGAGTAATGCAATTCCTCTTCCTTCATAGTGGAAGGAGTCCTTCTCTCCACATTTCCCGCATAGTGGGTTTGCCTCAATCATTATAAATATAATGAAAATATATTTATTCATTATTCAACGCCCCTTGCGACACATAACCAGAAAAGAAGTTGTTTCGGATGAAGTATTTCTCTTTGAGTGAATCGAACTTCCCTGTATGGCATGAACATATCACAGAGAGTATTTCCTTTTTTCTCTTCTTCCTTAGTAGGTTAAGTATTTTTATATTGATGGTATTGATAGTTTTGGACGGTACTAGTAATTTGGAAAAAAAAAGAAACGTTACATAAGGAGTATTAGTTTGGAAACCAAACAATTTTTCATGTCGATATTACCATTTAATAACCAATTGAGATTGTAAACAAGAGAAGTATATTGATATACCTTCGAGAGGATGTCTTGAATGGAATATCAATCAAACCAAGAAGTAATGTGAATACTGGTGAATACTTGAAAACTTTTCAAAAACCACATCAAGAATACACCATTCACTGATCTGATATTCAATATTTCACTGTGATGGCAAACGTTCTAAAACTCAAACAAGGGACATCTCCATCTCCGTGGATGGCTGTTGACGTAGCTGAGTGTCGCACCCTATGAATCAATGCATATTGAATTACCTCTCGATGCTATCAGCTGAGTTTTACTCGATTATTCGCAGGACTCAATTCTCAACTAGATCAGAAGGCACCTAACGAGAACATGTTCTTCCATCAAGCCATAGCCGAAACAGATGAAACGGAGGAAACACAACTCTACCTGCCTATACTTTCTTCAAATATTTTCCTTGGTCGGTTGTTTTTTCGGTAATACTTCGGTCGCTATAAGCACCTTTTTTGAATTTTTTTTGTGGAACATTATTCGGTCTCCTCTACAATCCAAATGAACTTTTCGGCGGTCTCGTATATTTTCGGAGATACCGGTCCACTTCGTTGTTAAGCTTCACAATTTTTTACATCAAATTTCTATTGATTGAACACACAAAATTCGTTTCTTCTGATCAAATACCATTCACTCCCTCATTCACTCATTTTCAACATTTTTATGCAGGAAAAAGCATTATTTTTTCAAAAAACTCAACTTTCTCCAAAACTCAACTTCAATTCATTCAGTTCTCAACAAAAACAATGGGAGCGGCAACACTGCAAAGACATCACTTTCGACTGTCATTGCACTATCACAACAAATTGGTTATGGTTTGAAAATAAATGCATTTTTTGAAAAACTAATGATTTTTTCTACTTTAAAATTTTGAAAACGAGTGAATAAGAGAGTGTGTGGTATTTGTTCCGAAGAAGGACGAATTTTATGTGTTCAAAATAAATATCATGTGAAAAATTATGAAATTCTACAACAAAATGGACCTGTATCTCCGTAAATATACCGCCGGAATTTTCATTTCGATTTTTTGTAGAGGAGACCGAATTACGTAAGTTCCACAAAAAAAAAATAAAAAAAAAGTGATCATAGCGACCGAAGTATCACCCTTTTTTCATATACTTCTATTTCATTCTTGATTTTTCCCATTACCTCCAAGGTTTTCCAGGCCAAAAGGTTACTGTGGGCCTGATAACAGCTTGATGAATCATTATATTTTTGTCTTCTCGCAGTAGCTTTCTACTTGATTAACCTCTTCATTCCCTTTGCATATATAATCGATTCATACCCTTACTGAATTTCATACATTATATTAATCATTCATCATAAATTTCCTTTCAAATCAGCCAATTCCGATAGCAATAATAGGTTTGTTCTGGTTCGAAGATCCAGAACTGTTTCAAACCTGCGCAGGACATGATGCGTAGAAGGAAAAAATCCCAGACAGTCCAGGACAGTCTCGAACACTTGGTTGAACCAGAACGCTCTTTTTGAGTGACCACTGCGCCATCTTTCGTATACAGGAAGCTTTATTTGACAAGTGGGCAGCTTGGAAATTAATGGTTTCAACTTTCAACACAGTAGGTTTGAGTTTTGAAGTTTTGAGTTCGCTGCCATTAAAAAGTATTTTGGGATTTTGGGCATATATATTTGGGAGTTCACTCAGTTCACTGTTTGTTCGTCATTCGTAATCGCAGTTTGAAACGTTCCTTAGTATATTTTCATTATTTTTCTTTAACATTTTTGGTACAATGTCAGGTAAACATTGAGTGAAAAAGTGCATGGTCCCGATATAACTAAAAAATAAATATTTTTCAGAAGAATATCAGTTGTCAGAGTTTCTAATACAAAATGAAAAAATGACGATAGGGATGGAGAAAACTTTTTTAGCAGGGAGAGAATCCTAATACTTTTGGATTTGTATAAATCATACAAACCAAAAGTAGGTAGAGGAGCTTACAGCTTAATAAACTTAAATAAACTATAAACAAACACCTATCCTACCTGCGACTTGAACTTGACTGCGCATGCGCATCGAGAACAGTTTTCATCAGTTCTCGCTCAAGAGCGAAAACAAGTCGTGATAGTTCAGGACGGTCCGAGATCATTTTAAATGCGAAACCAGAACAGAGGATTCATCAATCCGAACTTGTCCTCAACAAACCAGAACGCTCTTTATCAACTGCACAATATTTCAGAACCAGAACAAACCTAATAACACATTCATTAGTTCCTGTCAAATATGTAATGACAAAAATTTATAAAATATCAAACATGGCTCTAGAACGGTAGAAATGAACCCATATATCAACTCTTCTCGTGACTCTCGAAATTTCATCTATAAATTTTGCGCTCGCTTTTTCTGATACGATTGAAGAAAGGACTTATTGGCTATACTTCCTTCAACATCAAACGATTCGTTTCAATTGTTCATTTTCACCCGTATATCTCCCGAGACGAAATTGGGAAGTCAACGCTGAGAATAAGGGAAATATGTTAGAGTCAATGGATTACAGAGTAATGGGCTCGATTTTTCAATATAAGTGGTTATTGGTACAGTGTGTAAGGGAATTCCGAGCAATGATGTTACTCGGATATCCCAGAAATACAGGGTCTTTCACGACGAGCGTTCGTTAGGAATATATGGAGAACGAATCAAAATGAAAACTTGAAATTTTGTGGTAGTGGGTTTTACAAAATGGCCCTATCAACTAAAATATTTTCAACTTCCGGTCTCTTTCCGTTATACCGGAAGTTTTACAAAATGGCCCTCTCAACTAAAATATTTTTAACTTCCGGTCTCTTTCCGTTATACCGGAAGTTGAGGTCAACTTCGTTATTTCAAATGGAACACCATGTTATTACATTTTTCAATTTTTCATCACATTTTAGGCCCACTTTCTATAACAATGCCTATACCCAAATTTGTTAGTTTTCGAGATATTGATTTTTTTCTGAAAAATTTGACAGTTACAGCACCACTCCGAAAATATCATAACTCATAGACAGTAACAGTTGAGAATGTGAAATTTCACAGAATCACACCTTGAGCATCAAGTCATGAACAGGTTCTTCGAATTTTCGAGAATAATTTACTGGGTGGTCGAAATTTCCACCTCAAACAAAACATCGAGAAAACTGATGAAACACGATTTTTTCGAATGGAAACCATACACTATTCTATTATTTTTGGATACTACGAATAAAAAGATATCAAATTCATCAAGAATGTCCTATACCTAAAATACACCCCTGGCAAGATATATTCGATTTTGGAAAATATTTGAAATGTAAATCCTTCGAAGCAATACCAAACCAAGAAAGCTTCGAAAACAAATGAAGTTACAACAAATATGTCAAAATTTGATGCCATATAATTGACGTGTATTTCGTAGTTTCCTATTTGTGTGCAAAATGTCTCGTTTGGGGTATTCTAATGAAGATTTCCAGAATTTAATAATCATGTATGGTGAATGCAATAAGGTGATGGACAGATTTCGTCGTGTTTTTGCAGAAATAGAATAGAATAGAATAGAATAGTGTTTATTTGCAAAATGAATTTTTATAATATATAATTCACAAATGATTTCCAACAATTAGCAAAATAAGCACATGAAATGTCTCACTGAAGTTTGCACTTGTTAGTGAGATGGAACACGTGAGTGCACCAACAAAATTCCAATTGAACATAAAACATATCTTAAACTAAGAATAAAAATGTATATGAGGATTAAAATATATAAAAGATAAAATATATCCATGAGAACATGTTCTTACACACATTTTCAAACATATACAATTTTACGCACAAATAAGCATGGAAACAATCAAAATATAAAAGATTGGAGTGATGCTGTAACTGTCAAATTTTTCAGAAAAAAATCAATATCTCGAAAACTAACAAATTTGGGTATAGGCATTGTTATAGAAAGTGGGCCTAAAATGTGATGAAAAATTGCAAAATGTAATAAAATACAGGGTGTTCCTTTGAAATAAGGAAGTTGACCTCAGCTTCCGGTATAACGGAAAGAGACCGGAAATTAAAAATATTTTAGTTGAGAAGGCCATTTTGTAAAACCCACTACCACAAAATTTCAAGTTTTTATTTTGAATCGTTCTCCATATATTCCTAACGAACGCTCGTCGTGAAAGACCCTGTATGTTTAGACTTGGAATTTTGAAATGTAGAGTTTCCATTTTTTTCTATATGAGAGGAGATTTATATTTGTAGTTTTCAAAAAGAAGCAACGTGATGTTCATCATTATTATCAAATCTAAAATTTTTTATTTTTCAATTGATGCAAGTGTCCCACAGAAATCTCCTCTATCATCTACCCTTTATTTACTACATATGTTGATATTGTTGATAAGGAACATTTGTGTAAACGCTTATCTGATCCATCCAATGGTGAATATTTTGAGGCTATTACAAGTAACTCAAGGGTTCAGAACTTGATAAAGAGGTATATGGACGTTCTGTGATCGATAATAAAGAACCTACAAAAAATTACAAATTCTGTACCTACAAAAATAATGTCGAATCTTCTCCCACTGATTTCTCATGGCTTCGACCAGTTCCCATGTACCATCATTCATTTATTCTTTCTCTTCAAAAATCAGTTTTTTTCCTGTGAATATCACTGCATCATTCTTTATCTTCAATTATTCTGATTTAGTGTTCGGCTTGTTCGTAATAATTTCGATTTTCATTTTCAATGTTTGTCTCAGGAGGAAAAATATATTGAAAATTAGTAAACCAATATCTAAAAATATGTTTGTCAGTGGCCTCCACTTTCTAGAGCGTCTGAGTTCCCACTTTGAAGCCATTTTCAAGACTTCAGAATATAATATTTATTAATATATAGTTAAAGCAGAGTATGATTACATTTATGTAAATAAATAGTTTTCTAGTCTAGTCTTAACCTTGGTTTTTAATCCTTTCACACCATTCCCCAATTAGTCAGTAAAATAACTGCCAAGAAAAAAATGTATCTCCTTGGTTAGACACATTTTTTCAAAAAGCATGATTCATTCATGATTGGTAAAATTGGAACCTTTGGTGTGAGATCAGTTACCCTAACACCAAATTAATATCACTTGATATTATCAATTTTTTTCTGAAAATTATTTTCTTCTGATTCATTCCACTGATTCGTTGGCATTAATTGCTTCAACTCTTCGAAAAACAAGTTTGGTGCGTTGGAAATGGAGTACCCAAACTATTTCTTCAGCTTTTCTTTTGAAGAAACCTTATGTTCTATAAGTTTTCTTCAAAATACTCAGTAATGAAATATATAATGTATAAGTACAGAAAAAGGTTTCGTAGCAAAACAAAAATCAGGTTTTTCTTTTTTCTCGTTATTCATTTGAACAGTAAAAATAAAGCATTTGTTGAACCACTAATCGATGACATGTTTAATTAAATCTGATACATTGATCCTTCATTTAGCACAAGAAGCTAATTACACGCGAAAATTTCATGAAAATCAACTTTTACTTCAATATAATATTTAGGAAATGACATTACCTTATTATTAACATAATATAAGGGTTGCAATATGTTTGCAGAACCCAGATAAACCCGATTTGTAGGAACATTGGCATTTCCATCCCTCATCAGCCAGCAATATATTGATTTCATGTGGATGCTCTAGTAAATCTAATGTTCGCAAACATAAGCTCCTTATTTTTCATGGTTACTTTCTTCAACTCCACATGCAATGATATGCCCTGCTTTGAAAACACCCCCTTTCAACGGTCTAGTTCTGCTTCCCACGTAATCCAGAATACTACGTAGCTCCAATTCTATAATAGACATTTTGATCTGGAATGTAGGTAGGTGAAGTAGCTCAAATTATAACACTCACGAGTAAAATGAGGCTGTAATACTAGCCAAATATGTAACTACTTAAGCACACAAAACAACTGAAGACGTTCAAACAGTAATTATCACTCAACAAGTCCTCAATAATGCATAACATGAACTAATAGTACCATTACTTCAAATGGCCGAAATTTGTTGTTCACCCTAAAGTGAAGCCATTTTGGATTTAGCAACGCCATCTAGCGGTTGGAGATTTTCGCCTATACCAATCCTTTGATGGAAATTGATTGGAACGTTTATAATGAATTTAAAATTTGGCGCCTGTTATCATTTGGCATTAGGGTCACTGGATCTAGTAAGCTCCGCTTACACGGGTACGGACATTGGGTGGAGCTAATCGGAACGATTACCCAAAAATTGACCAATGGCATTGCACTTTAATTTGTTCAAACAATTTAGAAAAGAAGAAGAGAAACTGTCATTTTTCAAATTGACGTGACATTGACATTTTGATGCTCGATGCAAAATGTAAACAATCACAAGGGTTTTCGACTAAAATTTTGGGTGTTTCCTATGGATATTTGACTAATTTTAATTTCCTTTTAATTTTTCGAGTTGAATTCCAATAATTTTGCATATGCACACCATATTGACCATACTGCAAGTAATATTTGTAACGTGGCTAGAGGAATGTTGAAACAATACCACGAGTTCTTTAGTACAGTTCATATTTTAGGTCGCTAGACATTAAATTCTGAAGATTTTCCTGGAATTTTCAAGAAAATGATAAACCTGTTTTGAAAATTTAAGCAGTGAAGTAAGCACCTACTTTGTCAAACGATAATATTTGGCAATGAAATGTAGAGATGGAGTTCACAATGTAATGGATTATTTGGCTTACTTGTTTTCAAATTTAAACTTCAATTCACTTTTCATAAACATATATTCAACAAATGGACTGTAACAACGTGTTTTCGCCCACCATAGGCGGATCAATCACACGGGTATGAAACGAAAAGGGTTCAACATTGCCGCCCCCGTTGAAAGGCTGAGCGTTTCAAGAAGAAAATAAATAAATTGTTCATGATGCATTAACATTGATAGGCAGCTTGCATAGTTTATTTATCGCGCGTTTCACTTCACCACTTTGAGTCTTGATAGATGCTACATGTACCAACTTGTCTGCGCCGAGATGAAGTTTCAAAATCCGTCCTGAAGGCCAATTCATTGAAAGGAGTATTTTCACCTTTTAGTAGGACCATATCACCAACTTTCAGATCAAGACTGCGATCGGTTTTCCACATGGATCGTTGCTGTAGCGTTGACAAATACCTATTCGTTGCCCCAACGCTTCCAAAAACGCTGTATTTTTTGTTGAAAGTGAGATAGTCGATTTGAAATTACATCTTGAATATCCAACTGTGGTATGGAAGTGAGTACGTCTCAAATGAGATCACAAGGATCGTTGGATAATGGAGTTAAAGGTCGGGAATTTAAAATAGCCTCTACCTGAACAACACAGACCACGTTAATTATTTTTGCTCAACAAGCATACACGAACACGGAAGGCGAGTTCTGAAATTCAACAGTAACTTCCGTCAGTACTATCTCCGATGCCTCTCTCTCTGTTTGTCGTTCGTCACAAACAGAGAAAGAGGCATCAGTGACAGAACTGATGGAATTTAGTGTTGAATTTCAGAACTCGCCTGAACTCAAACACTTCTTCTTCTCATATTCGCCGAATTCGTATAAACAAATTATCCTTCATTGCGATTGGCCGATTTTTGGGTATCTTCTGGGATTGGCCAATTTACAACAATTTTCGCCAGGGCCTCGCCCATTGTCCGTACCCGAGTAAGCGAAGCTGACTAGATCCAGTGACCCTATTTGGCATTTGGCATTTGGCAGCACTCTCGATGTTGCCGCAATTTGTTTGAAGTCTGTCATGTACAGCTTGTCCATTCCATCTTGGCACAAATTCAATAACGTATATGCCCAGCGATCTCTGTGGAGATTACTAGGATTAAGAAACACCTGTTATATGAGTTCACTGCGTTGAAATTCATTCCTAGAAGGTGTTTTTTTCTTCGTCTTAACCTTCACTATCAGTGTGCAACTGAAAAAGTTTCTGAGTTTGTGCCAAGATGGATTGAATAAGCTGTACCAAATGACAATTATCATTCAAAAGTGGCAGGTCTGTGGTGAGGTCTTTTTAGTATTTCAAATGAGATAATTGTGATCAAAAACTGTGTATTTCGATGATTCTACAGGAACTATCAGTCCCAGGGTCTTCGGAAAATGCCAAAAGAGTTGAGAACTATCGCTGCCTAGAGTTGGTGACATCTTCGATCAGTTATTTCGAAAGAGATGATAATTTTCCTTCGCTTTCCTTAACGACTGTTAGAGAGCTGAATTGAATACAACGTAGTTAATTATATTTATAATCTACAGTCAGAGATTCATTTCCATCATGTTGCAACAGATTTGAAGTCAAGTATGTATACTGTCTGTCCAATTTCTCAAGACATTGAAGACAACAAAGATCACAAATTACCAAAGGCTTAAAAAAACTGCAGTACTGGATATAGGTGTTATACGTGACAATATTTATACTATGTAGGAAAGCGGTATTTGCAGTTTATAAATATGGAAATATCTCGATTTCTCGAAATAGTTCTGAAGTTCCTTATTGAAAAACTAGAAAAAAACGTTTTCATGGATTAGCTTCCATATTTCAATGAATGATATACACGTACCTTTTATCAAAGAAGGTTTGTGAAAATTTTCTATTTTCCTTTTTCCATATTCAAGACGTCACTTTGATTTATATCCAAAATTTCATAATTCTATAACAATCTGACTACAGCAGTGTACTTCAAAATTTAACCACGCCCATGATGACGTGCAACTGTTTTTAAATTGTATCAGCTATATAATATATCACCAATCATCCTAGCAAACACTCAAATTTCTTCATATATTCCCAAATGTCTCCCACTACGTGTCAAGCCCTAGGGTAGCGCAACAAAATCTGTGTTTCCCTCTATCTTAATATTCGCACGCGGTTACCTTCTCCTGAAACGTTTATTTCAAAATGTTTTCCTGTCACGTTTTTCCTTGCAATTTCCGCAATAAAAGCGATGGCGATAATGGAGAGATAATGCACCACTCCGGACAATATATCTGAAGGTCGAATAGGAAATTTCAAAGAGAATCGTCTGTCCTCTCGATGTCACGTTACTCGTCTCCAATTAGAGTAGGCAAATAGTTATTTCTCTGAGAGTCTCTGTCTGGATGGATACTTCTTGCTGAGGACCCAAAGTTCGGGGGTTAAGGGATTTAGACTTTCGCTGGAGCAATCGAACTTTTGATTCTGTCCAAAAAAAAAAAAAAAAAAAAAAAACAAAAAAAAAAGAAAAAAAAAAAAAAACAAAAAAAAAAAAAAAAAAAAAAAATACTATTGTTTCCAGCCATTAAGTGGGGATGTACAATCGAAGTACCTACGTATTCCAAAAATTGACTGATGTTGTAACGGAAACATATTGGTTTATGAATCTTACGATATGAATCGATCAGAAAACTTACAATGACTCATCGCACCATATGGAAATTTTCCTTATTGGTGGATAATGCAGTTTGTTTTTGCTTGAAGAATGAGTCGAAATGAACCCAATTTAGTTGTCGCTTGCTGTTCTGGAGCTTTATTATCTGAATGATCGTTCCAGGAACTCTCGAAGAAAACGCAAGAAAATAGTTATTTGTTTTTCTATGCAGCAAAGTAGTCGATTGACTGCCGCGGCTGATAGTTCATAGCCAAGACTAGGAATCCAGTTGAGGCAGTCAATCTTCTTTGCTGCAGAGTTGAACATATAATTTTTTTTCCGATTGTTTATATGTAGAATATTTTATTTGTTAATTATTATAATTCTCACCATCTATTTATTTTTCCTGTAGTGATAAATTAAAAGAAAATTTGATAGAAATCGCAAGTTCTGGAATGATTGATTGCTATGGGAATGTATATGTTCATAGTAGTTATAGTTTGACAACTTTTGAAATTTTGTGGAAAAATATCGGTATATTTATATCATGAACAGTGATAGCGACTTGAAAGTACTCACACCTCCGCACACATATCAATCAGCAAATTATTACTTTTGCTGCCTACACAGGAAATACCTTACTTTGTTGCCTAGGCAGAAAAAATAACACTTTGCTGATTGATATGTGTCTACAAAATTGATATGTGCTGCCAATCGGAAAGAAATGTTTGTATTTTTTTTTCCAAATCACTATTATTATTTCGAATTTCCTCATTATTTCCTCGGGAAGGGCCAAACATGATTGATTTTGATGCCTTCAAATTATTTGCAATCTCTGGTTCAGAAAACTTATAAAATATATAAACGTACCATCATAATGCATTCTTCATTTCTTAGTGAAGTTGCCTCTGATTCAAGTAATGTATTCTCAGCTTATATTTCCACCTATGATAATCTGAATTTGATGCACTTTCAATTAGAATTGGCAATACTAGAAAAACATGCCACCAACAAATTTTTTTTCCGTGAAGATGTCATCACAAAAAAGGCAAATAACACTGCTATGGGAGGAATAACATTGAACAACAGGCGCTGTCACATAGAGGTCATTATCTCTTTACTATTTTGATACGAAGCAAACAAATGTTCACTTAGACATGGGGAGGAAAATTCATCACGATAAAGGGAGTTATGAAACTTTCTCACCAGATACGCCGAACATTTCCGAAAGGTTCCAATATGAAGCTAATGTTCGTATTATTAATTGGCATTACGGGAATAAATCTTTGTAGAAATCAATTACAAACACCAAAATGTACTCGACGAGCGATTCGCTAACAAAGCAAGCATGTTCAGGAGAAGAAAATTGATAGTATTTCTGAAGACTGGGGTTAGCTATTTATTTACTTTACAATCTAAGCTAGTTGCAAAACTATCTGCAACTTTTTTTGTCCGATATGGACTTCTTTTATTCACTACTGAAAATTGGTCGAAATGATTTGTAAATAATAAACTCAAGAGCTGGCTTTTCCGAACTACTCGTGTAGCTTTGTGTCATGCACATCCTCAATGAGTTTCAGATTGCTCCCACTAATTTTGTGAAAAAGTACATAAACAATATTCCCACCATTGTTGGTGAAATCAGTAAATCAAAAAACAACATTTTCCTAATATAATATACACGGTTGACATAATTAACATAAATGTTACGATTATTTTAATACTTTTTTTATATACTACTCTACCTTCTTTGACCTACATTTATATTAAGAACTCACTCCTATTTCAAAAAAAGAATTTCGATGATCACAAAATTGGTGAAAGCAATCTGAAACTACTCAAGGATGTGCATGACATGAGGCTACTCGATTCAAGAGTCTAGAAATAGCAAAATATGAAAATAGTACAAATGGTGACAAAGGACATATCCTTTCCAGCCCGCATTTTTGTGTATTGTTGAGAAATCAATCAGAATAACCAGTGGTTCTAGACGAAGTTCATATCGGAGCAAAGAACTCAATCTTCAGATTCACTATCAATTCTCTTCTCCTGAAGTCGGGGGGCAAATAATACCAGTTAGGTGTTAGGGTAACTGATATATACCAAAGTTTCAACTTCTACACCAACGGTTCCAATATAATCGTTTATTACGGGAATATTCAATCTCAACAAACTATTTACGTTTAGGGAGCAGTGTTTCAATATCCTATCAAGTTCCTCAGCTAAGTCCTCCACAGCCAATCCAATGTCTCGACCAAGCACTTCGAATAACTGATGAGAACTCAGCTGGCAGATGAAGTCTTTAAGAGTAGATTGAAAACCTGGTCCTCAGACAGATGTCTGTGGCTCATGATGGTTGCACCACGTGACCCATGATACCTTTTTCATTTTAGTATCACTACCACCTTCAGACCATTATACAGGGTGACTTGAAAGTCATTTATACCGAAAAAAGAAATGTTATTTGTTGGAAAAATAAATTTTATCATGTATTGTATCATTGATGATTTTGTACGAAAAAGAACTAGTGGCCCTTCAATATTTGTAAGAATATTATGCTTTTCAGAAAATCTGGGAGTTTTTCTTTTCATATTTATGTTCTTTCAAATTTTATCATAGTTTGAACGTGAGTATCCCGAACAAACGCAGTCAATATAGGTATCTTCAATGAATATTATTCTCGTAAAATATTTTTTTTGTGAAAATCACAAAAATGAACATCAGAAAAAGATTCATTGAGAATTACCTTCTCAGACACCTCCCCAATTTTGGGCTATGGCTCATGAGATACCCTGTACAAGGGTAATTTCTTTCCATAGTTTGAATTTATATTGAAAAACATGTGGCCATATTTGATGCAATGGGAACACGGGGATGTATTGTTCGTGGACGGCAACGAACGAGTTACGAATTCATATACTCATTCTTTCATTCAACAAAAGCTGGCACGAACCGGAACCCACATCAGTTACAGCGCTTCGTAAAAACGAAACTGTCAGCTTGTCCGGTATTAAAAGCGATATTATAAACTCCGGATTCCCACACACACACACTTTTGACTATCTCCGAGGGAAGCATCGGGTGCTTGCAAAAAATCGCAGTCGATTTATTGCTATTCTAATGTGAACAATAAACTGATTCAATATTTTTTATATTCATGTACTAACTAGTTTTATTCTGCGCAATAGAAACAAGAGAATTCAGTAGTTTTCAGTACAAAAATAATGCTATATATCAAAAACTGAGGCAGAAATGGTATCAAATCATCTTTTGAACAAATCGTTCAGGACAACTACCAACACAGAAGGTTTCTGGCTGGCACTTGTCAGAAAATAACTACTCCTCTGGTTGATACCACGAACGGCATTGCATTATATCAGACCAATGCCAGTGCAGAGGTTTCATCACGGAAAAAAATCCTGCATTTGCTCCTGGCGATACAAATTTCGGAATTGATTTTCAATTATTGCGAAGGGCACAATTGTGGACCGGTTCAAGCTATTTGGCCTTTCCTCAGTACGAGATATTGCCATCATCAAAATCAGGTCGATGTTTTCCTATAATTGAAAATCAAATTCCTTTCATAGTTTGAAGCCTCGAACAAAGCTGATGCGAACAACAAGAAGTCATTGCGCCATAAGCCTTTGGTCGAGATATCCCGTAAGGAACCCGAATTCGCCCATTCCTCGTGAAAAAAAAAATGGAAACACGTTCGACATAGTCGGTGGACATTTTCGAAGACTGGCCGTGAATCAAATCATCTTTTGAACAATTCGTTAATGCTAGTCTCAACTGCTGGCACCTGTCAGAAAACAACTACTCCCCTGCCTGATATCACGTAAAGCGTTGCATCACAGAAGAAAATCATGCATTTGCTTTTGACGATACAAATTTCGATACGTAACTACAATTTTGATCACGTATCGTGGCATATACAGTGCTTTTTTTTAATGCCTCCCCCCTTTCTATTTATTGAAAGGGTCAACTCAAAAATTGAAACTTGGGATTGATGCATAGAGAATATTTCGGAGGGAAAATTTCAAGATAGCGACTGGGCGTCATCTGTGAAAAAAATTAAATGGAAAAGGGGGGCTCTTGTGATACATGATTTCGAAGCACCTGACGAATTTTCCACAACCCAAAACCCAAAATATGAAGTCAATATCTTCACCTACTACAAAATGTCGGAACAATAAATAATTGCCTGAATACATCGATGTTCGACTTTATACTCTGAGAAGATAAGCTGAGTTCAGTTCACAAAATGCTCGAAAAGTTTGCGTTAAACGTCTTGATATAAGAACAGCCTATCCGATATTTCACGTCGAACATTTTTGATCACAGCAACGTCGATATTTCTACATATATCTATTATTCTCTGCCAATATTGAAGCAGGTTCAGTTTCGTACACCTTTTGCTTCGAATAGCCCCATAAAAAAAGTCCAAAGGTGTTAAATCTGGCATATGGGCTAGCCATTCCATAGGACCTCGATGGCCAATCCAACGACGAAAATAGTTTCTTATCTGGAGTTATGTGGTGGTGCTCCATCTTGTTGGGATAATAATATCTATATCGAATTCATTAGGATTCACTTCTAGGATTTCGGTGATTAAAGAGAGAGAGAGAGAATGTACTAATAAGTAAAAATTTGGAAAAATCAAAGATGCATAACGTCACACACATCAGTCATGAAAAATAATGCGCACACCGAACATCATCATCTTCAAATATCGACAGACAGATGTGACTATAAAAGCCTTATTAAAATATCATATAAGGTCGGGACGCAATACAACATATTCAAACAATTTATAGGTTAAAATACATCATCACAAAATTCTTGTAAACTATAGAAGGGGCTATCCAGCAAGAGCACTTTGACTTCTCGTCTGAACTTTTTATAGGATTCAGTTTTTCTGATGCATCTAGGTAGGTTATTGTATATTTTGCCGCCTCCATAAAATATCGAGTCTTTAACTAGAGCTGACGATGGAATTGGTAGCTTAATGTTGCCAATCTGGCGAGTAGTGTGGTGGGTAGACTCAGTGTTAAATTTGTTGATGTGTTTATTAATCAAGCACACTGTTTCCATAATAAAAATTGCAAAAACTGTTAATGTTTTTTGTTTTATAAAAATAGGTCTACAAGGGTCACGTATTTTCGCTTTGCACATATATTTCGATGCACGTTTTTGCAATACAAATAGTGAGTTCATTAGATAATTACTACACATCTCAGATGGGATTCCACCAAAGAGTGGTAGACAACTTTGGCAGCAGAAGGACCAAGTTCATTTGATGTAACTCTAACAGCATAACATGAAACAGATGAAAGCTTTTTGCGTTAAATTGAAACATGTTCAGCAAATTTCAGTCTGCAATCTATATGGACGCCAGAGCTGGGCAGTACTCGAGTAAATTGTACTCAAAATTGTACTCGAGTACTCAAAGTACTCAGTAATTGGTACTTGTGAGTATCTTTATTCTGACGTACTCAGTACTCGAAAAACTTTGAGTACTTTACATTTTAGAGTACTGAGTACTTCTGATTCATACATCTGACGAGTAACGAGTATGAGTACGGACGCGCGCACACCCGCACATACAAGTATGAGCTTGTCTTGAATGTTGTGCCTTAGAGCCGTCAGCTTAACTATCATTTCACATTTCATATTTTGTTCAGTGATCAGTGGTCAGTGGATAGGTCTAGGTGTGAGTTCTTGTTGTCGGCATATTACGGAACCTTTGAATTCTGTTGTTGTGAGTGTTGGGACGAACATGAAAGAGAAAAACAGAATAGAATTTGAGTTCCTGCGATATCTTGATGATCCAAGAAACACTTTTTCAATGCTGAAAGACTATCCAGTAATGCAAAAAAATTTTTCTATACAAATACACCATTGCCTTCATCTGCACCGGTTGGAAGACTCTTCTCTTATGCAACGATAATGAATACTCCAAAGCGTAATGCCCTAAGCGATACGAATTTTGAAAACTTGGTTCTCGTAAAGAATTACTTTTAGTTATTTTTTGTTACCTACCTTCCTGTTCCTACTTATACCTATCAATCACTTGATCAACCAAGTGATACTGATTTACTGATAGGTGGTAAAAAGTACCAAAAGTCTGTTATTACAATTTTGTGTTCGTTTTTCATTTTGTAATGTTTGTTTCGTTAATTTGTTCACTGAAAGTTATGATATTTTGTTATTTTCTTTTATAAAAATTTTATTTTGGAAGTGGCGTATTGTATTATTGTATGTTATATACATATACACATGAAATATACCTATACGTAACTCTGTAACTGTTCTTTCGGCTATCCTCTACCTGTGGCTGTACCTCTCTACCTCTACCTACTACCTTTATTAGCTGCTTTCCTGCTTATATGAAAATTAAAATGCGAAAATTGGGTGTACACATTAATGGTAAGTGCAAATTGATAGATTTTTTATCTGTCGCTCTCATACTGACTGTGTCTGATAGTCTGACGAGGCGGATACATTCAACGTTCATTATAATTACATATTCACTATATTGACTTCTTTTTTTGAAATACTCATACTCGTTTCTCATTTTTTTACGATTACTCTGCGAATTTTGTAAAAGTACTCATTTGCCTTGAGTACTTCTCATATAAGTACTCATACTCGAACACTTATGAGTACTATTTGAAGTTACTCATAGTGAAGTACTCATGAGTACTTAATTGCAGTACTCTGCCCAGCTCTGATGGACGCCTAGAAATTTTATGTTGTTTATATTTTTTATGACCCCCTCGTCCATAACCAGCTCGTCTATTTCACCCTTTAATGACATTATATTAGTTTTTGCCAAATTCATAGCTATCTGATTTAAATCGCACCATCTCTTCACCTCCGACATACCATCCTTGATAATGTCAAGAAGTTTTTTGTATCTTTATCATGCCAAAGTATGCTTAGTCCAGCCAAGTTAAACATGAGAAGGGGGTCGTGCTTGAAAAAGGTTGGGTCATTACGAATTTTTTATATGTTGTTCGTACCTAAGCCGACATTAAAAATCCAGATTTGCAATTTTCAAAGTGCTGTGCGAGCGGCGGTGTGCCCAAAAAACCTTGAATTTTTTTGACTATTTTCAGATTTTGCTCAATATCTCAGTGAAAGAGGGGTCTGACCGGTTTAGAAATTCTATACAACTTTAGAGAACAGTAAATTTGCTATAATTTGAGACCAAATGCAGCTCCGTACAACCAGCGGTTCTCAAGATATGGGCCTTGGAAATCGTGGGGTGCTTGATATATTATATATTACAATCATTCTATCGGTAATTATCTTTGAGAGGAGACTTATGAAATGTAGTAAAATGCACCCCACGCTTTTTACTCTGAATTACTTTATTCTGTTAATTACTTAAATTTTATTATAATTTTATTTTGAGCTGATTGACTATGAATGATTGTTTAGCCTTCTACTACCGTAATATAAACTCTTTGTAATTAAAAATTATTTTCTATTTTTTAGTTCGGTTAGCTATAAAAGCGTGTTTTTTTAATTTTTTAAACTATTATTTATTTTTCATTTTTAAGTTCAATTTATCAATTAGTTTCTAGTGGAAATGTGATATTTCTTACGAATCATTCCGCAATCTCATCATTTCATTTAAAGCTTCACTATTGCATGGGGTACTTCCTGTTAACTTAGAGCAATCAAGTTCATCAATCCGAATATCGTCTAAAGATCTTACACGACTAAGTGCTACATAGGCTTGTCGAGCAGCAAACAATCGCGAGCCTAGATAAATTACTGCATGATCAACTGTACAACCTTGCATCTTGTGAACGGTCGAAGCCCAACTCAGGATTATTGGCAACATTCGTCTTTCAGCAGTTCCGTGGCTGTATTTCGCTGGGAACTATATTATATGTTACATAAATATCATATACAGTAATTTGCATGTATCAGACTCATGTACACCTACGCATGTAAGATAAGGAATGAACATTGTGAGAACGCAACTACCCTGAAAACGTTTCTGCCTCCGTTGTGCTGTGCCGAGTGCCCGAACGAAAGAAAGAAAGAGTAAGTCCGAAACTGCAGGCATGCGCAGAACGCGCGCTAGCTCTATCTTTTTTACTCCACTACAGAGGATCTATAAAAGAATTTATTAATCCTGGTGGTCCTTATAAGGATAATCAGACAAAGCTCTTTTAGTGAATATATCGAGTATGTATTTCTTGAAACCAATACGAGCAAATTTGTTATTTTTATTTCATTGTAGCTAGTTTTTTATAGTGTTTAAAACAATGTTTTTTGTTTTTTTCTCATTTTCTTTTTGTATTCCGACGTCATTTTCAGTTATTGTATATTGTGTGTAATTTTCAACTGGAAAATAAAGATTATTATTATTATTATTATTATTATTATTATTGTATCTGTCGTCTAAACAAGCCTAGTCGGGTCCGTACTCCCCACTGCTCCGACCCAGTGGGCGAACGCGCTAGTAAAATTAACCAATGACCACTCCCCGCACCGCGGGGTAAGTGGTCACTGGCTCCGAGAATCGTGAGTCCTGAGCAGACGCAACGAACCGAGAATAACGGCCTTCTGCATGCGGCCGGCCAAGATCTCTGCCGCATTACGGCATGCCGGTATGATCTTGAGCTCCGAGAGTAGCGTTGGTCTGGAACCACCGAGAACACCTATAATCAGAACCACTAACTTGACAGAATAGTCTGGGTGGAGCCTGCGGAGTTCGTAAAGTAAATCCTGGTACTTTGTCCGTTTTTCCTCCTCTTTTCGGACGATATTCGTTTCGGCAGGGGCCGAAAACTCAATAACGAATATCGTCTTACTTCGGTGGTCGAAGAGGACTATATCAGGCTTATTGGCTTGTATTTGCCTGAGGGTGGGGAATGAAAAGTTCCAAAAAATTCGACACCTTTCATTCTCCACTACGGACTCAATATCCCCTGGAGCGTAAGGCAGCACCGGTGTCCTGTCTATTTCATACGAGTGCCGAAGAAAATAGTACAGCACTCGTAAGGCCGCGTTATGGCGATGGATATAGGCCGAGACCGCATAAACTGCACAAGATGACAGCAAATGCATCAAAGTCTCGGGCGCCTGTCGGCAGGCCCTGCATCTAGTATCAGGGACCTCTATACCCATCACGCGGCTCCGGTAGACAAGGGTGTTGAAGACACCGTCTTGGCACGCCATGATGAACCCCTCAGTCTCCGACTTCAGCTCACCTGACCTGAGGAAGGCAAATGTCAGCTTAACAGACAAGCCATGGCCCTCGATGTTCTTAAAGAAGACTCCATGCATGGGCTTGTCTGTATGCAGCTGCAGCATTTTAGCATTCTCTGCAGCCTTGATGTGAGCTTTTCTCAGAGCGGGCTCCAACTCGGTGACAGAGAGTTGGTTTACCCGCTCGGTGTCGAAGACTATACCACGTTCATCAGCAGCGCGCCTTGCTGCCTTGAATAAAAAGGCTCCGATTCCTGCATTTTCATGATCTCGGACCATGCAGTGTAGGGGATCCGAACTCCTGATGACTCTACAGGCTCCATCCAGTACCATTCTGTTGTGAAGACACTCCAAACTCAAAAGTCCACGGCCCCCTTGTTGTCGAAGGAGATATAACCGTGGAACGGACGATTTGGGATGCATGCTTCTGTGCATATGCATCATTTTGCGAGTCTTCACGTCAAGTTGCCGCAACTCTTCCTGAGTCCACTTGACTACTCCGAAGGAGTAGAGTAGAATCGGAATGGCAAGCATGTTGGTGGCAGAAACTTTGTTTTTGCCCGACAGCTCTGAGGACCAGATCTGCCGTAGTTTCTGCCTATACTTGCCACGGAGAGCATTTTTCACCGAGTCTACCTCTTGGGTGTGGCGTTGTTCCACACCCAAATAGGTGTATGTCTCTCCGGCATTCAAATGATGTAGAATGCTTCCGTCTACGAGTTGGGCATCCTCAGCGAAATCCTCGCATCGTCCTCTTTTGAGATGAACCAGTGCACATTTGTCAATCCCGAATTCCATACCGACAGCATGCGTGAACTCCTGCACCACCCTGAGGGACTGCTGTAGGTCCCTTTCTCCAGAAGCATAGAGCTTAAGGTCATCCATATAGAAAAGATGGGTGACCTTATGCCTCCGGTTTCCAGGGGTGCCGCAGTTATATCCCCGGGTTTTCCTGAGCGCAACGGATAATGGCATTAGTGAGATGCAGAAGAGAAGAGGGCTGAGGGAATCTCCCTGAAAAACACCTCTTCTTATGATGACCGGCTCTGTTTGGACCCTGCTTTCACCTGATGTTATGGTGAAGCGAGTCCTCCAGAGCGGCATCAGTTGTTCGATGCATCTCACTATTTGATCGGGTACCGCAAGGCATTCGAGTAAGTACAACAACAACTCATGTGATGTTGTATCGAATGCCTTGCGATAGTCGATCCAGGCCATAGAAAGATTCCGCTTATACTGCACGGAGTCCTGCGTGATACATCTATCGATCAGCAGGTTCTCCTTACAGCCCGCGGAACCCCTCTTCGACCCTTTTTGCTCATATATCCGTTCGAACACCGGGTCAACTGCTTGGAGAGTACGCATATACAAGATGCGTGTAAACATCTTGTAACACGTATTCAAGCATGCTATCGGTCTGTAATTCTTAGGATCCGACAAATCTCCGTTCTTCGGGATTAGCACGGTTCGCCCCTCGACAAACCATTCCGGAATCAGCTGCTCTCCGTTCAGCCAAGAACTGTATATTCTGGCCAAATGGTGGTGGGTGCTCGGTAACTTCTTCCACCAATAGTTATTGAGGCCATCAGGGCCTGGAGCAGCAAAGTTCTTCGAACCCTCAAGGGCTCTCCGAACTTCATCCGTGGTTATCGGTTGACGCAGTATTTCGGGCTCAGGCTGTTGAAGCCTCCTACAGAAAGCTTCAAACTGCGTCAGGGCTGGAGTGTCTCGGTTGAGTGGTTGCGGATGCTCGTAGATACCTTTCCAGAAGGATTCCACCCGATCAGCGGCCGGCGGATTATCCACAACACGCGGAGGCAATTGGAATAGGCGAGAGGGTTTCTCGCGGAACTGTTTGTTCTCTGAGAAAGCCCTCGCCCGCCTCACTAGTGACTTTTTTGCAGTCACCAGCATTCGTATCCTCTCAAGGCAATGCTGCTTGATGGTGAGCAGCACTCCTCGATTCAATGTGTGATGGGATCTCCGCAGTTTTGCAGCGATTTGCCGCACTGCGTGCGTAAATGGTCTATTAGCCGCTAAGTAGTCCATCACACATTGGATACGAGACGCGTGTTGTCTCGCCGACTTGATCTTAGCCTCCATCTTGTGTATGCGCTGTTCATGCTTCCTAGAGGGGTCGAAGGATCTGTCACCTCCCTCTCTCCCAGAAAGAGCCTGAACTGCGTCATACACGGCACAGTTGATCTGCCAGATGTCGGCCTCTTCTGTAAGCGCACTACGAACCTCTGCATCCACTAGGGCCAGTTGTTCTGGCCTGAGGGGCTTCACTCTGTGAAGCATCCTCCGGGTCCCGATGTTGTGGGTTCTCGGTGCTTCCAGGCGCACCCTCTCCTCCACCAATCGCACTGGCGGTATTTCTACCGCCTGCCCAACCGGCCTCGGTGGGGCACGAACATAGCCACGGCCACGAAGATGGGATACATAATCCCTGAGATTTTGGGCGGAAAAGGCGGCATGCTCCGGGTGTGCCACGCACCACAGTGCATGCATTCTCGCCATGTATCCCCTTCGGGCGGGCTCACTACTCTCGTAGCACCGCATCAGGTCGTCTCTCAGTCCGTCGGTCCACTCAAAACGTTGTCCATGTCCATTGCCAGAGTCGTCATTGGGCTGTCCATCGGTTTGGGCCCCTCCACCTTGCCCTTGACCCCTATCCGAATGGGGTCGGTTGTGGGGGCCCTGTCCTCTAGTGACAGGAACCAGAGTTGAGGGCCTGCAAGGTGGTTAGCCCAGCAGGCCCACGGCCGGCACCAGAGAGAAAAAGCTTTTCTCTCCCGGATGCGCATTAGCTGCCGGTCCGATTTTGCATCCTAAGCTCAGGAAAGTGGTGGCGCTACTCACCAGAGACTGTTCAGATGTTGTTTAGTCTCCCCTGCATTATTATTATTATTATTATTATTATTATTATTATTATTATTATTATTATTATTATTATTATTATTATAATGGAAAACTATGATCAAATTATTGCATTGTCATCGGTCCTTGATACGTATGCAAAGTTTCAAATTAATCAGACTTCTGGAAATTGGTGAAAATTATGCTCAAAGATTCCGTTACATACATAGTTACAACCCAAGCTAATAAAAGCGTGTTAATTAAAAAGAATATTTTTAGAAACATCGATATTGATGTGTTTGTATTCAGGTAATTATCGAATGTTCCGCCATTTTGTAGAAGGTAACGATATTGACTTCATATTCTAGGTTTGTGAAATATGCGTCAAGAGCTTTAAAGTGATGTATTACAAGACCCCCTTCCATTTAATTTGTTTTTTCCAGGTGGCGCCCAGTCGACATCTCGTTTTATGTCTGTCAATTTCACCCCAAAATATAGTATTTATGCATCAATTACATTATCCCAATTTTCAATTTTTGTTTGAGTTGAACCGTTCTGAAAATAAAAGGGGGGACATTAAAGGAAAGCAATTTGTCCTAAAAACAGATATTATAGGAATTTAAAGATATTTTTTTTTATTAATTCCAGAATAGAATTTCCAACCTGAGGAAATTTAAGAGCCAAGCATATTCTCGAATGACTGTGTGGGAATGGAACTCTCAGCTTGTCCGGTATTAAACGCGATATTATAGGTTCTCGTAAACTCTCATATCTCGCACATCTCTCGCTAGTCGTGATGGAAACATCGGGAGCTTGCAAAAAATCGCAATCGCTCTATTACCATCCTAGCGCGGATGATATACCGTTCAAATCATTTCTACGATATGCCGAACCTTTGTTCGATTGGACCGGCTGATATTGCAAAGGGATCTCTCGAAGTTTGTCCGCGATTCATGAAGAATTTACGACCAGGGTGGAAATCAGATTCGGGGGTCAGGGTTTAACGAGTTGCAGTTTGTAGCATATGGCCTTCGTTTATAGACGAGAGAAGTTTATCGTGTAAGGGACGGATTTGGAATAATCTCTATATTCTGATTCTCTTCCTGATTTTCAAGAGGAGAATTTTTTTTGTCGAATAAACATGTTTTCTGGAATACGATAAGTGTGAACTTGGCTGAAAAGTTTGCTGAAATGTTCCTCTAAACACAATAAACAGTAACCAATTTGGAGAAAAACACATTTAAGAAGTGTTCGTTACAATATTCATCATCGAACTCCTTCTCCGGAGCTATCTGTATATTATATACGAACTTTCGATCCATACACAAAGGAAACTACTCCCCTGTTAATAGAGTAACTTTCTTCAACTGCGACAACCCCTGTATCTCTTTCGCTTGAGTCGTATTTTATGACTGTGTATTTCCGTATGGAGAATTTGAAAAGTATTAAGTTTTGGGTTCGGTTTGATTTTAATCCAGATGAGATTTGAGCTTGTTTTATGTTAATCAGCAACATGGGTATTTTTGTGAAGATAATGAAGTTTGACGAATAAGGCTGGATTCAGACAGATCCGAAATCCTGTCGTACGACGATCCGATTTCGGATCTGTCTGAATCCAGCCTACTTTTTTGGCTCCTCTCTCCTCCGATTCGACAATAGAAATCATAACTTCTATGAAAGAGATAAAATTTTAAAAATCTCTGTTGATAGGTACAACATGATATCATTCAATGACGTTTGATTCATTGACGAAAAGGAAGAAAGATTTCAAATGGAAATTGAATCGAATACAAAGCATACTGAACAAAGCAAAAAGAGCTATTTGTAGAAAAAATTTCACCCGCCAGGACAATATTTAATTCAAGCTCAGACAAGATCTTGTTTCGCTAAGAGAAAACTATCCCTCGCGCTTTTCAGTGTGGAAAGTTTTATGGAACAATTCCTCCAGAGACTGCGAACAATTCCAAAATATTCAACTCGTGATAGTCTGTCATCAGTTTTAATTGACAGGAAGATGACAACCATTCTTTTGAAATCAAACCCGCTGTTCCTTCGTAACTCAATGTAGAGATAATATTTATATTAATCACTCACCACTTTTGTTGGCAAGTCCAAATTGCTCCAGAACAAAAAACTTCTAATCTTCTGCACTCGATCTTCTGCACTCGGACAAAAAAAGGTTTGAAGGAAGGAAAAGGAGTGTTTTGTGGGAAGAGTGATTTCTTTATTCTCGTAGGACCACCTAGACACGTCTAGGAAATGTTTTATCGAAATTTCTCAATCGGAGTTTTGTTTCTCTTATTTTAACCGCACGCTTCAAACAACGATCCGCCGTGTTGTTTTTCTCTTCCAAAAAGGAACTGACACTATTTGTTTCTTTACGTCGCTTCTCATGAATTACAACGTTGCCAAACCACATCTATAATTTTACTTGAAATAATAAGGGCGAGAACATACCCCCGACCCTGAAAAACTATTTTATTTTCAGCCACATTCGAAATGAAAAAAAAAAAAAAATTATTATTTTGAATCTTAATTAACGAATTATAATATACAAAATCCAAGATAATATGAGAATTCATTTTATGGCTGGTGGAAAATATAAAATGAAATCTATAAACAAATCAACCATAGCACCAAATAAACAAAATAAAAATTCTAACAAAATTGGTTCACCTTCTTATTGAGTTGGCAGTGGACACAACTTCACGACAGGTCTTGTAAACCTGCCCTTACTGGTTTTCAAAGTTACATTACGGACAACTCCGTCGCTGCCCGGATGAACTTCCGTTACGACCGCTAACGGCCAGTGTAAAGGCGGTGAATTGTCAGTTTTTAATAGAACTACCGTTCCCACCGCTATATTGGGAGTTTGAACGCTCCACTTTTTGCGAATTTGCAAAGTGGTTAGATACTCTTGTCTCCACCTCTTCCAAAAGTCCTGAACCATTCTGTCAATTAATTGAAACCTATCTAATCGATTTAATGAAATGTTTTGAACATTACCCGCTGGAAAACCACATAACGGAGTTAATGTTAAAAAATGTGCCGGTGTTAATGCTTCAGGTGCCATTGGATCCACCGATAACTGACACAAAGGTCTAGAGTTCAATAGCGCTTCTATCTCCGTAAGCAAAGTAGAAAATTCCTCGTAGGTAAGAACTTGATCTCCGATTACCCTATAAATATGGGTTTTGACCGATTTTACATTGCTCTCCCAAAGACCACCTTGTTCTGGTGCAGAAGGGCTATTAAAATGCCATTCGATACCTTGTATACCCAGTTCCGTTTCAAATGCCTTTGTATATTCAGGCGAATTAATAAATTGATTAATATCTGACAATACCCTTTTTGCACCAACAAAATTAGTACCCCTATCCGAATAGAGCGTCTTCACAGGACCTCTCCTCGAAATAAATCTTTTAAACGCTTGTATAAAATGATCTGTTGATAGAGAGCTAACCATTTCCAAATGTATCGCTTTCACAGACATGCATACAAATAAACTGACATATCCCTTGTAAACCGCCGCATTTTTTCTTTTACCCAAGGAAACCTTAAAAGGACCGAAATAATCCACGCCAGTATTCAAAAAGGCTTTAGCTTCATTGACCCGCACAGAAGGTAAACTAGCCATCAGTGGCTCTTTAATTTTTGGATTTAACCGAAAACAACGATTACACTTGTAAATTCGACTCCGAATCAGATTTCTTCCACCGCAAATCCAATAGTTTTGTCTTAGAATGGCTTCCAATAAATAAGCTCCCGTGTGCAAATATATTTGATGGTAGTAATCTACTAATCTTTCGGTAAACACTTCCTTAGCCGGTATTATAAACGGATGTTTTTTAGAATATGCTAAATTCGAGTTTCCTATTCTACCCCCGACCCTAAGCAATCCATCCTCCACAAAGGGATCAAGTCGTTTGAGGGTTGATGTGCATTTCTTTTGTGCTTTTACAAGAGAAACTTCCCTCTTGAAGTGTCTAAGTTGCACTGATTTTATTAATATCAATTCCGCCTTTTTCATTTCACTAGCTAAAATTATATCTTTTCGGTTGATAAGTATTTTCGTAAACCGCAAAACATAAACCATAATTCGCAAAATCTTTGCAAAGGACGAAATTCGATGCATTAAGTTTAAAATAGGATCATCTAATTCGTTTACTTTCACCACCATTACTTCTGATTCAATATTTTTATGCATTTCAACCCCGTTTTTTGAAAAATCAGGCCACCTTTCTTTCGGTAGGCTAATCCATGTGGGTCCGTTTAACCACAATTTATTACTTATCAACTCAGATGGCGTAAGACCACGCGATAAAGAATCCGCCGGGTTTTGTTTGCCCTCAATATAATGCCATGATACATTTTCCACATTTTCTTTTATTTGGGACACCCGATTTGCTACAAAGATATCTTTATGAAGAGGCGTTTTTATCCAACTGATTACTGTGGATGAATCCGAAAAAAGCCAGTATCTTGGAAATTAAGATCCTCTCCTGATAGGTCGTTACAACTGATTTCAACAACTTAGAAAGTAAATGACTAGCCAAAAGTTCTAGCCGCGGAATAGTCATTATCTTAACCGGACTGACCTTTGATTTCGCGCAAACCAACTGAACATTTACATCTTTCTTACCGAATGATGAGACCGTTCGTAAATAAATGACCGCACCATATCCGACAGTGCTCGCATCCGCAAAACCAAAAATAATAACTGGTTGTTTAATGGTCGCACCTATATGTCGGGGAACCTTGAATTGTTTCAACTTACTCCATTCACCAAGAACCTTTTGCCATTTTCCAATAATATTTTCTGGGGGTTTTTCGTCCCAATCGATCTTTAAAAGCCATAACTCTTTGATTAACGCCTTTAAATATAAAATGAAAGGTGCTAACAAACCTATAGGGTCAAAACATTGAGCAACCGTTGACAAAATAGCCCGCTTAGTGCATTTTGCATCTGGAATTTTTATTTCAAAACTAAACGTATCGCTCTCTGGGTCCCACCGTATTCCCAATATTTTAGTGTCCGACTTGTTTTGCATGACTATATCAGAGTTTGACGACCATTTTACTATTTCAAAACCTCCCGTTTTAAATAAATCAACCGACTCGTGATATAACTGAATTGCCTCAGTAACCGAATCTAAACTACAACAATAGTCATCCATATATAGATCCCGTGATACAAATTCTGCCGCCAAAGGGTACTTTTCACCCTCATCAGTAACTAATTGCTTAATCGTGCGTAACGCTAAATATGGAGAAGACTTCATTCCAAAAGCAACTACCCTCATTTCATAAGTTTCAACTTTATCCTCCGGATCAAATCGCCACAATAATCTTTGATACCTCCAATGGTCCTGAACTACCTTTATTTGTAAATACATTTTCTTTAAATCCGACGTCATAGCAATACGAAATAAACGAAAATTCAAAAGTAATGTTACGATATCTGCCTGCAATTTTGGACCACTGAACAATATATCGTTTAGTGAGACCTGATTATCGCAAGACGCACTTGCATCTAGTACTATCCTGATGGGGGTACTAGTACTACTCAATTTTATCACCGGATGATGCGGAATATAATAAGCATTTTCATTATCCTCCAAGTTTGCCAAAGCCATATGACCGTTATCTAATAAAGTTTGTATAGCTTTATTATATTCAAGCCGCAAATTACTATCTTTCTTCAACCGTTTCTCCAATGATAAAAGTCGACAATGTGCCCCGGTACGCGAGTCACCTAAGTTTTCGGCCGACAATTTAAATGGCAGAGCCACCGTAAAGCGCCCCGTTTCATCCCTGCTATAGGTTGTACTATATATTTTGTCACATTCTTTTTCCTCTGGTACCACCAACGGTTTATTAGGTACCTGTTCTACCTCCCAAAACCTTGCTACAAGTTCTTCAATTGATTGTTCTTCATTTAATGACAAAAAGGTACAAATATTATCTGTTTCTGCCAAAACCGGAATTTTTCCCATAATTACGTAACCTAGCTCAGTTTCCACGGCTACAGTACCGTCGCCACTAATTATTTTATCTTTACCCAAAATAAGCCCATAAAGTTCGACACCAATTATTCCATCTATTTCGCCCGGTCTATAAAACTTATCATCTGCTAAACACAATTCTTGTAACTCAGGAAATCCACTCACATCCGCGTACGATTTTGGCAAATTACTCGATATTTTATCCACCAAAAACGCTTCTATTGTATATTTTTTATTCAAATCGTATCGTGATGCAATAGTAAGAGTAGTTTTTCCCCTCACTTTCTGTTTACAACTACCTAAACCGCTAACTGTGGTAGTTGAAAATATCTTTAAAATATTCAATCCTAATTTTTTACAACAATTTACCGTCAATAAATTAGACATACTGCCACTGTCATATAGAAATCTACATTTATTGTTTTTGTTACAACTATTTAATATCGAAACCGTTACCGTTCCTAATATTTGTTGTGTATTTTGCTTCATTACGCTTGAACACATAAAAGTTTCTACATTTTCCGTATCAGGCCTATTTTCCGCCGCTTTAGATCTATTTTCCGCCGTCTTAGAACTATTTTCCGCCGCATTAGATCTATTTTCCGTCGTCATAGAACTATTGTCCGCCGCATTAGGCCTATTTTCTCGATTATCTTTTGTAAAACACAACAAAAAATGATGTCTTCTCTTACACCCAGTACATACCCTTTCCGATGGGCAAGTCCTTACCCCATGACTAGATGAAAGGCATACGAAACACCAATTATTATTTTTTGCCACCTCATATCTTTTTTGTGGCGTAAGGTGCTTGAATTTATCGCATCGACCTATATAATGAGACGGTTTTTTACAATATTGACAACAATTTGATTTTGAACCTGGATTTTCATCAACCAAAAATGTTTTCATTGTCGCTTTTCCCCCCGAACCGCTGGATTTATTCATATTTAGAAGTCGTGTTTGGCTTTTGATGAAAGTTATTAAATCCGCGTATTTAGGAAAATCTGTATTTCTTTGGGTCGTTTCAAAGGACATCACAGTTGCATGGTCCAATTTCGATAAAGCAATATACGTAAAAATAAAATCAGTCAAATCCGGTACGTTTACATTTTTTAACGCCGACACCGATGTATCAAACCGCTCTAAAAATAAACTCAAATTTTTTTCAGACTCAAAATTCATTGATTTGAAATCCATAATTTGCTCTAAATACGTTTTAGCTAACAACCGCTTATTTTCATACTTGTCGCAAAGTGCCTGATAGATTATATCATAATTACCCGGTGCGATTGCAATGCCTGTAAACACGCTTTGAGCTGGACCCTTTAAACATCCGACTAAAAGGTGAATCCTATCAAGATTATTCAAATCGGGATTTGAATGTACCATGCTATCATATAAGGCGTGGAATGTTTCCCATTGTCGAATTTCACCGTAAAAATCCGGTAAATTCGGATCTGGTGCCCTTAACGATCTGCGACTAGTCGATCCACTGCCACCCGCAGAGGTAGACCCAAAACTACTATTTCCCGTGCTCTGAGCTGGTAATTTTATCTTTTCCATTGACGCCTGAATGTAACAACAAAGTTCATTGATAGTTTGTATGACCTTGTAATCTGGTACATAATCCTCTTTGAGCTCAAGTTGCTCATTATTTATTTCATCTATAATGTCATAAATCTTCCTTTTTGTTTCCTCATATGTACCCATTAATGTCCGAAATTTATTTTTCAAATTTTCCGTAGACAAATCTTTACTCAGATCATATAAATTTTGTAAAATCGCAAAAAGATTTTCTTTTTTAGCAATTAACTTTTTCAATTCCCGTTGCGACATGTTGAAAACGAAAGAAATTATTGACAAAACCGCAAAGTATTCAATCCAAGTAGTAAATAAAAAAAAAACTTTAAGTAAATCCGCTTTTAAAAATTTTATTTTACTAAACTCCGATTTTTGAGAAGCTTGGCAACCCTGCAATTCATAGGCCGACTTATTATTACCCAAAAAAAAATAACAAACGAAACCAAAAAAAAACTGTAATCAACCGCCAGTGTTTTCAAAAAATTACTTTAAAGCTGATAAATCCGGATCGAAAAGGATCAAATGTTCCTTCGTAACTCAATGTAGAGATAATATTTATATTAATCACTCACCACTTTTGTTGGCAAGTCCAAATTGCTCCAGAACAAAAAACTTCTAATCTTCTGCACTCGATCTTCTGCACTCGGACAAAAAAAGGTTTGAAGGAAGGAAAAGGAGTGTTTTGTGGGAAGAGTGATTTCTTTATTCTCGTAGGACCACCTAGACACGTCTAGGAAATGTTTTATCGAAATTTCTCAATCGGAGTTTTGTTTCTCTTATTTTAACCGCACGCTTCAAACAACGATCCGCCGTGTTGTTTTTCTCTTCCAAAAAGGAACTGACACTATTTGTTTCTTTACGTCGCTTCTCATGAATTACAACGTTGCCAAACCACATCTATAATTTTACTTGAAATAATAAGGGCGAGAACACCCGCCATCGTTATAATGATGAGCAGGAACTTGAGTATTTTAATGCGGATAATGAAGTTTGAGGAATCGTTTTCTGACTTTCTTCCTCTCCGAAACATGAATAGAAATTACAACTTTTAAGAAAGAAGTGAAAAAAAAAATACAAACATTCTCTGTTGATAGGTACGTGTATATAATTCAAAGCCGTTCGCTTCATTAACAAATGGGAAGGGAGAGTCTATCTAAACAGCTACTCTCCTGCCTATATGGCACAACAGGCACTGGATTTTCCTGCTCGATTCGTGTACCAAGCATATGAAAATTGAGTCGAATAGATATCATACATGGAAAATGTCTACACAATGAAGCAAAATAGAGAGCTATTTGCAAAAAATATCCCACTCACTAGGATGCTATTTCATTCACGCTGTGACAAGAACTTGTTTTGCTCAGGAAAAATTATCTCTCGAGCTTTTCTTTGGGAAAATGGATAGGTAAATTATGAAACATTTTCACTAGAGAATCCAAACAATCCAAAATATTCAACTCATGATGAGTCTGTCATCAGTTTTAATTGACAATTCGGTGACATTATTTCCTTTGATAACCAAACCAGCCATCGTGATAATGATAAGCAGGATCCTGGGTATTTATTTGTGGGAGTCTTCTCCGAATCATGAATAAAACTTGAAACTTCTATTGTAAGGAGTAAAGTCGAAAATAATAACAAATGATCTCTTTTGATGGGTTTAAGTTCAGATTTTTTTTGATTTGCCATAAAAAATATATATATGTATTCGGAAACTAGAGCATCTTGGCTTCATAACGATGTGCATGGCAAGTCGATAAAATGGCTAATAATTTTTTAATTCGGGTTGTTTGGCAGATTCTACATGACTCCGAAATCGTATGAAAAATGTAAATGAACAAATGGATCATTTATTAGAACGCGGGGAAAGTACAAAGAAAAATTCAGAGATCATCCAAGACCCCTTCAAGGACCCATTATAAAAAAAAATTCCGATAAAAGACTATTGTTGAAAAAAATGTAAACAAATTAATGAAACGGGGTCGAAATGGTGCGGAAAAAAAAATTCACAGCTTATTAAATCTTTTTGCCAGATAAAAAAAACTTCGAAATACATGGAATGATAGCTGCGGGTTTCCTCATTATCTCGAACTTTGAATCATTGAAAAATGTCAGTTTTTGCCTGAGTTATGAAACGATTCGTCCGCCCGCATCCAAGCGAATGCATAGACAACAGAATTCCTATAGAGAAAGCGGCAGCTGAAATGAGGAGAGTTTTGGGCCCCTTTATCTCGAAAACTGTTGAGTTTCCGGAAAAAATTATGAAGGTCATTTTCGTAGATAATGAGACGATCTTTAATTTTTGTATGAACGAAAATTCTCTAATTCGTATATTTAGCCAGATATTGGCGGGAAACCCATTTTTCTGGGTTTGGGGGGCCATTTTCGGTCATTTCCATGAACGCAAGCGTGTTAAGTTTTGGGTCCTTCGAAAACATCTGTGACGACCTACAACCTGAGCCAAGTGAAGAACTCATAGACTTATTCACAGGTTCGTCCCATCATTTACTGGACTATATGTCCGTATTGGGATTTCGAAATGAGCGATACGCCTTCTGGAGAGAAGCTTCAAATAATGTTAAAATATTGACAAATTGTTGCACATTAGTTGAAGTCTTGATCAAAGTGGCGCTGAGATATTAATTTGAAATTTTGGAACATGATTGCAATTTTTATTATTGATGTTTATCGAGCACAATCCATGGTTGACGTTCACATAAAAATGAAAAAACAATCAAAACCATGATTGGGATTTCATGTTAACGATACGTCCTCTCGTGAAAAGTTCCAGACAGTGTCAAATATTCTCCAAAGTGGTTTTTATTACTTGAGAACTAGGTTAAATTGGTTATCGTTCTCATAAAGTGTGAAAAAAAACCAAAAACTACAATAGCAGATCACAGAATTTCACGCTCTGGAATTTTGAAACAACGTGAAAGTCCTAACGTTAAATAGCAATGGTTGTCAGTGGTGCAAAAAATGTGGCGCTGCGATCTAAATTTAAAATTCCATTGAGGGCTCACAAAATTTCACGGTTTCTGATTTCCAAACAACGTCAAAGTTCTAACCTTGATCAGAAATAAATATCAAAGTGGTCCCGCTTAGTTGGAGTTTTCTTGAATGTAGTACTAGGATCTTAATTTGAAAATCCCCTAGGACGTTAGATATGTATATAGGAGGTATATAAACATAGGAACTTCGATTATTCAAATTACGACATGATGTTACGTATACCACTGTGGAATGCCTGACGAAAACAAATCAGAAAAAACTGCCTTCGAAACTGTTTTGAATGATATAAATATATCAAGTGAGAGTATTTGCTGATTATTCGGTAATTTCAGAGGAGATTTTGTATTTTTTCACATTGACTCAAAGGAAAAAAAATCACTCCTTCACACCTTCTTTTGACCACAGAAATAATTAAAATCCAAAATATCATTACTAAAGGCTTGGTTTAGTACTTATGTGGTCGAATGTGCCATCGAAATGTCAAATTTTACTGAGTAGATCAGATCAAAATCGGCTTTTCGGAAATGTTTTTCAGAAAGTTTTACAATTCATCCCTATATTGAGTTCAAGGATATTTTTCTCTGAGCATAATACTTTTTTTCATGTAGAAATATACTATTAACTGTAACTGTTTGATTTGAGTCTCCCTAGTATACAAATTGAGTAAGAAAAAGTGACCTACGTGTAATTTATCGCTTATCCCACCACAGGAAGAAGAAGACAAAAATAACTTTTTCATAATATAATTTTCTGAACCGAATAACTACAGTGGAAAACTGTATATTATGTTTGTATGTATGTTTGCCTAAATGACAGGGTTGATGGGGTAAAATAGGATGTTGCAAACAGTAAGTCGAGCTTAGTGGATCATAAATAATATCTATGGGAATTCAGCGTTGATGAAAATCAATTAAACGAGTTAGGTAACCGTAAAAATGTAAGCACTCAACGAACGTATTGTCAGTTTGTTATTTTCCATAAATGCGTCATTAGTGCTGTTTTTGAGAGGATTATAATGAGTGGAACTGTTGTTTGAACACATGTCCAGAACTGGCAAATAAAGCAACTCGTTACTTTTTTACTGCTAATGAACTTCGAGAGAAATAATATTCGGAATAGAACTGAAGGTATCTCGCAAATTTGCTCATGAAATATAAGCGATTTGGAGAGGTGCTGGAAAAGTACTGAATTTAGAAATATACAGGGTGTAACTGAATAAGTGTAAAACATTCAAGGAGGTGATTCCTCATCGAAAAAAAGATAGGATCTTTCATATAAAGAAACTTCATTGGAGCATCCCTTGATAAAATACAGCCCCTTGAAAGGGGTACATAAAATTTGTATACTAAGTAACGAATTGAGAAAAGAACAACACAATTAGTATTAATTCAATTTCTAAAATTCACAAACTGACAGCGTCATACCAATTTAATTGTCACTATCGCTAATAGCGACCTTCTAGATAGATTAGTTTCGTATTTTCGCATTTATGACGATGTATCTCTATAGTTGTTCGTGAAATAATTTTTTTGCTGCAAACTGGTTTATTCTAGGCAAAAAACCCAAATGATATTTTTTGTTCAGAATGAAACAGGCTATCGGAAATGAAATTTTAAATGGTAAACAAATAATAAGGAAAAAGATACATTGGAAATGAATTTTAGTGGTTGCTTTTTCCACCCCTTTTCCAACCATGGGGTAAACCAAATAAATTACTGGTAAGTGTCTTTTTGGTAGTACAAAACGTCAGGTTAATTTCAATATTGTAACTTTCTCAGTGCTCGTGAAAAAAATTGTTATACAAATTTTATGTACCCCCTTTCAGGGGCTGTATCTTAATAAGGGATGCTTCAATGAAGTTTCTTTATGTGAAAGATCCCATCTTGTTTTTGATGAGGAATCACCTCCTTAAATGTTTTGCACTTATTCAGTTACACCCTGTATATTGTCAGAGTCGAGATATCTTTCTGAAATGGATACTGTCAGCAAAATTATTGTAAAAATATCTATTTTCCGGTGAGTCAGTTGGCGCAGCTGATTTTGCCCTACACATTATCGAGATGTTTGATATATATTTTTCTCTTGAGAATTCATCCCTGACGTATCGATAAATGACTGTAACACGCTTCATAATTGACAAATAACATTGTTGCACCTGGGGTATGGCGTAGAGAGATAGTTACAAGGCCTACTTTTGCTTGAATGTGGTTAACGATGTTACTGAGTGATATTGTTTTGGACTTCCATTGTCTATATTATTAACTCAATCGAAACCTGTTGCTGAGAACGAAAATGAAAAATTCAAACCAAATGAGGTAATCAAATCCAAACGAAAGGTCGAAATGGATTTTTTGGTCGAATATAAAAATGAAAGGTTCCATCGATCGAAGAAAATAATGTTGTGGCAAAAAAATCGAGATATCTAATATGAAATATTGGTCAAAAAATGTGAATATAGGAATAAATGAGATAATATTGTTTCAAGAAAATTGGGATATCGAATGTAAAATATAAGTCAGAAAATTTAAATGAAGAAATGATTGAATTAGTATTAGTCTCACTCGAAGACGATTGCGGATACCAACGATCGAAACATCATAGGTACTCTCAACTTGGTACTTGGTTTCAAAATTCAATTCATATTATTTTCATTCATTTCTTCACGTAATTTCTTCACTAATATTTCACATTCGATATCTCAATTCACTTGACACAATTTTAATTCATTTATTTCTTTATTTGCATTTTTTTGACCAATATTTAATTTTTTCTGTCACAACATTATTTTTTTTGATCAATCAGTCCTTTAATTTTTATTTTCGACCAAAAAATCCATTTCAACCTTTTGTTTGGATTGATTACCTTATTTCATTTGTATTTTTTTCCTTTCGTTCTTAGCAACATGTTTCAAAAGAGTTAATAATATAGACACTGATAGTCCGAACCATTACCATTCAGCAAGGCTTACTTGTTGAGGGTCATCAATGGAAGTCGATGGCTCATGGTTTGAGAATATCATAAATATCCTGTACTCAGTACATGGAGCATAATTTATTCTTCGGGAAAAAAAACCCTTTTGCTAAAAGTATACAAAAAAAAAATCTCTCCCATCTTGATGTCGGAAATATTTCTCGACCGTTGCCTGGAGATATTATAAAATTCACAAACGGATAATTAGTCATATAGCAAAAAATCATCCCAAGCAATTATTTCTCCAAACGAATGTTCAGCACGCAGCTTTCACTCATTTGACCTCTGCGTACGTAAAATCAATTCTGATCCAAAATATGCTGTCATCATAAATGTATCTATTTTCAAGAATTGTTCGATTGTGCTTGGATAACACCACTTTCAGCAATCGTTCACTACGAATCTAGATTCACTAGAAATCGCCACAAGAGTACAAGTTTGAGCTATTTTTACGACTCAGATAGTACGAATAAAGATGTCAAAAAATCTGAAGTCACGTTTAATTTTGAACACGCGTTCTTAATTCCCTTCCTTATTCTTTGCTTTTTGAATGTTATTTCATGAATAGAATAGAATAGTTTAGAATAGAATAGTTTATTTGATCATGTTATGTATATACAATACATTTATGACAAGTCAAAAAATGAAATGGATATAGCAGACATTATAAAAACGAATAAACAAAGTTTTGTCAAACAATAATTGGTAGTTGACTAAGGACATTAACAGTACAAAATATCAATAACATTCATGAACATTTGCTTCAATAGATTGAGAGGTAGTAACTCAATGAAGCACACAAGTTGTTTGAGGGAATAGAAAAAAAAAGAGATGTTATAATCATATCATAAAAGACAATTTCGATCATCCAGTAAGGCAGGAAGAATTCATCTGAATGTCACAAGATAAATACTCGTCTACAGAGTAAAAGCTATGTTTCAGAAGTAATTGCTTGATAGCTCTTTTAAACCTAAATGAGTTTAGTTCTTTATAGCTTTCTGGTAATTTATTGTAGATATTGGGATTGATTGTGTTTTTGCTTGTGATTTCAAGTCGATTCCTTGAGTTTATGAGAAGATTTTTATTCCTGGTAGAATAGTTATGTAAGTCCCGGTATTTGCTATATTCATTTAAGTGAGTATGAATTTCGATAAGGCAATGAAAAATATATAGTGCAGGTAGAGTCATAATTTTCGTGTCTATAAATAGTTGTTTGCAAGAATCTCTGAATCCCGAATTTGTTAAAACTCTGACTGCTTTCTTCTGCAACAGAAAGACACGATTTGAAAGAGAGCAGTTGCCCCATAAAATTATCCCGTAGCTCATGTGTGAGTGAAAGAGTGAGAAATAAGACATTCTCAACGTTTCCTTACTGATAGTATTGCTTAAGCGTCTTAGAAGGAATATTTGAGATGATAGCTTCTTGCAGAGAATATCAATATGATTTACCCATTTGAGTTTATTGTCTAGCGTGATGCCTAGAAGTTTGACTGGATCTTGTTCTGTGATAGCTTTATGGTCGGTTCATACACCACACTTTTACTTTTACTTTATCTTTTACTTTTACCTCAAGAATGGAATTGGACCGTTCATACACCAGTGTTAAAGTAAACAGGACGCATGCGCAGTGATCAAAAACAAACGAAGAAGAAGAAGTAATCGTGGGTTACGTCATTGTTTTGATTTGCAATTTGCTATTTTGAATCGTATAATGACAGATATTTCACAGAACAGCCATTTTGAATCATTTCTGTGAAATATTCAGAAGAATACGTTTCCTTATAATGTTGGTGGCACTGCTTGCTGTGATGACTTCAGATGCACGCATGCGCAGCCCCTAAAATTATTAAATCATCTGATTCTTAAAGTAAAAGTTCTCATCCTTAAACTAAAAGTAAAAGTGCCGTGTATGAACGCCTCGATTGATTTACATTGTGACAACTTTCTTAAAGTAAAAGTAAAAGATAAAGAAAAAATTAAAGTGTGGTGTATGAACCGACCATTATTTGTTGAAAATGTTATTGTTTGCGTTTTTGCTTTATTTTGGACCAGGTGATTGGGTGTGAGCCACTCGTTGATCCTTTTTGAAGCTTCAATATTTCTCTTACTCAGTTCTTTCATATCTGAATCTGAATTGTAGAATGTTATGTCGTCCGCAAATAATAAAATCTTGGATGGTTTGATATGGTAAAATATGTCATTGATAAAGATAATAAATAGAAGCGGACCTAACACTGATCCCTAGGGTACGCCTGATGAGATTGTTGAGATGACTCTTTATAATAACTGAATGAAGAAAAAGCGTCCAATTATAATATGACGATAATAAAATTGATTCGAGGAAAAAATATCTGAGACAAATTTGAATTGTATGTATAAATCCTATCGTACAAATCAAATGGCAATTAAAAATAGGCCATATCTGATGAAATTCAAACAAACCATAGTAGAAGTTCTATGCCTCTTCTCGACTGTCCCTTACTCACGAGCATCAATTCAAACACATCCGCTCCTTACTAGGATCGTCGGCATTTCGTATCAAGTCTGCTTGATTTACGATTTTCCCGGAGAAAAGGCCATTAGTTGTGCTTATTTAGGACCTCGAGAGATTCGGCGAGGAGAATTTTCCACGGGAAATCTAATTGGACCGGAGATTCGATGAAAAAATACGGCGGATGTTGTGAAAAACTGTCGTCGGGGCTGTTTCAATCAAGAGCGAAAGCGAGACGTGAGGGTGGAAGCATGGAAGGCAAGTTTTCGTGACATATTCCTATGATGATGCCTGCAGATACGAGAACTAGGTTTCAATACATTTTCGCAGTATACAGGGAGTCCCAAACTCGATGGCCTATTAGACATTTCTGGAAAACGGGAAATAGGATTATTTTGAAAATTTGATTTCTTGGGTAATTAGTTCTGTTCTATCGATCTAAAATATTTTCAGCGCTGCGACGTTGCCGCTTATATTGAAAAGTAGCAGCAACTTTGATATTTTAAATAGGACACCCTATATATTATTGCATTTCTTGCTTTGTTATTGGTTTCCGGTTATTTTTGTTCGATATTTCCCCATACCTTTCTCTAGCGGTTTTCGAGAAATTTATTAACTTCCTTATTTTTTGTGGGAAACATAGCTGTAATCAAATGCTTATTACTGCGGTATTTGGATTCGAAGACAGCTTAAATTCTGGATGTATTCTGACAATGCCCTGTGTATTAGTTGTGTCTAAGGAAATTCTTTCTCCATTATACAGGGTCGTTCAAAATTTGTGATTTTACCGATACATACAAAAGTGGTGAAAAGTGCATTTTTTCAAATGGAACATCCTGTATATCATTGAAAATCCTGAAAGACAATTGAAGTTCCTTTCAAATGATGTGTCATGTTCCTATACCTAAATAGTCAGGTTTCCGAAATAAATGCAAGTTTCTATAAAAATTGGATTATTTTGACATATTTTGTATCAGGTAGCTATGAAATGTCATGGAACATGTCATTATGAAAATTCGACAAATAATGCATCAATAATAAAACGTTTGCGCGTTCAATAACGTAAATTTGATTAGAAAAGAATCAAAATGGAAATTGTGTATTCTTCATGGCCAATGTGATCAAATTATAGCGAGAACATGCAAAATAAATATTGAAGTGTGTGAAGATGACGAACTGATTCTACAAAGAATGATTGATATACAGGGTATTACAAACTCGATGGCCTATTAGACGTTTTTGGAGATGTGGGACATAAATGCTTGAAATCGTGTATTCCACGATAAGTGATTGCGATCTACCTATCGAAAATATTTTCACCGTTGCAGTGTTGCCACATCTGCTTGTAACTAATATCGATTTCCTAATTTCAAATGGGGAACACCCAGTATTTCATTCCGTATTTGAATTCTACTGATAAATACAAATACCTTTCACTAAACTAAATGTCTTATACCTTTCTCTACCTTTTATCAAATATTGATTATTTTGTAATTGTTTTGCTACCAAAATGAGACCAACTTTAATTCAAATATCTCTTTTTTTACTTGAGTTTTTTTTTATTTTTAATACTTCATGACCTATTTTGAATAGTTATGGGAATTGAAAATGATAGTCACACTCTTCAATATACTACAGAACAATTTGCATGTTCTTGCTACAATTTGATCACATTGGCCATGAAGAATAATCAATTTCATCAAAACTTCATTTGAATTGTTATTGCCTTCCATTTTGATTCTTTTCTAATCGAACTCCATTAGAATTATTATTGCCTTCTATTTTGATCCTTTTCTAATCAAATCTACGTTAATGATTCGCAAACGTTTTATTATTGATGCATTGTCGAATTTTCATAATGACATGTTCCATGACATTTCATAGCTACCTGATACAAAATATGTCAAAATAATCCAACTTTTATAGAAACTTGCATTCATTTCGGAAACCTGACTATTTAGGTATAGGAAGATGACACATTATTTGAAAAGAACTTCAATTGTCTTTCAGGATTTTCGATAATATACAGGATGTTCCATTCGAAAAATGCACTTTTCACCACTTTTGTATGTATCGGTAAAATCACAAATATTTGAACGACCCTGTATAATGGAGAGAGAATTTCCTCAGACACAACTAATGCACAGGGCATTGTCAAACTACATCCAAAATTTGAGCTGTCTTTGAATCCAAATACCGCAGTAATAAGCATTTGATTAAAGCTATGTTTCGCACAAAAAATAAGGAAATCAATAAATTTCTCGAAAACCACTAGAGATAGGTATAGGGAAGTATAATATAAAAATAATCGGAAAGCAATAACAAAGCGAGAAATGCAATAATATATAGGGTATCCTATTTAAAATATCAAAGTTGTTGCTACTTCTCAATATAAGCGGCAACGTCGCAGCGCTGAAAACATTTTAGATCGATAGAAAAGAACTAATTACCCAAGAAATCAAATTTTCAAAATAATCCTATGTCCCGTTTTCCAGAAATTTCTAATAGGCCATCGAGTGTGGGACACCCTCTACAGAAATGGAATAAATTCAACGAAGGCGCTGGTGGTAGTATTTTAATTCAGAACGCGAGTGAAGCTACTTAAACGTTTCTATAGTGGTGTCAGTTGACACTGACGTTGATTTAGCATTTTGAAATTTTGTTTACTGTGAAGTATGAATTTTGAATTTTTCTCGACGATATCGTTTTCTGTCAGTAATGAGTTGTATTCTATTTGAAAAATGGATGAGGACCATAAAATTCTTCAAGGTATGCGCGGTGAAGTAGGAATTTCTTTCGAAAATAACCCAAATATTTCCCGTTCTTCGAGTTCGTACATCGAGTGAATCAAACCACCAAGCTGCAAATTCTCAAATTTAAAACCCATATTTTTTATGCGAAGTCTTTGGAATCAACTGTGCCACAAACTGAAAAAGGACTCACACACTTCGTCAGCTCAGAACTTCAGGTGAGTTATCGAAAATGATGAAATTTGATGAACTGTTTCGTCTCGAGTCATCTTAGGACATGACTCCATATATTTCGAGAAATTTATCTTGCGCCAAAAACATTTGTTCTGAGTTTGCTTCCAAATTTGATGGTCTTCCAGTCATCTCATTTCGTGTATAAAATGAACTCGTGGTTTTCGATTGTTCAACCTACTACAATTTGAGAATGAAGGTTCAATATCTAGGTGATTTCAAGCATTGAATTCGAAGGCTTTCCTCTAATAGAGTTCAATAGCAATCTTTTTGGTATAGTGGTTCAATTCATTGAGCTTTCGTTTAATTTATTCTCATCAACACATGGGTCACTTTGATGTGTTCATGTCTCATCATTAAGACATAGAAATTTTATCACTTGTTTGTTGGTATGCTCTAATGAAAAGTTCAGATCATTCTGACTCATATTTCTATAGCAAAAATATCAAGTCATCTCGACCATATTTTTGGAATAACACATATGAATATAACTTCATATTGAGGAAAGAGGTTACCCATGACCGTTTCAAACCCATTTTAGCGAATATTTTATGTTTGTACTCTGTATTGTAGCGTTCTATTGGTGAATGTTCGTTCATTTCCTAATATGGAATTAACAATTCCTGAAGAAATTCATAAGAGAAACGTTCTTGGAAATACCTTGGTAACTTCGATAGCTATTGTAACTCCGGATTCGGTTGTAGTCAAGAAATCATTCGATTCCAGAATAAGAGAAAAACATTATCTATTCCATAAATTGGATATTGATTATCATAATACCCACATAAAATATTTATGGCAATCAATACTTGGTAGCCTATTGTTGAAATCACTCTCCCAATCGATGATACTGCGTACTTTCTGGAATATAAACGATAAAAATTTCTTTTGAAGTGGTGTCACTGGGAACTTCTTTCGGGGTTTATTCAATAGGGTGGAACATCATTCCGTAGTATATGTTCGAATTTTTGGAAGTATCCTGATTTAACCTCAATTATTGTCTTGAATCATGAATAATATCCAAAATAAGTTTAGAGACGAGATGAAATGCCTTTTGTAACTCTCGCCTCTACCAAATCATTTCTAATGAATCATCCTAGATCCTTCGCCATAACATTCAGTTCAAGCAAACAGCTAATTGAGAAAAAAGTATGAATTCTAAAAAATATGAGATTGAGAGGTTACATTCGAGAATGCTTGATATTCTCTCCGTAGTTTTATGGGTTTGTAACCTACCACAATTTGAAAAAATAAGAAATAATATTGCAATCTATAAAAAAGTGTATATATGTATGTATGTATGTATGTATATATATAGGAAAGTAGTATTTGATTCGACTATTTTGATCGGGATGAGGGTATCTTTTATATTTGGGTATTGTAGTCAATTGGAGGGCTTCAGTAAATGAGTGCTATTTTCTGATTATTCGAGCTTTCGGAAAATTTATTTCCTTTTCAAGAATATCTACAAAGTTAATGGGTTTCATTTTTATTCTTTACAACTCAACTGTACTTTACACACTGTACATGTCCGAATATTCATTTTATATCTTTAACAAGTAGTCTGACAAATGTCAATATTTTACTGACAATTTTACAACTTCTTTTTACAATGTTCTTATGTATCATTTTATTTTGCCAGTTTATTTCATAATCTAACTCTGGTGAGTTCTACTATCATATATTGTATCACTTTCAAACCCATTTACTTTGTAGATATTCTTGAAAAAGGAAATAAATTTTCCGAAAGCTCGAATAATCAGAAAATAGCAATTTTTGCGATAGATTAAAAATCTGCACTTCTTCACTTTTATGGATTCCAATATTGATAATTATTTTTTCACATCTTGGTAGGTTACAAACCCAGAAACCTTTCAATCTGAAATTTTGTAGAACTCATAATTTTTTCTCAATTAGCTGTTCGCTTCAAGTGAATATTATGGCGAAGGATTTAGAATGATGTATTATCGATGATTTGGTGAAGGCGAGAGTTACAAAAGGCTTCTCGTCTCTAAGCTTATTTCGGATATTATTCATGATTCAAGACAATGATTGAGGTTGAATCGAAAAAATGTCAAGCTTAAAAGATTATCTATACCGATTTTAAAATTGCAGGTGTTTCAACTTCTATAAATGAAATATGATTGATCACAGAAAATCACCTCTCAAATCTTCTTATACTATTTGATAGATCGAACGCGTGTTATATTTGAGTTGAATATAATAGGTGGAGAGTGTAAAGTCTTTGACACTTCACATCGTCAACCTGTACGAATTCGTACAAGGAATAAGATTGTTGGGATAGTTGTCACGAAATATAGGAAAGTAATGCGGAATAAGTCCAAAAGGCTCGAGTGCTTTTTGAGTGTTCAGAGGTGAGACGGTTTCGATTGAAAAATCCTCAAGAGCAGCATAGTTATTCACGGGTTCATATGTCATGAAATGTGTTGGAAGCATCCTTCCATACGACAGAGATATTTTTGGTTTTCAGTATTTTATATTGCCTCTTCATTGACTTTCTATTACTATTATTCATCAATACATCTATCTGAGATTTCACTAGAAACATTAATGAAAACAAAAGTTAACAACTTAACCCTTTCGCAAAAAAATGTATTTCACTTGTGGTAATATTAACTTTTCATGGGCTAGATGCCCATGCACATTTTTAGCACTCCAAATAGTATAAACTGCAATAAACTGCAATTCACCAGTCGAACAAAAGTATAATCCTTCATCAATTTTCGACAAATTCAACGAGAGGCATGAGAATCATTTCATATTTTCTCGTAGTCCAACACCATTTCAAGTTCAAGGATAACTGTATCGAGCGATTTAAACAAGAAAACTTCTTTCACAAAATAAATTTCTTCTCCGCACAATATGGTATTGATTCGGGAATATTTCGAATGCATGGTCTGTTTGAGTTGAGCTTCCGAAGTAAAGATGACACTAGGTGTCTAACCAACTAAACAAAATTACTGGATCGAGTGAAACTGTCTGATAATTTCACTTAAATATTTGGTGGAGGAATTTCCTAAACTTTGGCAGGACTATGCAATTTATGGCGAAGGAGAGAGGCAAATGAATGGAATAGTGGAATAAATTAAAAACATGCCAAGTATTTCTTTCTGTACCTTTGTACTCATAATTGGAACGAACACTCGAAATTATTCACCAAAGGAGCTGTTCCACTGCTTTCCCAAACAGGAATAATAATAATAATTGATTGACTTTTTTCAGAAATGTTGTTTGCTTATCACCTGGAAAAGTTCTATCATTTATCTAAATTCTCACTGAGTATTTCGGGATATAGTTTCTCACTCTCTGTTCATCACTCTCCATGGAGAATTTTGTGGATGTTATAAATTATTAGATTCAAGTTTCGTGACTACCATCACTCGTGGCGCCACACAGGCGGGAAAATAGTGATTTAATCTTCATGAACCCAAGCAGGGTTGTACCTCAGATATCAATTTCTGGGGGCATTTTCTAAATTTTTTTTTCAATAATTTCCTTTGAGGTATGTTCCTTAAATATATTTCTAATTTAGTGTTAAGTTTAGGAAAATTGCTATTCATCGTAACAAGGTAGTGACCTTTGTTCTTGAGCTGTAAAGACAGGAAATCTCAAAAGTTTTGTATTCAGTGAAATAAGTACGCATGTGCAGAATATTGAAAAAAAATGTAACAGTTGGTGACAAGTGTGACAATTCAATCATTATTTAAACTGTCACAGATTCTTATATATTTTCCCCGATTATTTATCTTTCACATAAAATTATTTCATACTATTTTTTCCAAATGTGTTTATTCATCAATATCCACAGCATACTTATGTGAAACTATTTTTTTTATATTCAGAATGTGTTTCTGAATTATCACATTGAATAAATATAACAATAATAATAATACCTTTATTGCTCCCAAAAACAAGGTTTTGCAGCAAGAGTCAAGTAAGAGGAAAAATATACAAGAAACTCTGAAAAAGCATATTATCTTATCGTCAAGGAAAATATATATAGAAAAAATGAGGATTGAGGAAATTTATCGGTATCAAATGTAAGTTTTCGATTACGGGTTTGAGAAAGTTGAAAAAGATTCTTTTCTTCGTGATGAAGCAAACGTCTGTGGATAAGATACACGGTGAGAAGACTTTATTGATGTTACTCCTTTCATAGAACTTTTGTTGCATATTTCTCTTCATTCCTCAATAATATTATAATTCCTATAGAGCTTCACAATGACTTTCTCAGGCTTATAATACAATAATTGATAATATGATAATTCCTGCTTAGGAAATCTCTTGTATAGTATATTTCTGTTAATAATTGACTAATAGGAAGTATTTCTTATGTTATTATGTGAGTTGGGGTTCCAAAAAAATTTATACATTATCGAAGGATCGTGGAGTTTTGTTCCAGATTCTTTATTCAAAGTTGAAATCCAACTCGTATTTTCGCTATTGGTCAAAATTTTCGAAACTTGCATTTGTGTTGAGAACAACTCAGGAGAATTGAATAGGAAACAAACGATTCCTAAAAACCAACTTATACAATGAAAATCAGCCGAAAATTTTCAACGAGAACATTTCAGAATCATAACTCGAAAATTACAAAAATTCGGGTCACATGCGTGGAGTATATTCGTATACCTCCCGATAGGAGGAATCAAGCTTTCTCTGTTGTCACGATTTGGACCAACCTGTATATTTTCTCCCCCGCTCAGAAGATACTGCACACGTTATTGAAAAATCATGCTGACTCAGTGCAAGTCAAACAGCTCAAGCAATTTTCACACTGTTGACTGTTTCAGCATCACTTAGTTTCTATTGATAGGGGAGCCCAAGCGGGGATTTCGGGATTCACTAAAGCGCAGCAGATTAATATACAACGGGATACCTATGCTTGTACCCGGTCAAGTACTTCCACCATATATGAGCCCTATATATATGGCTGCCCTTCAAGGATGAAGGATCAGATTAGTAAAAAAATTGATCATCTGAAATTTTCGAGCGCGTCAGATTAAGGTAGGGTGAGTTAGTTACATCCTGAAACGTGTATATTCCACTAATCTGACAATTCGAGAGTGACCTAAAGAAGGAGGAGGGCTACAAAGTTGTAAAAAAACGTCATCTCTACATTCTCGATCGTGGCTTATTTTATTTTCATTTTGATGGAAATAATTCAAGAGTTGCAAAAAATATATAATCTGACGATTTCCACAAGCCAAAATAATAGAAATTGATCGATAAAGTTTAATGCATGCAGCTACGTGATGCCTATATTACCCGCTCCACGTTTCCATTTCTCTCTCACTCTGTCTTTATCTATTGCTTTCTCACTCCGTCCCCACTCTGGTTTCTGTTGCCTTAATGCCATGACAGTTGATCACACAGACTCGTTGGTGGTATGATATTGTTTACATCGAATATTCAACGTTTTAAAATATTTAAAATTCAATTGCTCATAATTATTTTCAATACAAATATTCTGCTGAAAAAAACATACACGTTTTTCATTTGCATGCTTCATCCTGAGATTTTCAATTAAGTTCAATGAAAAAAAAATAATAAAAAAAATCAAGTTGGCTGAATAGTCGAATCCCTCCAGATAATCGTCAGATTATGAGACTGCAACGTCTAGGGCGTAAAGATGAACCATATATATCCTTATCTGACGCGCTTGTGTATTTTAAAATGACGAATCATTTTTTCACATTCTAATAACGGCCGCGAGTCTGCGTCACATCAAAAACGTCAGATTATTATATAAAAGCTTTTTTAGGTTCACTTAACATCCCCTCAGAAAATCTGATGCGCTCGAGAAATTTTTTTTTCATTTTCAACCCTCACGCACGACTACCCCCATAATAGAAACAATCAGATTAACATACGTACATTTTTAAAAATATGTAGGACATAGATGAAATCAATATCTGACGCCCTCGATTATGTCCACGCAATAGTTTTTTTTTACATTTTTGGAAATCTCTAGCCGCTCCCCCCACCGATGAAAAGGTAAATATTATATAACCTTTTGTTTTCTTTTCATCATCTAAGCTTCGCAACCCAATAGATCTCTATGTTACGGGATGATTTTGTCTCACCCAAGGAGGTACCACGAACGCAATGAAATTCGAACAATATTTTACTAACCTTCGAAACTCCCATTGATAACTATGATATTTTTATATGACTGCTTGTGTATCGGATGGAATATAATGTCTCGACCATTATTAACGGCACGAAGCATTCCTTTTCAGAAATCATTCGCAATCTAGAGATGTTTCCGCTTCTTACCAAGGGTTATGTAGGTAAACTGATACGGTGTATTGATATTCTTGTGGTAGTATTAGGAGTGACCAAGCAGATTTTACTACGAAAAGATTATGTGACTTGGTGGATTTCGTACCAAGCTTGGCTCGCACATTTCTTTTTGTGGATTAATAGTTGAGCTCTTGATTGTACCTGCAAGGATTAAACACTGATATGTCAGGAGAATTGCTTATAATATTAACCACTTGTTGAAATGTCATTATTATCGATTTGTTTTGTTTACCATCTGTAGCTGTCAGGTTATAGATAGTGACAGATCTTCTCATTCTCGAATTGCGTTCGCAATCAGTGTTGCCAACTTTGACATCGAAGATAGTTACAGTGGTCAGACATGTTTCATTCAATTTCGGGTATTGAGTAGTTCAAGGGACGAATAGGAGTTTCAAACATCGATATAGGACAGTTTCTGTTAGACATCTTGCAAATCTGTTCATTTCATTAGTTTTATTGTTTGTGGCAGTAGCGACTTCTTTCGGAAATAATCGGATGCTGTCATGGGAAGCTACCATTATCGAGCATTATGGATCACAGACGCGGTGAAGGTCATGTTTGCGTACATCTTTCGGTTTGTATGACAATTAGTGCCGAAGATGGCGTGACATTATTTTATACTTTGCATAGAAAAGTAAATATCAACTACAGCAGATATATTGATGGATAAGGGCGAAAATCGAAGCACTAGAATATTATTGGCAGATGAAGGGCAAAAGGCACAGCGGACATAGACATTTTGAACGTCTTGACAAGGGTCATTTTTCATTTTTCCAACCGATCGTATCTTTTGTCGTGAGGATTGAATTATATTTCTCTATCCACAAGGACTGGTGGGATTAAAGACAAGAAGTACTAGAGGTGGTGAATATCTTGGATTCATCCAAAAACCCGTCGAGGGGATTAAATATTCACGTGTTCAGCCATTCTTCAACAAGCCCAATACCATTCAAAAGGTAGGCAAATTCCTCGTGCTAAACCCTCTTTGCTTCCCTGACCAGGTCAAGGAAGTATGCTATGTGAGATTCTTTTTTTTAGGGCTTTTTCGTATGGGATATGGAATTTTGAAATAGCTGGTGATCCTTTTTCGTATGGGTTATGGAATTTTGAAACACCTGGAGATCCTTTTCTGTATGGGACATGGAATTTTGAAGTAGCAGGAGTCCTTTTCCGTATGGAATAAAGAATTATGAAGTAACTGTTCTCCTTCGTATGAAACTTTGAAGTAGGAGTTTTCGCCTGTCGAAGGCCTTTTAACGAAGAGATACTATAAGATTTCATAGAACTCATCACCTGCCCAAATCTGCAGGCCAACTGTAGGAGCACCCTGAAATAGTCGAGGCATACTCGCAGCCAGCATTGGATGGGCCCCAAGTATAGTATATGGCAATAACATAAGCATATCGCTATTATTTCAAGATATATTTATCCTATACCCTTCAGGTATTTTTCCTGCGCTTATTGCTATTGATTCTACAGTATATTTTCATTACTTACTTTTATTGGTCAAATATCATTGACTAGTGCACTGACCCTTCGAGCATATATTTCTTTTGTGAGCTGAGGTGATCACCAAGGTAGAGTATTATCCGGAATATTTATATAATATCTTCATTAGTGGAAATTTGCTCTTGAAGCGGGGTGTGTACGTACCAGCAGAACGTTAACCCCCATTATAACATCAACTTCCTATACAAACCGAAGGAAGGAAAGAGAAATCATTAAAGGATTGTTGAAAAGTGAATTGTTTACTTTTACTGTAACCGACCCTTACTCACCCCACCGCCCGACTGAGTTAGCAAGTGAGCCACTTTCTCTTAGTGGAACACTATAAATTTTTTTGTTATCCTTCACTAAAGACTTATTTTTTTTCCAACTTCCCTCTTCAAGGGATCAGTCACATAACATCTATGATAAAGCATCGTGGGCTCTCCTACTATATCAACAAGTTTCATAAGCGAAAGTGTCGAGTTGTCAGGAACAATCGTCTCCTACGACATTTCCACACCAACGGTAAATAATGAATAAAGCGTGTATACTATTTTTGGATGAATGCACGCATGAAAAATGATCGATACACTGGAATGAATTAGACACACCAGATCAATAAACCGCTGACATTTCAGTGGGTATGTTTTCTATACAATATTAACCGCATTAGAGCAAATCTTTACCGCATAGCGTCTACATGGTAGCACACTTATTACATGATTATCATTCAATCTCCATTATTTTCTGATTATATTGCAGAATATTTCACAAGGAACGCAATGTTCAAAAATCACTGTTCACTCGGATAACGAGATAAGTAGAAACTGATATGAATCAGCCAAAGAATATTTTCACCCAACTCATTTGTTTGTATTCTTGGAAATGTACATTGATTTTTCTGTCGATAACTTAATATTTCATCACAAACTTTTCCATATTGATGGGGAGCAATTTCTTCGAAATGGATATGCATTTTCAGGAGGGAATGATAATAATAGTGGTAATTTTAGCTAGGATATTTCAATCACATACTTATGGAAAATAAACTGGCTGTAACCTTCACAAAATTAGGCATAAATACATTCATGACAAGATGGTAATGAGTGGAAGGTACAAAAGGGCACACTCATTATATGGTTATCTTCTGATTATATTGCAGAATAATCCACAAAGAACGCAATGTTCAAAAATCGCTGTTCACTTGGATTACGAAATAAGTAGAGAGTGATATGAATCAGCCAAACAATATTTTCACCCAACTCATTTGTTTGTATTCTTGGAAATGTACATTGATTTTTCTATGGATAACTCAATATTTTATCACAAACCTTCCCATATTGATGAGGAGCAATTTCTTCAAAATGGATATGCATTTTCAGGAGGGAATGATAATAATAGTAGTAATTTTAGCTGGGATATTTCAAACATATGGGAAATAAACTGGCTGTAACCTACACAAAATTAGGCATTAATACATTCATGACAAGATGGTAATGGTAATTCTATAGATACTTTCACGGTCGGTGCTCTTCCCAGTTGTTATCAATCGTTCCACCCTTGGCAATATCTTCACGGATGACTCGACGAGTACAGAATTCCCACCTCTTTGTTGTGAACGTGGAGACCTGTCGAACCTCTCTTGCTCAGGGATCTTTTTTCAGTAGGACAGCTGAGCGTTGGAACTGCTCGCCAAAGAGGTTTTTCCTGAGGCTTACAAACTTCAAAAATTCAAAGTGAATGTAAATTCGTATCTCCTGTCCCTTGGTACGCGGTGTTTTTCGAACATTCCACAGCACCCCTTCCGTGTGAATCTGCATGAAAAAATATATCAATGGCATGGCAGATTATTCAATTCCACCAACTTCATAGTAAAACACTGAGAACACAATAATTGTTTTCGCAAATCGGTAGGAACTTTTGACATTCCAGGCAGAACTTGAAGAAAAAGTCGAGATTTCCATTCTCTAAGGAAATCATATATAATTACAGTTGATGGTGTTCTACATGAATGATTGAAAACAGTTTTCATACTTACCCAAATAATTCAATTACGAATTTCATAACCCCATTTATTTGTGAATAAAATTATTCACGAATTTTTTCTAAATCAATAAAATCTGTCGATTTTTGAACGATTTGCGGAAAAATACTATGTTCACTGCGTAGTCCTGGACTCAGCGTTGCCAAGTTACAATCTTTGTCACAGTTGCCCAGGAATGTGCGGCTTTTTCTATCTGGTAAAGAATATACTATTACTATGTCATGTCGGTATAATGTGAATTTGTCTCCAAAACACTGATGTTCAATGTTATTTTGACAAATTCATTCTGAAATCTTGTTCGTGATACGTACGTGACAAACAGGATAGAAAAAATTCCTTTCTCTCAAGAAACGAGACAAAGTTTATGCAGAATGGCTTCATTTCAGTTCTTCATTATGGAAAAAATATTTATGTGAAGTCTCTCGTTCCAATTGGAAAGGAGGACTTGTAATACCTCGTTCAATATGCCATTCGACATTGGTTCACATTTGAGAATCGCAATCCATTCCTGGGTTATCACTTGACAAATTTATGCACTTCAACAATTAATGTCGGCTGGAGTATCGACTTTTTATATCCAATATGCGATTTCTACAAATGTATCATAATGGTACTCACTCGATTTCGATAAAAACTGAAAACTCTGGAGCCTATGATCTCAGTTCGACATTGTAATCACTCATCACCTTGTTATAAAATATATGCAGTAGGTGTTTACCAAGTCTTTTATCATTCTGGATATCTCTTCCGATCTACAACAGAATTTTACTAGCTTGTAAGAGCTAAGGATTAACGTAGTCGCACCTCTTTCAACATGTTATACTTAGCACAAGCATGGATATGGAGTAAGAGTCTGTCCAAGTAACCGGTCATCCATTCAGATCATACCCACCATTGGAGTTGCCTGACCGGAGCTCGCCTAAAAATCCACTAGCCACCCTCCATCACCATTTCGGTTATTCAATTAAATTCCTATAGAACCGCATCATGATATCGATCCGAAACATTCCAGTCAGTTCAACAGCCAACCTGTAAAAAGTGAACGCAGATAGCGTGGTTTTTCGTTGGACTGTAATACCGATAAAATACATATGTCTTATTACTCATTCTACATCAAGGTAATTGCTAATCGATTTTCTACATTATTCATTGGCAATAAGAGGTACCGGATTCCGGTATATACCTTATTGGAAATATTGTTTTCACCGTTTGTTTCGTTTATTCAATAAGGAATATACTCGTTCCTGAAATTGTATTTCTAATTTCGGAGCGTTTTTAAGGATTGATTTCTCGAAAGACGATCAATGGGTTGATGTTGGCTGAATAAATCAAAGCATACGTCTGAAACTTGTCTCTCCAGAAATGAAATATTTCATTCGAAACTATTGAATTTTTTTCTAGAGATCTATTACCCTAACACAAAACTGAGTCCATACAAGTGTGGAAGGACATATTTTTAATCTACCTCGAAAAGTGACTGTGGCTATTATTATTTTAAATATCTCTTGTTGGTAATATTCGTAATTGACATTTGTCAAATATTTCAAATCTGACATAAAATTTTGTCCTTCAGGAGGGGCAGCCATCTGTGATCTGAATCAAGCGAACTCAGAGATATGCATTCTTCACCAGACAGCATGATGAAAGCAGATTCCTTTGATTTTCTTCTCCTGTCATTGCTCTCTTTCATCATAATTTTAATGTCGTTCCATTCTACTGTGTGATCTCCATCGGCAGTAGGAATGTGTTCTGATAATTTAGAACCACCTATCTGTCTGTTCCTTATGTACATCATGTGATCACTCTTTCGCACTTCCAATGGTCGAGACGTTTCACCAATATATTTTTGACCGGAGGAATTTGTTCGAATACAATTTGTTGTGTTTATCATTGTGTTTTTTGATTTGGTATGTGTCAGTATTGATCGTGAAGTATTCGTTGTTTTGATTGTGGTTCTAACACTATACCTGTTGCCGATCCGTTTTATCTTGTCAGAGGTTGTCTATTTTCTGTATGTTGTGGACTGCGTTCGGATTTTCAATTTCTGTCAAAGTTTTTTCTACGAATTTTTGTGGATATTCATTTTCTTTCAATACTGATTTTATAAAGTTTATTTCTTCATTGATATTTCGGCACTCGACTCGCGTTTCGCTAACAGGGTTACTATCTTCAGAAGAAGAAAATTGATGACAGTACCAATTTCATTCTCCTAAAGACACTAACCTTGTAAGCGATATGCTCGTCGAGTGATAAAAAATATCAGTTTGGTATTTGGGTAATTGATCTCTAGAAAAAGTTTCAAATTTCACATCGAAGCTTCTCAACTCATCGTTCATTCGAAACTATGTACTCTTTCGATCTATTTTCGGTTTGGAAAGTGAATAATGGTTCACTTAGAAGAAGACGAAGTGGGCAAAACCCTTTTGCATCTTAATTTTGCCGGGCTTGAGGGCTGCGATCTGGAATTTTTAGTTCTGGAGCTTTCGGCTGCATCTGACGCAGCCGTCTTCACCGGCGTGGTCGTGAACTGCTCTCTGTGAGTCTACTATAACATCGGTCAGAGAGGAGTTCAACCACGACAACGTCGCTGAAGATGGCTCCGCAATTCAAAATCCCAGAAAACTTACGCTGAATCAACACCGGCCGTGAAAACCCACATTTTTACAAGATTAGTTTTCTTGGTTCGACCCTAGTCGGATTCCAAGTAATTCGAGTCTTTCGAGCAATTTTTAAGAAACTTCAGACCCAATCATCACAAAAACAACCGGGTCTAAACAAAAATAAATAATAGTTTAAAAAACTAAAAAAAAACACGCTTTTATAGCTAACCGAACTAAAAAATAGAAAATAATTTTTAATTACAAAGAGTTTATATTACGGTAGTAGAAGGCTAAACAATCATTCGTAGTCAATCAGCTCAAAATAAAATAATAATAAAATTTAAGTAATTAACAGAATAAAGTAATTCAGAGTAAAATCGTGGGGTGCTTGATATATTATACATTACAATCATTCTAAAATGCACCCCACGCTTTTTACTCTGAATCACTTTATTCTGTTAATTACTTGAATTTCATTATAATTTTATTTTGAGCTGATTGACTATGAATGATTGTCTAGCCTTCCACTACCGTAATATAAACTCTTTGTTATTAAAAATTTTTTTCTATTTTTTAGTTCGGTTAGCTATGAAAGCGTGTTTTTTTAGTTTTTTAAACTATTATTTATTTTTCATTTTTAGTTCAATTTATCAATTAGTTTCTAGTGGAAATGTGATATTTCTTACGAATCATTCAGCAATCTCATCATTTCATTTAAATTGAAATTTGTTAACTTTATTTTAGTTGGTGAGAATTTATGATTGAATATGTTTCAACTATAACTAATTCCTTTTTTACCGACTGTAAAGCTAAAGCTGTGTAGAAATTGTCCTTGAACAAACGTAATCCTTGAACGGCCGTAATTGGGAGATATTATTGGCACAGAGAGAGGTAACCGTGGAATATACTAACACAATTAAGACCCGATCTGCCATTTTTCCAAAGGTCTAATTAAATTTTAAAGCTTTATTATTGTTTACCAAATTTTGTTCCATAATATAAATAGATTGAAATTTGTGTTCTGATTATTTCGTTATAATTTAGATGCCTTTTGTAAATCACGGTTATCATATTATATTTTACATAAATATCATATACAGTAATTTGCATGTATCAGACTCATGTACACCTACACATGTAAGATAAGGAATGAACATTGTGAGAACGCAACTACCCTGAAAAACGTTTCTGCCTCCATTGTGCTGTGCCGAGTGCCCGAACGAAAGAACGAAAGAAAGTCCGAAACTGCAGGCATGCGCAGAACGCGCGCTAGCTCTATCTTCTTTACTCCACTACAGAGGATCTATAAAAGAATTTATTGATCCTGTTGGTCCTTATAAGGATAATGGAAAACTATGATCAAATTATTGCATTGTCATCGGTCCTTGATACGTATGCAAAGGTTCAAATTAATCAGACTTCTGGAAATTGGTGAAAATTATGCTCAAAGATTCCGTTACATACATAGTTACAACCCAAGCTAATAAAAGCGTGTTAATGTTAATAATAATAAAATAATAATTAATAATTGAAATTAATGATGATGGTTTTGAGACTGTCATTGAAAATTTCTCGACTATTTTATTGCTAAACTAGTTCTGAGAATCGGGATCCCGGGATTCATCCCCATTTTTCCCTAAAAAACTTTTAAAACTCCGTATTGAAAATTTGGTTTCGATAAAAAATAAATGGAATGAAATAACAATCCATATGTTATGAAGTTATTGCGAATTGGCAATATATTGATTTCAAAAAATATAATCTATGAGATTGGAACCTTTGAAGTTCCGATATAAGTGAATTATTTATTTATGCTCAGATGAAACCAATTGGATTTCGTATTTGTAGGTAGACAGATCAGAAGAGTTTCTACGAGGTTGTCCCTAGTAGCCAAGTATTTTGTTTTCTGCTATTGGTGGAATTCATATCCCACCTTGGTTGGATATGAAATCATAACGATTCAGTTGACTGGAATCGCCTACTTATTCGTTTAGTAAACTAGAAAGAAATGGGCATATTCACGGTTGGAAGTAGAAAAAGTAATTGAAAAGCTCATGGTTTCAAC
>JAVJAQ010003547.1:0-155367 GCA_032362365.1 Zygogramma bicolorata
TGCGAACTTTTCTACGTGCAAAAATATTCAGTAATCACCACCTGTATTATTTCCTCGTAATTTCGAACAATAAATCCTTGCAAATTCACCACTCAGTTAACTGTGCGTAATTTGCACTGAGTTTTGAACCCTGTTTGATAACCTCAACCTTAGTCATACTTACTTGATAAATTTCAGTGTATATTGGTTGTCAACAATAATATTCGGATATATATCATTTTAAGTTCGACTACACCTAATTGAGGACATTTCTGCTTTCCCCTCTGGTTCAATCCCCTGAAAAAAATGTCTCTACGCATCTCAGTTGAGTTACTGCCTCAGTTTGGTTTTTTCGAGTTCAAGCGTTTGAATCATTTTGTCTAGTAGTGACGAAAATATTTTCCTCAAACCAATATTGAGTGAAATATCGGAATGAGCATTTGTTGTCGACATAGATACGTTTCTGAAACAGTATATGTAAGTTGGTCGTTAGCTACCCTTATTCATGATGCGGCATTCAGAAAACGCTGAAATGTTCATTACCATCATGTTATGAGACATTTATAGTTCATACCTAGTTCATAATGACGTCCTTAAATGTTCCTTCCCCTTCACAATTTTTATACGTCAACCGTAGCTCTTGTACTCGGTAATCTCTATTGGTCAATCTGCGTTACCTTCGTGAAAATTGTACTACATGCGCTGACCAGCCTAAAAACGACATTTTCCCTCAAGCGATGTGAATGTTTTGTGACTAATATTTATTAGGAAGTTAACATTTCTTTGTTACTAGGTAAATTCACTCCAGTGAGTTGAAAGCAGGTTCGTGGTGAGAGTAAATATTTCCAGTTTTCAATGATTTGTCTCAATACCAATTAATAGTACTATCGAATGATTCTGTGTGAAGTTATATTAAAAATAAAGATTCCTGATAACATTAGAACAAATTCACACTTTCCACATCTACACAAAGAATAGCTCGTGTAATTAGGAGAAAAGGATTATTTTTATCTTTCGATGTACTTTTGCCCTACACGAAATCATGTTGAAGTAAATAGGGTCTGTAGAAATCCGTATTTCGATCTTAGGATATTGGATAAGAATGCGGTTTCACTTGCTATCTACTTCCGGAAGGGCTATGCATATTGTTTTGACCTCTGTGTATACCACTCATGTACATCATCTTTCGTAAATATTCCGCGTAATTGGGGAGCTCGATGGTGTAATGTGTTTTATGGCCAACCTATTGAATAATACTCTCCTGATCAGATCCGGTTATCGTGAATTGGGGATTTTAATCTCTTGTGGATTTGAGTGATTCTCATAACCGTTGGTTAATTCTTTCGGTCCTTCGTGATAGGAAGTGCGGGTTGAAAGGTGAAATCATGTTCATCCTCATCTCGCACAAGCTTATTTCGTTGAGAAACTTGAACTCTAATTATTCTCTATCCCGTCCTCGATACCACACAGCATATACTTTTTGCAAAGATCAATCGCCCTAACACCAAACTGATATTAGGTATCAAGTTTTTTCTCCTTCCCATAAGAATTCATATTCATGATGCATTCTAGTTATTAACGAGGGGGACAAGGGTGCGTTCTACCGGAAAGATGGAGAATGGTGAATTGTTGACAAAATCATCTCTGAATGAAGGCGGTTCGTCGACCTCATTTTCCTTCTTTTCCAATAAGACGACCATTCATTGGTTTTTGTTCGATCATTATGTCGGTCCACATTCTTGATCCAAACTTGTTTGTCCTTAAATGTTGAAAAAACACTTGTGCAACTTTGTTATATTGTTTCTGTCCTACAATTACATTTCTCAACGGTAAGAGAAAGAACTTTTTACAGAGAGGTAGAATGAAATCACCATTTTGAATAGTTGCCTATTCTCAGTGTTTGTATGAATTGTTTTTTACAAGAGTGGACATTTGGTTTTTTTCAAAGTCGTCAGCTTCCAGAAACGTCGATTGATCTGCGTCGGATAGTGAGCTTTTGGTGGCCTATTTTCTCCAGTGAGAATGCAATCTCATCAGATTTTGTTAATTCCCGATGTGCCAGAAAATTAGCTCTCACATGAGAGACTTATGCATGGCCATTCAGCATTCAACAATATTAATGAGCATAGATGATGACAAATAGTGATTTCACTTCTAGCCATATATAAAAATAGCTCCTATGAATGGAGACTTCAGGTCTAGTCAAGCAGTTATGAGATCTTACAATAGTGGCTGCTTGTTGTGGATAATTATATATGCCTCCAAACAAAGGTGCGGATCGATTGTAACTAAGCAGATACCAAGAAAATTGTTGAATACCGTCAGTTATACCAAAATATGTTGATAAAAAAATTGATGCAGATATGAATAATTTGTTTTCAAAAAATTTTTTATGGACGGGTAACAATTGCCTTTTCTACTTTGAAGAAACTTAATACCAAGATGGTACATCCACCCTGATGAATCCTCAATAAAACTGAACCTCTAAACTTTCGTTAGAGAGTTATTGTCGTGATTCATTTCATTTGAGATGGGGCACCCAAAAAATATTTTTTTGGAAAAAATTGTGAAAGTTTCAATTCCATTGTTTAATTCCATCACAGTTGGTTGTTCAAAGTACAGTTTTTCCCCATCTTCGTCGTATGTGATCTCGGAAACCTCCCGAATCTCTGTTCCTTGCTCAGGGATCGTTTTGACATAAAAAAGGCTTTCAACCTTCAAAAATCTGAAGTGAAAACGAATTCGTATCTCTTTTCCCTCAGTTCCCAAGATGTTCTCTGAACATTTCGTTGTGTAAACTTGGAAATCAAAAATAATTTGTCTGAAAGTAGATCCTGCATTCCGGAATCTTCGAAAAGTGTTTGTTTATTCAGTAGCCATTATTTTTATTACACAGGGGTACTGAAATTCTATTGTAGAAACGAAAAACTTGTAAACGCATTTGTATTACACACGTCAAGTGTATTCACTTTTTTCAAAAGGAATTGAAACTGATGAATTGAATTCATTGAAAATTAATTCATTTCAAATGAATTAAATTCACTGCGGCAGAGGAAAAAGACGCCAATTCATTTTGGTCATTTTGGTCGATAAACAATCGTCTAAGGAGGTACGATAACTTTCCTGATGAGTTAACTAACATCGACTGATAGGGTCATTAGCTCTGGATTTTTTTCTACTGAAAATATCAAATTTCAGTCATATATTATGATAACAACGTTTTTATTGAAAAAATTATTCATTCAACAGAAGTAGATAGGATGAAATAGGGATAGGATTACATGACTAGCTGACTAGCTATAATCGATTTTTCACAACCACATGCAGATATGACAATTCAACGTTTGCCCACTGCCTCTTCTAACACGATCTTTCGAAGAAGATTCTGGGCGAATCTAACATTCAGATTGCGCTGTCGCATCGTAGAATATTCATTGGAGCTAATTGGGATTTATTGTTTTGTGATTCAGAATTTTTCCATCATCAGGGCTTCTTGAAGATTCACTTGTTGCTATGTGAATAGTAGTTATTCGTAATATCATTCATTTTTTGACATATTTTTTTGAAGTTACTGTCAAGTTTCTTTGGCTTTTCTCTATATGATTCATTTTTAGTTTTTTTTCATCTGTTCATTCAGGTTTTTAGATATCAAGACAAGTATAGTCTTTTGCAATTACTTGGTTGAATTATTGTTATTCTGTCACTTTTCTTAATGGAACATATCAAGTTTGTTATGCAGGATTCTATTGACGGTTTAGTATTTCTCGCCGTGTCTTGTGGGGTAGTTTCTGTTCGTGAAGATTTTGATTAATTTTTTGAGTTTTTAATAATCGCTAGTTTGAAAATATTTTGATTAGGAACTCTCGTGGAGAGGATGGAGTCTGATGAATCATTATTGGTCTTTTTTCTCCTTCAAATCAAAAAATAAAAAACAACTTCTATGGAAGAAGTAAAATCAAAATAAATCATAAACACTCTCTGTTGATCGGTACGTGTACATCATTCAAAGACGTTTCATTCATTTACAAAAAGGAAGAAAAACAGCTAATCCACTGCATAAATTGCGACGAGCGACGACAGGCACTGAAAATCATCTCTTGAGCTCTTCGGTATGAAAGATAACATTCATTCATTTGATAACCGAAACCAGCCATCGTTATAATAATGATTAGGAACTTGGGTATTTTTGTAAAGATAAAGAAGTTTGATTAATAATTTTTTGAAGTTTTTTTTCCGAATCAAAAAATATAAATCACAACTTCCATGAAAGTTGAGTGAGTTAAAAAATGCATAAATGGATTTATTTTCGATGAAAATAATTTTTTTTCTTGTGGCTATCGAAAAACGATAAGATTAATTGAATATAGAATTTTTCCTCGGTGTTCCTTATACAATAAGTAAAAGAGAACATGAAGGTTTGATTCAATAACTTCAATTTTCTTTCATATAAACCCATTATAATACTTGGTAGTTGAGGACAAGCAACCTATAGTTATTAAACATTCTCACTAGTATCTAGTATAACTACTTTTCTTCAGGCTTGAACTGATAACTTCGGCCGCGAAAGCCTTAACCATTCTCACTAGTTTTCTTCTTTTTTGGGGAAACTCTGAGACCTTCACTGTCTTGAGAAAAGCGTATAAATAATTGTCTCTTCCTAAACTGTAGTTGATTGAAATTCTCTGAACTCTATCAGTTCACTTTGAATATCAGTACGCCGATATGACATATATATTGCCTCCTGAATGATATATTTAATAATATCAACATTTTCAAAGGCTACTCGACTCGAAGTATGAAAAATAATTGATTGAACTTGTCGATAGGATTCAGGCAGCAACCACAATGATTCCCAAGGTTCTTATATGTTCACAGCACCTTCAACAAGATTCTCTCGATGTGCTGTAGATGGCTGGGACTCAGGCATATTAGTTTGAATCCTACAATAAAATGTATAAGCGTAATTGTATATTTATTCACCAATTTTTTTCAAAACTTACCCCATCAACAACTGTGACTGTGTCAACTTTGAAGTTGGTACTGCATGTTCAATGTTCAAACCTTTTCACGTAGAGGTATAAAAGTGTCGGGAGTTACTTGTTCGGAATTCACTCTCTTTGGAGAATGTAAAAGGGTTTCTTATGCTCTTTTGATGGCTTCCACCCATTCCTTTCACCCATCTTCGGCTATCCTAGAATAATAAAATGATAATTATATAGTCAAATATAATTTCATTTCTTCCACAGCCTTGCATATGCTTACTATTACAATAACCCATTTTTAGCCGGCCGCGTTACCATAGTGACCACCATCTTGAGTTCCCAGCCTGCTTACCAAGGTAGGAAAACGGAACACGGCCTAAGTACTAATGTCTTTGTTATATTAATATTATGTGGAATATTAGTTTTTCTATTCTTTGAACCCCTATTCAGTTAGAACAAACATCTGAAATTGCTCTTCGGGAGTAATTTGTGAACTAATTATGAATCAATGGAAACTTTTAAGCTAGTACTTGGTACGTGAATCCAACGTTGTTACTATTGTCAATAATTCGAAGGATTTTAACCTATTATTAATGGAATAATTGTATGGGATATTAATGTCTCTTGACTTATTGAAACTGACTTATGCAATTTATTACCTTCTGGGTGTTTCGGCGAAGAATTCTAACACCTAAGTACAAAAACCTCATTTTTTCAACAATAACTATGAAACCAACGACGCCTATGGACAAAATGCTTGAAGCCTTGTGTGTGTCAAATGGCAGTCTTTGAGCCTTCTGCGCCTTGCACAGACACATTTTCATCAATTCAATTCGAATTAATTTTTTTCAGTGGCGGTAATATCAGCGGTCTAGTTTAAGGTAAAGTCGATGGCTCAGAACGATAGTGTGTTGTCAATTGTCGGTCAGTGACTCATGCGTATTGGACACTTCTATTTGGAATAACCACATGACCGGAATCAGTGGCGTTGCCAATATTTCCAGATATAATGTCACGTGACCTTCCTGAAAGCTGAACGATTAGTTATATTTTGTTGATTCTTTTCATGAGTTCCACCTATGAGATAATTATTGTGAGTTTGGAATTTGTGTATTAAGGGTAGATCCCCCCTCATTCACACTTATTGGCACATCTCAGATATTTTGTCACTGACTTACCTATTACCTTCTCACTTATCCGACACAGCGGATTGAGGGCGTAACCTGAAACAACATCTGTCCTGTGGTCAGATTTGAGAATTCAATAATCTTCACACCAAGTTCATACTATGAATCGGAGTACTCCCACTCTGTGTATGTGTAAGTTCATATTATATTGTGTTATTTTACTACTACGTGTGGTGTCAAATAGGGCACTATATAGAAGCTATTATAAGAGTCGCTGCCAACTTATCTTGATTATATTATGAAAATGAATCAAGTCATAGCTTTATAAGAGGAAACACTACATCAAAATTTCGTTAAACAAGCGTAGGAGACAAATGATGCAAGTCACACTTCGTAAGTCACCATCCATAAAACAAATCTCCTCTTTAATTAGATTAGGGCTAGGAAATTGGTTTTCCTGCCTCGACAATTACTGATCATGACAATAATTTCATATTTTATATGATACAGTTTTCCATTGGCTTCGGATGGAAAATGTGTTTTGATGAGCTTTTATTTATTATTCGTCGTATAAATCGTCAATGAATACCATTTATGGCGAACTGAGAATATCTTTCTCTTATTCATAAGGTGACACAGATTTCATGTTACGGTTTCATCTGTTAGGGAAATACAGGGTGGGTTCTCTGTAATCTAATGACTCTCCTTATGCGCTGATTCATGTCCTCATTAATACATCCTCATGACCTGAGGAACATTTACTAATTTAAATTTAATTTTTCAATTTAATATTTTTCACATGTGTGAATGTGAAATGGTCGAACAGTCACACTCAGAATTCAGACAGCCGGTAGATTGAGGGCTGTACCTATACTGGTAGTTGGTACTGGTAAGCTATCAAAAGTGACCTCCTAGCCGTTAGCTCACCAGAGGATAGTTCGCCAGACATAAACGTCGGCTTTCTACCGGGCCTGTGTATCTAGACTGATATTGAATATGTGAAAATCGTGGTGAAGGGCTATTAGTTCTGGTTTATTATTTTGGTTTTATCACTTTCTTTATGCTTGTCAATGAGTTCACATTTTAGCAAAAAGAATCCCAACGCTCGTCGCCAGTGTTGTGATCGACGATGTACTGAAAACAGATTAAAATTCGTCCGCACATCATCAGATGTGATGGTAGCAAAAGCTATTATTTTTGTATAATTTTATGGCAGCTGCTGTCACCAGATGTGGATTTCTCCACATCAAATTTTGCATGTCAGGTTAATTCCGAAAGGAGCTTGAATTCGCCTTCGCGCTGAATAAAGTTCTTAAGTGATAAACTTAGGATTTTTCTTCTTTGTAGTACTCTGAAGATAGGGTAGCTCTTTGGAAACGGAACTCACTGAATCTTTTAAGCACTATATTAGCAACAAATGAAAAATAGGAACTGAACAAAAATAGATCTGTAAATATAAGAGAAAAAAGTATTCATTTGCAACAATTTTATAACTCTGAACTCAGCTACTGAATTGATCAGATTAATGAACAAAGAAGAATTTACACAAAAATGAAGTGATACCGAGAGTGATACTAACCAGGTCTTCTCGGTGAAAAACAAATCTTATGAAAAACTACACAAGCAGACTAGAATATATGGTCCAGAACAGAAGTGTTCGATTTATCTTTAGCCATGTTTATACATGCCCCTACCGAATGAATATGTATTATTGGCCGCCATGGCCTATCTCAATAACCTCTAGGTACCTGAAAGAGTCATTAGATCCCTCAAACTGTGATTATTCCTTCTGAATTCAGAAGTATAGTATTTTTCACAGTAAATGGTATTGGCATATTAACTGCAATAAACTACCCGATTTAATCCATTGTGTAGAAAATCATCTGGTAAAAGATGCAAATGTGCTACAGGGTCGAACTCAATGAATTTGAATTTTGCATAATGTAGGAGATATACAAGTAATTTATTCAAATGTTACGATTCTATTCTATATTTAGTTCGGTGTCGCTATCGCTATCCTCATCTAAATTAATTATAATTGGCGCAATTTATTTTACAGAAAGGTACGAGTTTTCAACATTTATAACATGACTAACAGAACTTTTCCAACTCTCGGTAGGAATGTCATTCATACAGTTCCTAATAAATTCTACCACACTACCACTTAAAGTCGGAGAAGTATTTTTTCCGCGCACGCTCGATTTAAGTTTGTGCCACATAAGCTCTATGGGATTGAACACGCAGTAGTAGGAAGGTAGTCGTAACACTGTATGTCCCAATTCTTCTGCAATTGTATCACAAACATACGTTTTTTGAAGAAAATGACTGCAGCACTTGCAGTTCTTTTTTTGTATAATTTTCCTCAAAATATATGTCATTTGCAGCCATGAAGTTTTGAATATCCAATTTCGTATTGTTTGAGCCAGGAATTTTTTGCAATTGTCGACTATGATAGCTTGCGTTGTCCATTACTATAACGCTGTTTGGTGGAATGTTGGGTAACAGACAATTTTTAAACCAATCTTCAAGAAGCTCTGCTGTCGTATCTTCGTGATAATCAACACAAGAGTCCTTAATATTTTTGGCAGAAAGCCACATAGCGTTTGGGATCCAACCATTTTCTGATCCTGCGTATAATATTGTGATTCTCTTCCCTTTATTTGATGGTGCTTTTGTTTTACACTTATCAGAAATCAGGAATCAGACCATCCTTTGGGAGGGGTGTCATGCGTGTCAAACCACGTCTCGTCGAGGTAGAGTATTGGCCGATTTTCAGACCGGTATTTTCTTATTGACGTTATATATTCAGAACGCCAGTTTATTAAACGTGTGGATTCCATTATTACTTGTCTCTTGTCAATTTTGCGATATTCAAAGCCCATTGCAGACAGAGCTCGCCAAAGAGTAGTGAGGCCACAGTTGATGTGAGTTTCGTCATTGATGAGCCGCTGTTTCAGACTTTTGATTGTAGGGACACGCTGCTCATCGTACATAGTGCAGATTTTTCGCCTTATCAAATCTTTTTCCCAGTCGTCTAGACTTTTTGTTACACCTGAATCTTTACGCTTTCTTCTTGATTTCATGGAATTTTCAACAATTCGTCTAACTGAAGTAAGAGGCACCTTCGTCAAATTACTGGTTACTTTTGCTGCAGCACCCGCGTTATATCCTTGCTGAAGTAAGGAACCATACACATTTTTTATAATGATTTTCGCGTCACAAGATAAGTGATTCTTCTTTAACGAACCACTGGAAGAAGCACTATTACTTTTTATCCACGGACGCCACATACTGCCTATTCTGTACGTTGGGGTATAAAATATTTGCTTTTAATGTCTGTAATAACAAATAAATGTTATAAAATTATTGCACGCCGTAACACAAGTGAACACTTCCAATGAAATACAAAGACTAAAATGAACAAGAAGTGTAAGCTGTAATCCTCTACAATCTCTCTCTGAGAAACAAAATGACCTCAATCCGGTCCTTTTACATTTATGATGTGCATCTCGGATTTTACAACTCAAGGGTCTAATTGTTTTTATTACAATCCTTCAGTCAATACCATTTATTGTGAAAACTACTATACTGGGTTACTCTCCACTATATGGAAAAATATTGGCTTCTCTTTCCAAAAATGAATAAAATGATTTTTTCTTCAACACACATCAAAATTAACATATCAAAGTTGGTCCTCAGCCCACCTTGCATTGCAGCCTGGACTTGATTGCTGCCTCCATCGTGCGGCAGTGGTAGGCCACAAATGCCTATATTTTCCCTTCCCCTGGTATCTGGTTATTAGAATGACACTGTACGCTATCAAGTGGTATGTCATTGAAAATTCCCGAAACATGATTGAACTGGTTTACTCGCGTAGGTGTTTGTACTTCAGGCGCGACAAAGCAACATTTTCCCCTTCAAAATATTTTTACTTTGCTCGACTCGATTTAACATATTCTGAGTTTCCGTGCACTTGACGGACTGCGCGATTCACTCGATCGACGTTTCTATACTTTATTCGTCGTCATTGAACTGAAAAAACTTCACCTGGATTGGGAAACCGGCCATCATGAGCAAGGTTACCCCTATGATGATGACAATGACTTCATACAAGGTCCCCCATGTTGACCTGTCGTCTCCTTATTAAGAGTCTTCAGTTCGTAGTGCGATTCATGTAAAGCTTTTTATGAGCCTTTATGAAAAAGTATTTCTTTACTTTTCTCATGAAAAAAAAAATTCACTAAACATTAATAATATAAATTTTCAGTCAACCACCCTGCCTATCAAATTCCGGTTAACGCATAAATGATAATTCTATCACTAACATATAGTAAACGGCCGGATATAAGGCATATCTAACTATTTGTCTATACTGCCGACAAAAAAATGGTACACCTATATAAAATACAATACTTTCTATTCTACCTGAACAATTCAACCTCCCTCAATAACCTCTGATAGAAGATAAAATGTAAATTCCTTCAGATATGCATTTATACATGGTACTGTTGCGGTCGGTACCTCACCCACCGAAAATTGTTTTTAATCGCGAAATTTTTATTGACCAGTGGATCATGGTGAAGGAACTCTGCCCTTTCCTCTATAGAGCAGAAAACATATTTTCAGAACTCGTTAAAAAATAAATCACCCACCACTAAAACATCTCGCACAAGATATCAAACGCGTCAAGAAAAAATCGAATGCCAATGCCTCTCTCTATAACTTTTCAGAATTGGACCCCGATGGCAGCTCCAAAATGTACCTCTTCTCGAGCACCAAATCTCCTATTTTTATAACCTCTCAAAAAAAAACTTCGTCTCCTCAGCAGATCTAAAAACAAAGCTTCTGCTCAAGCACCAAATCTTTTAAAAAAATCTCTCTATATTCTCACAAAACTGAAGCTCCTCAACAGATCCAAAGTACGCCTCTTTTCGAGCACCAAATATCATAAAAAAAATCTCTCTCTAGCATCACTGAACTACCTCGACACATCAATCTTGGCCTCTACAGTTAAAACCTTTGATCCTCACTAGTCGATTTGGCTTCATCGGTAAGTACTGCACATTATATAGATTACTAGATACTTCCTTACCACCTACTTTCTATCGTGGCTGTACTTCCTCATACAACTTTCCCCCACGATTAATTCAACTGCTCCTTACCAACACCCTATGTTGTGAGCAAAACTTGACTTCTGCCACTTCATCGTTTGGTATAATTAGATTCTCTAATTAGAGTCCGACTCCGCTAAACACGCTCTTTTTCTCTAGCATGCTCCCAGATGCTTCCCTCAGCTGCCGAAACCTGAAAGAAAATTTAATACCCATTTTCTTTCTCCCTCTACGGTCACGTCTCATTACGTTATTTCTCAAATTTTCTGAATGTATCTGAATTTTATTAAAATCGCTTTTTATTTGTTCTCACTAAAAAAAAACCATTTATTCCTATTATTTGAAAAAAAAAATTACTTTTTCCTTGTTACTTTCCAGAGAAATTTTTCCACGTTGTATAAAATGCTTTTATAATTATCGGTATTCGGAAAAAACTCTCAACACGAAAAATTACCAACTATTTTTCTCCCACACAAAATATTTCCAACCACCCTGTATATTCTGTAAAAATATTTCAATTGTGAATAAAAAAAAAAATACTTTCAACCTATGCAATCTAATTTACGAATCCCCCTTTATCCCAACTACCTGTGTCAAACGAAATTGAACAATTTTTTTTCTTTACTTTCATCCATTATTTTATTTATAAATTCTCCCAACTTTACGAAGGCCATTTATTTCAAGTACAGAACTCGCTTTCCATATAGAAAGCGAATGCTTTGTCAGTGCCCACTCGTTAGGAGGCATAAATGAACATATGCTTCTGCTGTCTTCCTTTTCCCTGGATCTTAGTATCATGGGAAGAGGTTGCCATTTCCAAAAATCAAGTCTCACAAAAAAATACATATCCCACCTACCTTCATTGTTTTTTTTCTATACCTGGAATGCAGTCTGAAGCTATACTATTTTCATTCATTTACATCGCCAAATTCCATGGTCGACACTTTGAACAAAAGTGAATAACTCTTTAGCCATATGAATTTTACTCTAGAAATGTCTTGGATGTCTTTGTCTTTCGAATTGAAAAACTTCAGAAATAATCAACAAAAAAGTATTTCCATTTAACAAAAAATATTTTTTTCCATTGACTATCTTTCCCAGTATTTACCAAAACCAGAAATATAATGAAAATCCCAATCACTGCTATCAGACTCCCAAGAATATTGAATGGGATGATGTACCAATCATCTGGCGAAAAACAACTACATTTTCTCAAGTTTGGAGTAAGATAATATTATCACACCATATATTTATTTCGATAAGGGAGTTCTGGAGAGTTATACAATATGTCAGATTTTTTATACTCGAAAATATTTTCAAATCATCATCAAATTACAATTGCGGTGAGGTTATTATACCGGAAATGTCATCCATGAACAAGAGAAAAGGTAGCGGACACAAATTGTGTACCTTTGAGGTACAGCGGAAGTCGAAACATAATTGAAAAATTTGGTGCCAGCATATTCGACAAACTGAAAGCGATTACTCAAGTATGATTTCAAAAAATGATCACCTTTTCAGAAAATCCAAAGATATGTAGCTTTTGTAACAGAAGAGATTGATCAATTCTATCAAAGGCTTTACTAATGTCGCTGTATATAACGTCAACCTGTCGCGCAGAATGAAGACTGTTAGATATGTAGTCGGCTATACAGGCTAGGTTCGTAGTTGTTGATTTCTTAGGCACAAATCCATGCTGATAGATGGATAATGGTGATTTAATACTGAAATAAATACGGTTGTATATAGATGATTATTTCAAACAATTTACAAAAGTTACATAAAATTGCTTAAGGTCTATAATTGCTTGCTATAATTTCCATTAATGATCGGTCTCCTGATTTATAAATAGGACAAATTTTGACAGTTAACCATAGGCAGTTTAGATATTATGATAACTATCAGATTCGATATATGGAGAAGAGGTTCGACTAATACGAATCTATCTTTGACAAGAAAGCTTGGAACATGAACTACACCAGCTGTTGATTTGTTCTTCAATTTTCGAGATGCTGCTATTAAGTCACATCCAGTAATTGTTCCTATTGTCATGTTGAAATTTTTAGGAGGTTTTGTAATCATTTGATGGGTGTTGGACGTCAAGTAGACACTGGAAAAGTAATTGGGAACGTCATCAACTATAGCCTGGGAAGTATTAAAAGTATTGTCGTTGAGATACATGACGCCGGGATTCAGAATGATGGTTGTTTTGATTAATAAAGCTTCAAAATCTATTAGGGTCTGTTAAAATGCTCGATTCAATTAGATTCCTCAATCTTCTGAAAGACTGGAGGTGGTAATTGGTTTTGTATTAACTGAAATTTATATGTACACTTTTGAAGTTATAATTTGGATTTGAGGGTCTTTGATCAAAATTCTGCTGTTTTAGTGACTGAGTATTCGCAATTACCGAGTCCAGTAGATTCGTATTAGTATTCACAACGTTGTCATATTAATTACAATCAAGAAAACTCATAAAGTCAATTATCACTTTGGATTTTTGATCTATTGGACCATTATAGAATGAAGGGGCATTAAATCACCAAGGATTAAAATTTTATAATTCGACTGAAAATATTTCAGACCATCGAAGGCATCTAAGAATGCAACATATATACGGATGGAGATATATGAACTGTGAATATGAATATAAGGTGATCAGAGAGTCTAAACTTACATCCTATAATATAAATTAGCGGAAATGAATCGTGAATCTCATCAAGATCCACATTTGAGGCATTGAGGGTGCGTCTTGTTGCTAGAATTGCTCCGCCACCAGTTTGTAGTCCTGTTCTGGAGAAGTTGCAATCTTTGCGAAATACCACCACTCATCATAACAAAGTGAAGACTGAGGTTTTGTGGAAAAACGAATGTCATTTATAATTGAACTTGGTATCGAACTCGGTGTACGGCTGATTTGAAAAGGTTTAATTGATGGATTCGTTAGAAGGAATAGTAATGGTTTCCAGGAGTTGGTGAGCCTTTATGAGCCGTCTCGATTTTTGAGGCATTGAGGACGTTTTTCAATTTCTATTGCTTCGCGAATTATTATTCTGTAGTGTGTTGTTAAAGTCAATTTCGTTTCCAAATTCGTGGTGATGTTCGAAGAGAATCGAGGTCATATCCAAATAACATTCTGCAATTTCGTGCTCCTAGGACCTGTTCGATACTCTTCTGTTCGTCTGTCCTATGTATGTTCTCGGACAGTCATGGCAAGGAATTTCATATATTCCTCATGATTCGTTGGGTATTATATCTCAAGTTCAGCACAGGAAAGGGGATTTTTTATTGTTTGCTGTTGAAACTGTCCTGATGCAGTGTTATGTCAGAATTCGCCTTACTTCACAGTAACTTCCCGAATGAAAGAAAGGAAAGCGTTCGGGCATTCAGACGCATCTTTCGGTGGTTTGGATCGCGAGAAACGTGTTTGCTGTCGTTGAATGGTTCTCTGGATCTGGGGGTAGGAATAATGGTTTTGAAGAAGAGCGGATCTGAGTTTTTTCAGCTGAATGATTATTTTGTTATCATCTGTGAGGTTAATGGATCTGTTGGGAGAGTTTAGTACGGAGCTCACTTGGGCTGGATAATGGTGAAAATTACCATTGACTGATGGTATGCGCGTGTTTTCGGTAGACAGTTGTTGAATGTTGTGATATGGGCGTCCAAGAAAAGAATCGAGTTGTAAGTCTCCATTTCCATGGTGTATTTTATATCGGTGTGAATATTGTTGCGGTGATTAAGGAAGATGTGTAGGCTTCCGGATATATGATAGCAAAGACATCATCCACGTAACTGGAGCCAACACTTATAATCTTCCATGTAGAGATTTGCAAGTACAGCTTGTCCAATCCATCTTGGCACAGAAGTAAAAACGTATGTGCCCAGCAATCTCTGTGAAGAATACTTAGATAAAAAAACACCTGTTATATGTGTTAACTGTGTTGAAATTTATACCTAGAAGGTGTTTTTTGTTTTGTCATGATCTACACTACCAGTGTGCATCTGGAAAAGTATCTGAGTTTGTGCCAAGATGAATTGGATAAGCTGTACGAGTGAAAGAGAAGAACCCATGTGGGCGCCATTTACTTGTTTGTAAAATTTGACCTGGAAAAGAAGGTATGCATGCATGCAATGACTGCTGATTTTGAGCGTATCTTGGGAGACTTGGTGTTTGGTTTTCTAGATAATAAATATATCTACTAGGGGGATGTTTGTGAAAAGGCATATACCATCGAAGCTCACCAGGATATCTGTGGGTCGTCTGTTGAGAGATTTGATGATTTCTATGAAATGGAATGTTTCGAACATATGATGGAGACTGTTCTTCTAGAGGTTGGAGGTTGTTTGCGAGATATTCAGCTAGTGCTTGAGTTGGTGAGGCGAACGCACTAACTATGAGGCGGAGTGGAATGTTTGGCTTGTGTATTTTGGGAAGGCTATATATTCAGAGATTCCTTCTGGTCTGCCTGAGGTCTCCTGCACTAATTTAGTTTCCAGGTGTGAGGTGTTTAGCCTAGGCACAAAAAAATCGGAGGAATAATGTAAATCTACAATACACTTCGAGGTAGATCGTTAGTTTTTCGGGCTTGAGGGCCGTGTTCTGTAGGCGTCGGTCCGACCACAATATGAAAACAAGTCAGCACCTCCATATTCGCCATTAGTCATAGTAGACTCACCGAGATGAGTTCAACTACGACCACGCCGCTGGAGATGATGCCGCAGATGTAGTAGAAAGCTCCGGAACTCATAATACCAGAACAATGCCCTTAAGCCAGGAAAACTCACTTCTATAGCTGAAAGCCTACATTCTAACACCTGAGGTGATCAGTTATAATATCATTCGAGGAAAAATGGAATGGATCATGGAAAACAAAATTATATTGATTTACTAGCTCCCATTTCACCCTGTATTCGAAATCAAAAATGACTATATGATGAAAAAAATTACACCTTCTTCATTAGTTCCAATGCACTTTTTCTATTTCCTTTGGGAAGTCTTTCTTGGCCAAATCTATGTGATTTGTTGCATATCAGAATCTAATGTTCTTCAAAGAGTTTATTTCTTCTTTCTGACGCTAGAATTCATTCTGATTCGATATTTGTGGAAATAAGAGCGCTATCAGATAAAAATAAAAATAAAAAGTCGCTGACATAATCTTTGGTTATAGTTGTAACACTATTCCATCAGAGAATATTCGTTACAAAACTCACCTCAAATGGGCTCCAGCAAATTTTGCTAATGTGTCATGATCTTCGATCACATAGATATGTAAACTGGACTGCGCATTCGTTTCATGAACTCGTCATGTCAAACTCCATGTTTTTTCTTCCAACCAACCTTCTTTCATGAAAATATTTCGTTCGTTGATTGAGAACGTCAGCGGATATAGTTTCCGAAACATTTTGGATAATTATTTTTATAAAATTTTCAGAAGTTTCAAATACCTTCAAGACGATGACTCAAAACTTTTCAAACGAAGTTCTTATGGATTTGTTTAATATTTTTGAAGGCCGTGATAAAATTATCAGCAGGACATGTAGAAAGTTCAATGAAAGGTATGCGAGTCCAGAATAATTTCCATAATCTTGGGTAAATTTATAAAATTCGAAAAAACTTGGAAGCGGGAATATTGATATTAATAGTGATTGAAAAGTAAAACAATCAGGAAGAATATTTCAAAATATGTTCGAATCGCTGGCCGTTCACTCCAAGCAGTTGAAAATGCGGGTATTGACTGCTTTCGTCGTGTCAGATCTTATTTCATTGGGATCCAAATCTTTGAATGTTTGGGTAATCCTTTTCAAAAATTCATCTGTCGACCGCGCAAGGGTTTTGTGAACTTTTTCTGTAAATATTCTCCACAGACGAAAATCTAATAGGTTAAGATCGGGTTATCTCGCTGGCCAATTTTATGGTCCCGAGCGCCTTATCCACCTATCGTCAATAAGTCTGCCCAGTTCGGCGGTAACTTCTCCTGTACAATATGTAGGAGCTCCGTCTACTTGGTACCAACAGTTTCAATATTCTTCGAGTGGTAGATTATCGACGAAGCTCTCCACAGTATTTTCCAAAATATTCAGGTAGCTTCTCGAAGTTGACGATTCCTCGTACTTTGCGTACCTACCTCAATTTGTTGTCCATTAACATGCAGAGTAGTTGGTTAGAGAATCCCAATTTTGTTAGTTTCCTGAAAGATTATTGACGGTATAATCGGACGTTATTGGAACTTGCTGATTTAGAATTGATATGCGAGTGGTGATGCGATTGCACTTCTGGTCAAAGGACTTAGAAACAAAAATTCAGCAATGGAGTTGGCATAAAATCGGATTCCAACATTTCACCTTCATTTCACTTGTTTCCATGTCAATCCACACGTGATTATTTGGAGAAATTCACGTCCTCCAGCGCGAAGACTAAAACTGAACTCTTTCGTGAAACTGCCGTAGCAACTTGTATCGTAAACGTAAGCGTCCATAGGTACGCATCGTACGTATCGTACGGATCGTATAAAACGGATCGATTTGTGGTAGTGCGTCCACTGTATCCGTAGGGATCGGATTGCCGATGCGACGGTCGGCTTTTAAGTAACATTCGCATTTTCGTAGCGCGTGGACGATCGGAAACATTACAGTGTGTAATGTTTCCGATCAAGGAAAGTGATGAAGAACTTGTCATTATTGCTTTGTTATTAGATGAAGAAGAAAGGAGGGGAAATAAGAGAATACATAGATTGTGGATACATGACATATTCAAAAAAAGATCACAATTTGGAGAATATCATACACTATTCACTGATTTGCTCCATGATACGCGTAATAACAAATATAATTAAAGCACGTGTGTGTACTTAGTGTCGAAATGTAACAAAATTCAAATGATCTGTGAGGCGACCAGTGACTACCTATTGTGACATGCGTCCACTTATCGGCAATCCGCATGTTGTTATCCGCACCAGTCGGAAAAGTTCCCCCTTCGATAAATTTCATCGGCATTACCGACGGACCGATACGTGCGATCCGTCCGCTGCCGGTCAGTGGACGCATATGTATAACTTACTATACTATATAATAATTCTAAAATCCGTTTCGTACGATCCGTACGATGCGTACCTATGGACGCTTACCTTAGAACCGCAAGAGAAAATCCTCGTGCCCGTTCAAACTGTTATTGGCGGCAAAAAGTCAGCATCAATTTCAAACTTGTGTGGACGATGATAGATGGTGAAGTTTGTAATTGTATCTCAAATACATCATTAAGTATGCGTTGTTACCATTGTGGTGCTACGTCCAAAGAATTTGATAATATTGACAAAATGTTGCAAAGATAACTTCGAATTCTAAATATCGTCGCTACATGCTTGGATACGATTTTTTGAATGTTGCTTACATTTAGCTTATGAATAAGCAATTAAAATGGGCGCAAAGAGGAAAATATTTATAAAAGAATAAAATATACAAGATTTTCGTCACAGATTAGGGCTTCTTGTTGATCAACCAAAACCAGTGGTTGTGGTTCCGAAATCAATATACCTAAATTTGGCAAATATACTGAAGGTACATTTATCAAAATGTATTCGTGGTATATCATGCCAACAACAGTACACGAAATTCTCATTTACCGTTACGGAATCGTTGAGTCTTCTTTACTTCCTATAGTATAAATGTCTGAAGAAGCTCAGTAATCATGTATTGATTTTTTGGTCAGCCTTTCAGGGTTTGGAACCACTGTGCGATTGCAAAACACCACCTACCAAACATTTCACCAATATTGGTGTGGCCTGATGATTCATTATCAGAGGCAGTGGCAATCTGATTTTAATTTCCACTCAGATCGCAGAAACTCTGACAATGATGCAAATTATCACGTATGAAATTGTGGGAATAAGAACTTCAACAGAAATGGATAAAAAAAAAGATCTCCAAACAGAAAATGTTTTTTCAATGGACCTTGAAGAATATACCGAGTGTCCGGAACCCCCACTCACTTGCTCCAAAGTGAGGGCCATTTTATATGGAGCCGCACTGAATAATCTCAGTGAAGATTTGTTGGAGGAATTTGACTTTGATCACAATCTTTCAGACGATCATTCACCTGTAGTCGATAGCGGCAGCAATGTGACAGCCTTGACTTAAGCAGATGCTTGGCTCAGCTGTGAGCTAACAGAATTTCACATAGAAATTCCCAATTTTCCATGTGATTCAGTCCGAGATATTGGGGCATTAAAAACAAAATATAAAAAGTTTCCAGTATAGGCAATGATAAATTTTGATTCGAGCAATGAGGAATTCACTCATGAATTTTCAGTCATCTCTGATCTGACATATCCTTCCATTATAGGGGATGATGTTCTTCGTCGATAAGAAGTGAACATCGATTTCAGGAATAAGAAACTAATCCTAAAATATGTAAGGGGAAACACTCCCTTTGTTTCACATGATTCTGTTAAAAATGTAAGTAGTCATTTTGATCGTTCTCATTTTAATGATATCATTTCTTCATGTTTACCAGAAATAGAAAAGTCTCTTATAAGTATTGTTTGATAAATGAAATATGGTTTTTCCAAATCTTCCTGGTGTGACTAGTTCATATAAACGTGATATTGAAATGGAGGTTGACCAAAATATTATCGTGCACCCTTATTAGATTCCTTACTAAATACAAACTACATTCCAATTTTCATGTCTACCTGGAAAAGAGACGCATGCGTGAGGGTGTACACGAGCTACATCAATAAACTAATTACACCTCATGAGGAATTGCCTTTGAGGATCGATGATATAATTTCGAGAATAGGCGGTGAGAAGAATATCTCCGAAATTGATTTGTCCAATTCTTAAGGAGCCAGCAAAAAAAAACAAGATTTAGGTTTGTAACGAAAACTCACCAGTGTACAGCCATTTCGTTTGAGACCACCACTGCAGTAATCCACATCACTAGAGCAATGAGTAAAATTTCTGAAAATTATTTCCCCTGCTTTTTGATGAAATATATTGATAATCGCTTGGTTATCTCTGACTCTCTCAGCACCTCAAACACCTAGAAAAAGTATTCGATAGGTTACTGGTTGCAGGACCCACAATCACAGTTTCAAAGTGTTAATTTTCACAACAGGAAGTGCAGTTTTTAGAATATCCTGTGAACCTGGTAGGGTTGAGGCCTGACCCTGAACGCTTTCAGAATATAGAAATGTTGATGAAGTACAACGCTTTTTGGGACTCCGTAACTATGACCAACCTTTCTCTCCTAGGTTCACTGTACTCTCGGAACTCTAACCATGCTTATACAAAAAAAGCCAAGATGGAAGTCGGTGGCTGGATAAACAAGGTCTTTCCAGGCATTGAAGAAAGAATTGTAGGAAGCTACTTTATCATACTACTAATTTACCATCCTGATTTTTAATTGCCTTTCTTCGTATACCTTGGACTTACGGTATTGCGAGCTAGCTGTATCAGGTCATGAATTACAAGAAACATATGATTACACCAAGCCCATTTCAAACCCATAAAATTGCAATCCTTGAAAAAGGCTACGTATAGAACCGTTTCACAAAGGACTCAAGAACTGGTCTCATTGAAGGCCAATAATGCCCTCTCTGCACTGAAGTGTGAAATAAAAAAGATGGTATTGTTATTCGAAGGGCCATATCGGGTGAAAGAAAGAGTAAGCAGCGACTCTTATGTTCCTATGCGTATGGGAGGGGAGGAAACACGGAAATAGTGATTTTCCACGCCAGACACATTAAAAATATTACTCATCCTAAACGTAATTATCAGGAAAATAAATCAAGTCGCCTTCGCACTTTTCACAGAAAATTAACTAGAAGCGGAAAGAAGATGTAGCGAAACCCGTCTATGTACATCCCTTGTATTAATTTTGTATTCATCTCTGCCCTATTATTACTTTATCACATACCGGCTACCTTGTATACTCGTGTCGCGTATTCTAGGTGGCCTACCTCAAGGAAGATATCCCGCGGATGTTATAAGAACTATGTCCTTTATACAGTCTTGCTGTTTTTGTTTAACCACTTACCATTCATTTTACGATGTAGCGAAAACTTGCTAACGAGTGGAGTTATTACATGAGACGTTCCTGGAGACCATTTGAATGTTCCTTGCTTCTGTCATGAGAAATATATCAGCACGAGTGTGCCTGCGTTTATTCAGGTAGGTATATTATTTTTGTGGTGATAGTGTTTTGGAATTTCAATAATTTAGTGTTGTGTAATGCATTCATTTAGTTCAAATGTTGTTTCGGGGACAACAAGCACCCAAAGCGTTTCTATTTCGGTCCACTTACCCAAACCCTGAGAGAAACGCCCAGACCCATTGCAAGCTCGAAGCTCAGTTCAATGTCAAAATAACATTTTGCATTTGGTTCAAACCGTTCATGTTCTGAAAACCAAAGAATACTAGCTTAGGGCATACATTCAGAAAGGACTTCAGTCGAACAAGTGCACAAGGTGCACGTTATGGTTTATCGACTGATTTTGAGACAACAACTCTCTTGGAAATTGAGTAAAGACTTTAACCTATTTCGAGGATAGTTGACCATCATGAACTTACTATTCATTCGAGTCCTGATTTGGATTATTGGAAAGAATAAGTGATCGGTATTCTTCAAATTGAACTACACCTATTATATATTCATGATAAAATTTTGAGATTTATAAATGAAATGGTTGATTTCCAGAAAAACGGACCAGGATTGATTTGCTTCAGATTATTTTCTAGATCCCAAAGAACCTTTCGGTCGATGAATGAATCGCGTATATTTTAATTTGTAAGACTGGAACCAGAACACTTGGATCCTGGTGGCTTCTATACCCAGTATTCTTAAGTTTCTCTGATTCATGAAATGACGACTAGATCCTCGAAAATCCTCGACCTCGATTTGACATGATCCTTTCAAACTCCATCAAGTTCTGTATGAAGGTTATTTTTGAGAGTTTCAAACATTTCATATTCTGTATATGCTTTGAGCGTTATTATGTTTGCAATCATTTTGATGATGTATTATTATTATTCTTATGTTAACACGTACCTATTTCTGATATCTCGTAACTGTAACTTGTAGTGGTATAATACTAGCATCGTCTCTCTTTCGATTGTGATTTGACTGTGGTCTACGGATTGAAATTGAATTCTGTCTTTTGTTTGGTTGTATTTTTTGAAGCAACAATGAAAGCATTCATATTATTGATCAGTATTCTTCTAAAGTGACCGTTAACAAAATATTTGGGATTCAAGATATAAGTTTTCAATCTTTGTAGACATAAGTATTATTTATGGGGTAGTCATCATCAAAAAATCCCATATATGTGTAAAATTATTATAGTGAATCTATAATTTCGACGTGAATCAGTTTTTCGGTAGCATTTTATTCTGAACTTCAGATTGATTGTTAAATAAATAATTGTTTTGAATAATGTAATGATTGTGTTTTGTTTATTCATTGGTATATAATAATACTTGTTGCGTTGCTGGTTCCAGTATGATATGTTTTCTCGTATCGATTCTGAATTTCATAATTACTTTTCGAGGGCTGAGTACTGTTCTTTCTATTGCTGAACTATTCGTGGAGATGAAAGAACATTTTGGTCAGTTTTCCAAATGATATATCGAATAAACATTTTTTTTCTTTCAGAAAAATTGTAATCCCAAATCCTGTAGTACCGAAGTAGATGATCAGAAATCTGTATGCGGCTCGGATGGTCTAACCTACCCCAATCGATGCATTTTTGAATTAGCCCATTGTGAAAACCGAAATATGACTCTTGCAAGAAAGGGATCCTGTAGGAAACAACGGGCGTGCTCCGATTGGCAACTGTTTTTACAAAACAACCCAGTGTACAATAATAGGTAATCAGATCAGTTTCTGTAAGGGATTACATGTGTGTATCATTCAACGGAGGCGATCTATGACTTATAGTGGAGGTGAGATGAAACTGGGTAGGTGAGAAACTTACAGTCGAACTCCACCAAATATAATCTTTATTATATGTGTATGTAGTCGGAGGACAGACCCGCCAGGAGTGCGTAAAAAGTCATCGACATAATGTCATTGACATGAATAATTTTTAAACCAAAGAGAAATTATTCGTAATTCTATAAATCTTCATTAATATTCTCCTCCGACTACACAGACATATAGTAAAGAAAATATTTGGTGGAGTTCGACTGTGAGTTTCTCACCTACCCATTTCCATGTGTGTATCTTGTTATATATATATATATATATATATATATATATATATATATATATAAGTAAGTAAAATGGAAGTTTTTTGCTGAACGGTAGCAATATGAGGAAGATTTACCCAATAACAATCTTTCTCATATATATATATATATATATATATATATATATATATATATATATATATATATATATATATATATATTCGTTCGGCTGGCCTTCCGCGGTCCTTTACTCCGACTTGGGAACTAATCCGTTCGAACCTCCCTTCGACCGTCCGATCCCTCATCCTGCCATAATTACTAATGAACCCTTCAATCCCACCAACCTTCAATCCGCGATCTCCAGTGATGATAGCCAGCTAGTAAGACAACTCATACCTAGACGCAAGGTCACTCAGTCTTGAAAATGGCTCCGAAATGGGAGCCGAAACGTAGACAAGAAAATCATTCCAGACGGATCAACGGATCAACCGGAAGTTCCAGCCAGCATATATATAAATATATATATATATATATATATATATATATATATATATATATATATATATATATATATATATATATTATTAGAGGGGAAGTCTTTGCTGACCAGTTAAGAACAAAACTGTAGTTTTTTTGGGTGAACAGCAGAACGGAAGTGTACTCTTATAACACCAGTTTTTCCAATATTTCGATAATGTTTATTACCATCTTCAGGGAAAAGCTACAAAATTATTATTTTAAGTTATCACATCAAATAAACAGTAACAAGAACCTTACTGTATTTGAGGTTAGTCGTATTAAAAACGTTGGTAAAGTGAATTAACATGTCGCAGTAGTCGCAGACGAAAAATATGTTCACAGTCCAATATTAAAATTTTACACCAAGTAAACTGTTTAAAAAACCATTGAATTATTAACAAGATTAAAAAAATATAGTTGCATATTCAACAGGTGAATACACATAAAAGTCGAACTTTAACGGTTGAATATGAATTCTGAATGACAATGACAATGAAATTTGAAATGACAGAGTTGACATGAAGTATGGAACATCTAGAAACAGGTGTGTGAAGAGACATCTGCCAGGGTGGAACGACGCCAGAGCGAGAGAACACTGCTACCATCTGTTCGGAATTGAATTTATAGTAATCATTATTATTGATTTTTTTGAACTTGAAGGGTGTTAACATTAATTAAGTATGGATTGAGAAAAGATTGTAATTATTATGTGCAAACTATTTTGAAACAATTTTAGAAAATATAAAAGTAATAATTTTTTAATTTAGAATAGTAGAACTATTGTTGTTTGCAAAATGTCGAAAATTTTTATCAATATCAAGTAGATATGCAAAGATTCCACTGAGGTGTTTGATATCAGTTCTTTTGTTAAGGCAAGATGTTGATTGAGAGATAAACGCCATTTCCAAGAACAACCGCTTAGACTCATTTTGTTCAATACTAAGAATTTTTGTTGAATTGTAATCCATGATATGTCCATCTTTGTAAACATGGTTACTCAGGGCACATCTTTCAGGATGTAACCTACTATCGCTTTTATGTGATGAAATTCGATCTTTAAGAGATCTGCAAGTTTGACCAATATATTCGTTATCGCAGTTATGGCAAGGAATTGAATAAACTAATTTCGATTGAAGCAGAAAGGGAGTTTTATCTTTAAGTTTGGAGAACAAATTATTAATTGTAAGTAAAGTTTTATTTGCTATTTTTACATTAATGTCTCTAAAAATTCTTGTCAGTTTGGGAGTGACTTCACAAATAAAAGGCAAAGAGGTGAAGAAAATCTGAGGCGGATTGGTCTCATTTGTAACAGTGTGAGATTGAAGATTGTTATTAGAATTGAGGTCATGGGGAGACGTGCTGAACAAGATCTTTTTTAAAAGAGGATCTGGATAGGAGTTATTAATAAAAAGCTGATGTAAAATGTTTAAATTTTTGTTATGGAAGGAGGGATCGGAAATCTGGATAATACGATTCTTCATCTGACGGACCAAGTTCACTTTTATTGATTGTCTATGGTATGACAAATAATTGAGGAATCTGCCAGAACTGACAGGTTTGCGATACCAATCAATAGGTATTCTGTTATCAGAAGTTCTGATAAATTTGGTATCAAGGAACGGAACCCAATGTTCTTCGTTTTCCGTTTCGATGGTAAACTGGATGAAGGGGTCGTAACTATTGAAGATATCCACTATCTCAGATATTCCATCCCTTGGGAGGGCCAAAATGATATCATCAACATATTTTTTTATGAAAAAAAGGTTGAAAGGTAGGACTTGCAGGACCATGTCCAGCAGGTCATCCATCACATAAGCTGCCAAAATAGGGCTGCTAATTTTTCTGTCGGAGTACCAATTATTGCCTCAATTGGTACTCCGACAGAAAAATTAGCAGCTTTTCTGACCAACATTTTGACTAAAGCTTATGAAATTGATAATGATTACTATATTAAAGATATTTTTGATGTTTTCACCAAATTTAATAATATAAATTTACCTGATAATCATGTCATTGCCAGTTTGGATGTTATTTCACTTTTCAGCAATGTATACCTAGATGCTTGCTGAAGATCAATAGACAAAAAATGGGATCGCATTGCTCAAATTTGTAACATACAAAAAAACACTTTTTTTGAACTTATAACTTTTATATTCAATAATACTTACTTCTCTTTTAATGAAAAAATTTACAAACAAACTTTCGGTACCCCTATGGGTGCAAAAATCAGCCCTATTTTGGCAGCTTATGTGATGGATGACCTGCTGGACATGGTCCTGCAAGTCCTACCTTTCAACCTTTTTTTCATAAAAAAATATGTTGATGATATCATTTTGGCCCTCCCAAGGGATGGAATATCTGAGATAGTGGATATCTTCAATAGTTACGACCCCTTCATCCAGTTTACCATCGAAACGGAAAACGAAGAACATTGGGTTCCGTTCCTTGATACCAAATTTATCAGAACTTCTGATAACAGAATACTTATTGATTGGTATCGCAAACCTGTCAGTTCTGGCAGATTCCTCAATTATTTGTCATACCATAGACAATCAATAAAAGTGAACTTGGTCCGTCAGATGAAGAATCGTATTATCCAGATTTCCGATCCCTCCTTCCATAACAAAAATTTAAACATTTTACATCAGCTTTTTATTAATAACTCCTATCCAGATCCTCTTTTAAAAAAGATCTTGTTCAGCACGTCTCCCCATGACCTCAATTCTAATAACAATCTTCAATCTCACACTGTTACAAATGAGACCAATCCGCCTCAGATTTTCTTCACCTCTTTGCCTTTTATTTGTGAAGTCACTCCCAAACTGACAAGAATTTTTAGAGACATTAATGTAAAAATAGCAAATAAAACTTTACTTACAATTAATAATTTGTTCTCCAAACTTAAAGATAAAACTCCCTTTCTGCTTCAATCGAAATTAGTTTATTCAATTCCTTGCCATAACTGCGATAACGAATATATTGGTCAAACTTGCAGATCTCTTAAAGATCGAATTTCATCACATAAAAGCGATAGTAGGTTACATCCTGAAAGATGTGCCCTGAGTAACCATGTTTACAAAGATGGACATATCATGGATTACAATTCAACAAAAATTCTTAGTATTGAACAAAATGAGTCTAAGCGGTTGTTCTTGGAAATGGCGTTTATCTCTCAATCAACATCTTGCCTTAACAAAAGAACTGATATCAAACACCTCAGTGGAATCTATGCATATCTACTTGATATTGATAAAAATTTTCGACATTTTGCAAACAACAATAGTTCTACTATTCTAAATTAAAAAATTATTACTTTTATATTTTCTAAAATTGTTTCAAAATAGTTTGCACATAATAATTACAATCTTTTCTCAATCCATACTTAATTAATGTTAACACCCTTCAAGTTCAAAAAAATCAATAATAATGATTACTATAAATTCAATTCCGAACAGATGGTAGCAGTGTTCTCTCGCTCTGGCGTCGTTCCACCCTGGCAGATGTCTCTTCACACACCTGTTTCTAGATGTTCCATACTTCATGTCAACTCTGTCATTTCAAATTTCATTGTCATTGTCATTCAGAATTCATATTCAACCGTTAAAGTTCGACTTTTATGTGTATTCACCTGTTGAATATGCAACTATATTTTTTTAATCTTGTTAATAATTCAATGGTTTTTTAAACAGTTTACTTGGTGTAAAATTTTAATATTGGACTGTGAACATATTTTACGTCTGCGACTACTGCGACATGTTAATTCACTTTACCAACGTTTTTAATACGACTAACCTCAAATACAGTAAGGTTCTTGTTACTGTTTATTTGATGTGATAACTTAAAATAATAATTTTGTAGCTTTTCCCTGAAGATGGTAATAAACATTATCGAAATATTGGAAAAACTGGTGTTATAAGAGTACACTTCCGTTCTGCTGTTCACCCAAAAAAACTACAGTTTTGTATATATATATATATATATATATATATATATATATATATAAATATATATAATCACAATTTGGCTGCTGCTTTTGAGCACAATCAACCAATTTCCCTCACTCAAAGAAGTGTTGAACAATTATTTGAAATATCTCAGGTGAATGGGGTCTGTTTTTGTATTCGAGAATTGATCTGATTGAGACTTAAAAGACATCTCTATAATCGTTGTATACTACGGTCGTCGTTCGGGGAAGTGGATCCAACTTTTTTATTCGAAGAGATAAAGGCATGGCTCTTTGGACGAAAATGACCAGCGTTATAATATACGTCGATTTAGCCCAACGTGATTTTTTGTCTGTGTGTTCGTTTCTGTCACGCGTACATTTTGCCGGTTCGATACTTGGATCATTCCTATCCCCCATAGGGGTGCAGATACCTATCGTTTTCGAAAGGAACCAAAAAATGTTTTTCCGGCACCGATATTACTATTTTTGGCTTATCGGTTGTAACACGATTACCAACAGAGTTTTGAAAATTTCACTTGAAATTTTGAGAATTCCTATACTTTCCTACGTGGGTGGGCCATTAGAAGGAGAAAAATTCCAATAAATCATTTTAGATTTTTAGTTTTTTTTGTGTCACCCGTTCGTTTTTTAGACATTCTGTAGACAAAACCAGTGCTTGTAATCAAAGATGAAAAAAAAACTGTTGTCTAGGTCTCATAGCGTACACACTACTCTTGGAAATTTTTTCCATAAACCAATCGGACAAGGAAAAAAAACGTAAGAATTCAGAAATAATGTTTCTTAGTGGTTTTCCGATGTCGAATGTGTGAATATCTCGGAAACGATTGGCAGAATCAAAAATCACCAATGGTAAAATTATGTTCATTTTCTCGAAAACCATAAAAAAACCTTCATGACTATTTTTTCTGATACCAACAGTACAGGAAATATTAACGAAAATTTCAAATTGGATATTTTATCTATGATTTTTTTTTGAAAATAGAACGATGTATTTCCGAAACCACTGATTCAACCAAAATTTGGCAAAGGGGTAACTTGTAGATCTTGTCGAATGTTATAGAAAATTTTTATTTATATTTTCTGTAATATCGATAGTTCAGCAAATATTGAGAAAAATCGGTAAAATGCAAGTCATACCTTCTACTTCCGAACAACTATGAAAAATCAATATGAACAAAACTCATGACGTGAGCGTTTCGTCTACGGTTCAACCAGGCCCACAAAATCACGGGAGAGAAAAATTCGTGTCCTGTTAAAGGACTTTGTTAGGGTACGACGCATTCCCGTGCGTCTCGAAGATCGTGCCTCATACCCCGCAGCACCCTCCTCACGTTCTTTCGTTCTAATTACTTTTCTAGGAGTTCACTCCCAAAAATTACACCATTATCGGAAATGATGGCGTTTGGACACCCCTAACGGGCCAGTATCTCCGTATCGAGAAAACGAATCAATTCTTTGGTATCAGCAGGTGTTGCCTTCGCCTTCATCCACTTGCTGAACAAACTGACTGCTTTTATCGCGATTACTCCCCGCAGATTTTTTATACGGTCCCATCACATCAAGGGAAACCTTTTGCCACAGGTGCAGACGCTGGCCTCTACGGTGCTGCAGGCTGATACCGTTTCGTCTTGGTGGTCTGGCATACCATACATCCTCACACAAAGGCCTCACGTAGTCCTGCTGTCTAGTGCGGTGGGGTGATCGAAGAACTTCTCTGTCCTTAACACGAAGGAACAGAAGCCCCTCATTCTCGACATAATTCATAACCAGAAGGAATTCTTTCCGAGAACGCGGTGTGATACCCTATAGTATGCTGGTAACTTCAGCATCTCCGACTTGTCGTCTCGCTGCAACTTCGTACGGAATTTTAACGACACACACTGCAGGTGTAGATCCTTAGGCAACCTTTATCGGTGGTAGTCCCATCCACTCTACATCGGCGTCAAGGTCCTCTTGGTTGGTTCCGACCAGGTTTCGTGAAAGGAACAAGCTTAGCCTTGGCGTCTTTAAACTCATCCAGCCAAGTCAAAGTCTTGATATCCGTCAAAGTGAATTTCATTTCCTCTGAGTAATGCTGATAGCGAAGAATCCAAAAACAATCGCTGAACATTATGTTTCATTAATGTGGTGATGTTTCTCAGCCCCTTTCAACTTGTTACTAGCATACGAAATTACCTTTCTGTTACCGTCCTTATTCAACTGATAAAGAACGGCCCGGTATATCTATCCCTGAGGCAACCGTTTGTAAAATTAACGCAGAACAAAATCTGGTCTGGCCAACACCATAGGCCTTGACAATGCCTCTTTAATACGACCAAAAGCCTCCTCCACTTCCACATTCTAGACCATCTTTCCTTTCTTCCAGGACTTCGTCAGCATTAAATCGCACAGCGGCACCTCCACCGCCGTTAGAATCTCCTTCTCCTTCCGACAACTGTTCTTCCCGCAATAGAAGTAGCGGATCATTTTCTGGAGGAAGATATGCCCTTCCACCCAGAAAATAGTTTGTCATGGCCTTTTTCCGACAAAAATGGTTCACCTTGCAAGGTCGACCACAGCCTCGTTGCCTGTCAGTCAGGGACACCCAAGCAGTAAATCCGCGGCAAAGTCATCCGCCACATGCACAGTCACGGCTTACGGTACATCGCCAACGTCTACTTCAACCTCAGTTGATCCAATCCTCGACGTACCTTTTCCGGAACGAGCAAGTTGCAACGGTGTCACTTCCTCATCATCTACTACCCCAGCATTTGGCAGCAACGCACGCCTCGAAAGGTTCAGCGACCTTCCACTATCCACAAAAGCTTCCCTCGTATCCCCGAAAAACCATAACATCAATACGGGTAGCTCCCGTAGCCTGCTCTCCCCGACGCTATTGTTCACCACACTTCGGTCTGGTTTCTACAGATAGACCATATCTATGCTGTTCCGTTCGAACCGTTCTCTCAACAGGTGCGAACTCAGGAAACGATTCAACTTCGTTTCTCTCTCGGTTTGGAAGCTTTCCTTGGTTAGCTTCACTCCAGTGACAGGTCTCGCACCTAGTACTGAGCACCTCGAATCACTATCACAATTGGCGGCGGTACTTGCTCCACCTGAGTGCGTTCAGCAGTACTTTCAGTATCCCTACTATCACCTCGTTCAAGCAAGTCCTCTCCGCGCGCGAATTCCATTGCGGCTGTACTTCCCTTATTCCATTGAGTTCAGCAGTATAGTGTCTCCTGCTTCTCTCCCAACCCTCAAGTGGGTCCCTGGGCTCGAGAAATTCCTTCCCCGGTAGGCTGGAAGAACGGACGATACTGGTTCCTTCCTAACATGTCCATGCCTTTTCCTACCGAGGTGGTTTGTTCTCACGCAGCACTTATCCTTCAGCATTATTCGCTGACTGCGTCAAAACAACCCGCTGAATATCATTTTCCAAATTCCGCCCTTTTCACGAAGCTAAGGGCTAACAGCTTCAACCAATGCACTTCAACTGAATCTTCCATATCCACAACTGGGTTCGAAACTTCGAGGTGCGAAATACCCCCTAAGCCAGGGTTATCCGTCGAGCTACTTCGTTTAACGTCTGGAGATCAGTGAACTTTTTTACGCCTACAACCAGTGGCGATTTCCTTGAGTACGGGTGTCGCACTTTTCTCAACTGGCTAAGTCTACGTCACTACTCGGTGACAAAAAAACTTCAGACGAAGATTTCATTTAGATTATTTCATGAGCCGGTTTGTGAACCGACAATTTTAGGTGGTGATAGACGCTAACTCCAAATGATTGGAGGTTTCTCCTATGAGTTCAATCATTTCTAAGGGAATTATAAAAATTCTGAGATCTCTTTTTGCAAGATGATTTTCACCAAATTATATTGTAACAGAAAATGCAGCAAATGAGTTCCCGCTGTTTTTGAAACAGAATAATATAAAAGACACCACTTTTCCAACTTATCATCCCACTTCGAATGGTGCGGCGGAGAATGCGGTTAAAACTATTAAAAATGCAATGTACCATTGGGGTGAGTCCTGTTCAAATTATGTTTCACAGGCACGTTTCAATCCCCAGAAGTCTTTATTCTGATATTAGCCACTGAGCACAAATATGCTTTGATACTATCGACTTACTTGGGAATATCAGGTGGTATTTCATTTGGATTTACCAAGATTGACCTTCAAATTTCTGAATTGACTCAATAATTCTTCAGAATTTTCGTGGTAGTTGGAGATGAAATTTAGATATACTTTTTTTCCGCCCTCATTGGTCCTAATGCGTAGTATCACAATTTTTTAGTATACATTCATAGCGACGTAGAGCGTTGTTTCTATAGGTTATCGTTATTTTCATAACATCAGTCAGCCAAGGGGCTTTCTTCTCAGTGACTCGAACTGTTCTGAGTGGAGCACGTTGGTCAGATAGTGTAATAATCATTTCCTGCTAAACCTAATCATCTGCAACTTGTAGGTCCTCCATCTTTGCTTGAATTAGATCGTAGCATATATGTAACTGCTGATTATCGCGTAAGGTTGCTGACATTAACTTTTCGAGATCAGTTGTTAGTATCGTCAATGATCTACGTAAAATGGGAAACACTGCCATTGCTTTCAAACCGAAAACCTTGCGATGCATTTTAATTTCTTAGTTCAGAAACACTGTTGGTAACAACACTGTTTTAACTCTATATGTGACAGATGATTTTGCAAATTGCCGAGTGCTGTATATTTCAATTGAAAAATGCAATGGACATTGGAAAGAAATTTCAGCATTGGTATAAATAACCAAGATTCATTGTGTGTGATATCAACGATATGTTCATGTATATTTTCAATTGATTCATCTCTCGAACAATTCGTTCAGGCTTGTATCAAATCACCTACACAGTGAGTTTTGGCTGGCACTTGTCAGAAACAACTATTCCCGTGGCAAATACCACGAAGGGCATTGAATTATATCCGACCAGTGCCAGTGCAGGTTTCTTCATAGAAAAAAATCCTGCATTTGCTTTTGGCGATACGAATGAAGGAATTGATTTTCAATCATAGGGACGGACACACTTGCAGACCGGTTTCGGGCTATTTGGTCACTCGTCAGTACAAGGCAGTGTCATCATCAACATGACTTCCCATGATTGAAAATCAAAATCCTACATAGTATCGAGCCCCGAACAAAGCTGATACGAACAACGAAGTTATTGCGCCATCTACCCATGGACGAGGTATTCCAATAACAAACCGAATTCGCCCATTCTCCCTGCGAGGAAAATGTGAAAACATTCGACATAGTAGTTTTCAATTGATTTTGAGGAGAAATTGTTTTCCAATTCCATCATATGTCACGATTCGAGTTATGAAATGAACAAGTGGTTCCTTCAAATATTTGTAAAAAAAAAGTTGAACTTTCATGCGGTGTATGCCCATCTTTTTTCATCTACCTAACTCCATATACGCATTCATCGGTTTGTCTATGTTAAGACTCTTTGTTGGTCTTGTTCTTAGTTTCAATTGATAGGTGGGGTCACATGAATCAACCATTACAAAGGTGCAGTACTATTTGGAAATAATGAAAGTGAATACTGTGTGAAAAATAGTAGGCCACATACACCTCTGTTGAAAAACTCCTGATGATGTTTTAGAATTATTGTGTCTTTATATGGAACAAATAGTGCCACTACCAGTATTTGAGATTCTTCAGTTTTGTATAAATGTTTTTCATTTGTGTGATGAGTAATGAGATAATAATTTTATCATATCATATTCCTGAAAAATCAACCACAAAACACTATGCTATTTCTCTTCTACGAAACAGAGAGCGATGAGTGTTGTGTAGAAGCGATGATTGTTGTATCGAAACCACATTTCCTCTTGAATTTTGTAGTCTATTCAAATTATTCCTTCTTTTCGAATATCGTCTGGGTTTCTATTCAGTCAATTAGTGGGTATATATGTTTTTCATCTACTGTAAAAAGAGAGTAGTATAGACACTTTCTTAATGAACAAGGTGTGAAGATCACAAAAACACCTTGTAGTTTTAGTGAATTTGAATTGGATGTGCAACGTTTAACATCTCTCTTTCTGTCACTTATCATTCCTTATTGTTTCTCTGCCCAAATATTACTCATTCAAAAGACTTCAACTTAGATTGCTACTGAAATCTCAAACTTTTGTGAGTCCTCGAATATGGTGAGACCCTACGATTTCCTGATAGACACTATTACTTGTACTACCTCTCAAAGCTGCGAAACTCAGAACAAATCATGAAGCTGAAAATGAACTGTGACTAAGACTGATGTATATGATATTTCTTGTAAAATATATCTTTTTTGTTCTATTCAAGTGTTCCAATGGAAGATTCCAAACACAGCAGTTAGGTATTGTGAGTGGTAGCGGAAGTTCGTTGTGCTAAGATATTTGGGAATACCTTAAAGGAAATAACAGTGTGAATTAACGAAAGTTATGCGAGCTAAGGAATAGAAAGGTCTTTCTTAACTTTCGACTAGCAAGATCGAAGATGGAAAGTGAAAGTCTATTCAAGTGATTCCGGTCACACATCCATTTCAAAGCCTCGATGAACGTTGCTTGATTTCAAATATGGGATGAACCGTGAATGCTCTCATTTCTCATGATGTTTTAAACTCCATTCCATAAATGGAAATCACCAATGCTACACGTTTCCTTGATAAGGGTACTACGTTGTTGAGTGGTATTGGTTCAAACCTCCATTTACCGTGGATTGAAAAAAAAGAATATCTTATTAATGAATATTTTGGGTGTCTCTGAAGATTTGCCTACCCATCACCACATATCTCAGTAACCATTCTCATTAACCATTCATATAACTCCGATGGACTGAGTTTGATACATATCCTTCATTTTCTCATATGTTTTTTACAGTTTTAAGCCAAACTGTCGACCCGATGGTACCTATGACTCAACCCAATGTCACATAGGTGCTAATTATTGTTGGTGTGTTACTCCAGAGGGTATTCCTTTATCTTATACATCATCAAAGCTGAAACCTGATACCAAACCTCGTTGTGGAAGAAAGAAGTCCACCAGGCGACGATCACCAAGTAGGAGATTGAAGAATCGTGTGTGCAGGAGAGCTGACAAGTCGTTGTTGAACAACAATTTGATCAACAGTTTTCACACAGAGTTCACGAGGTTAGTTGAAAGTATTTTCAAATTCTCTCCAAACAACGATGTCGTTACTACCTTGAATAAACGGCCTCGGCTGGCGTCAACAAACTATGGAAAAGCTCCAACTATAAATAGAACATTATTATTCGAGTAAATAAAAAACCAGTCTCTATGAAGAAAGATTCTACTCGAAAATTTTAGGTTTTATGATTTCATCCCGACACCAACAATGTCTACTCAAACTCTGTGATACGGACTTGGCCAGTAGTAGTACCGTTCTTAGAAAAATAGAATACTCGATGCCTGTGTTGAAAGCATTTGAGGCATTGTTGAAGCGCCACCTACAGTAAAATCCATATTTTCGTGTACTTGTACAAATCACGGCAAAGTTTCCTTCTCTGAGAAACTTGAAAACAAACTCCCTACTATTATCTTTTTATCATTTCCACCTCCAAAAATAATATATCTGTATGGTTGGCTGTATTCAATTTCTCTCTAAACAATAGTAGTACACATCAAAACCTTGATTTTAGGAAGAGGTGTCTACTAGGATCATGTGGGCAGCCATTGGAATATTGTCTTTGTACTTATTTTCGAAATTCTCTTACCGCATTTCTTGGTACCACCTGTTTGTTAATACGCCACCCGAATCTCCTAGGGTTTCATGAGCGTATTTGATTGTTGGAATGAATGTTTTCACGGACGCTTGATTATGCCAGATCCTCTTTCTGAGAATTATTCCACATGCAACATATTTTTTTGAAATTGGTTGGAACTCCCTTCGGGAAAACGACTTGCCTCAATATATTCACCATCTCTTGGAAGGAGCATTGTTTTGTAGAATCGATCTTCAGGTACGCATTCTCTAGCCTCTTGAAAACACTCCTTAACAGGTTTTCGTCAAAATTCTTGTCTCAATTGTGATATCATCAAGTAAGACCAAGCATCTTTTTTAGGTTAGCCAACTAAGCAGTACCTCCACCAGGCATTTCAAAGTTGCAGATGCACTGCCTAATCCAAACGGCATCGGCATTGCCATGTACTGGTAAAATCAATTTCTGATGAAAAGGGCAGTTTCCTCTTCGTCTTCCAGTGGCTACTTGCTATAGTGTAGCCGCTGAAAAGATGGAATGATCACGTTATTGAATTAACGTAACACACGTAAATACAGAGCACAAATGAGTACAGTACAGTGTAAACAGTTCTTCATTTATGTCAGTTTAGAAGGCGTGGCATCGTACGCCGCGCAGGCTATATATAGATGCAGGCATTCACTGTTCACACGTCCGTGAATTCTATCTTTTGAACGGCCCGACTATAGTACCCGCTTTTAGATTCCAGTTTCGAGAACCACCTGCATGGTTGAAGTGCCATCTATTCTAGATAGAGGAAAACTCTCACTGAGCCTCTCATAATCACTCGCGAAATCCGATTGATCCACCAACCGTAGTCACAAACGCCAAAGGTTAACATCAAGTTTTGCTTGATCACGCCTTCTTTCAGCATGTCTCTACGATGGATGTAGCTTCCTCTTGTTTTGCAAAGGGTAGCCCGCCCCAGCTGTTGACTTGTAGGCATTGCGTCTCCGGTACCAATCCGATGCTGAACTGATTCTGTTTGACCAACAATCTGCCCCTTCACAAACTTGTGACTTCCTTCTACGAATCAGGTGGCTTTCATACTTCTTCAGAAATATAGCTTTAGTTTTCTGGAAAGAGCCGACACGTCCTATTGGGGGCTGTCAAGAATGCTGCAGGGCGCCTTCTCTTCTATTTTAGGAATCTTCACAGAGAGTGCGCAGGTACCTTTCCTTCCTGTCTTGTCTAAAAACAATACTATTATCATCAGCCCGAGTATTCCTGTTTTCCTAGTGGTCAGAACTATACTGTTTATATTTTCTGATCCGTTTATTGTCGAGGACGTTTCCTATGAAATAGGAATGTAAATCTACGGATGCGTTCACAACGAAAGATTCAACACGCAGTGAGAAATATTCCCCATTGCAGGACGAAGACGATTTGTGCGCAATTTCCAAATATCCCATGAAAACATTTGTCGGCGTTTTCCATCTTAACAATGAACTGCATATTCACTGTTGTCAACTTGCCCAACGGATAATGAATTTATTGTTGATTTTCAACAGTTCAAACAGTTCAGTTTTGTTAAATATTCATTATTGAATAGAATACGAATAATTAGAGTTTGTACACCTCCAGATATTGTTCAGAAAGCATTAGATGTTTGTAATAATTTGCTACCAAGCACATGAATAAGAAAATACGAAATTTGAATTATATATCTGAATGCTGAATATTTAACAAAAATGCATCCGTGAAAAGTTCAAAGTACAACGAGTAACATATTTCTTTATCGCTTGATTTGCGGTACTCGTGCCCACCAACTTCTGCGTTCGTGAGGAGTATGTCGATTTTTCCACCTGTTGTACAATATACTATTTCTTTTCAAGTTGGTTACCCCCTAAAAAGTTAGTTTAGGTGATCTTCATTCCCTTGAATCATGCCTAGTGCATCAATGAGAAGTAATTTTCGGATAATTTCGTCGATAACTTTGTTTTTTAGAGGCTGTGTCTATATCTAGATTGGAGTTTTCAGCAATAATATTATCAAAGATTTATTCCTGAGTGGTTATGACGAGTGAAACATTTTCTTCGAATTAATTGAATTTCTTCCACTTCAGTTGCATTTTTTGATGCATATCAGAGCATCTCCCATTTGACTTTTCAAGTGGGCATAAGAATAAACAGAGCGGCAGTTTTCAGTTATATAAGATAATCTTATTTAATAGAATTGATTATATTATTATCACGAAATTGTGATCGGATTATCTTGGTTAGAATAAGGGCCAAGGGAAGAAGTTTCCGGGAGACTCAATGGGGAAGGCAATGCGCATAAAGCTGGATTCAGACAGATCCGAAATCCGGTCTGAATTTGAATTTAGACCAATCAGAAAGCTGTTGGATCGTCGTACCGTCAGATTTTGGATCTATCTGAATTCAGCCTGACACGCTCTATATCGGATACAATAACTGACCTGATAGTGTTGTAGCTTTTCCGGGCTTCTTAACAGTTGCAATAGAAAATGTTCCGCTAAAAAGTCATCAAGACTTCCAGGAGCGTTATGGCAATTATCTGCGAAAGATGTCATCGTCTGAGTGCTCTTGTAAGAGTGTTTGATATGGAAGAATAATGATAAGAATGAAGTTTTATCCGTAGTAGTTACTCGATATTTCAAGTCAGTCTGCCCGAATTTCTATAAAAATGTACTTATAGTGAACCGGCAGGCTATTTGCTGAAATCTAATTACTCGGACTGTGTAAATTTTTTCATACTTGATCGCTTTTTCATTTGTAAATTATTGTATTCATCTTTTCTTCATAGTTCATTGCTTAATGAATGAACAATTGATTCTTTCACAGCTATACACAGCCTACGAATCCCATTAAACTTTTTTCTTGACAATAAATGATATTATTATTTAATCTTTGCATAAAAAAATCTTGCTTTTTTTTATAATGTTGACGCCGTAGCTTTGAGGTCTTGTTTTCACGGTAGTAACAGCAATATCTATTCAGAATTTCCGCTCTGTAGAGACTCTGGACGAAATGACAGCGACAAAATGGTTATAACATGGAAATTTCGAATATTGGATCAAAATAGTGATAATATCCTAGAGAAAGTCGAATACAAGGATCTCAAAAAAATAGTCAAGAAGGCAGTAAAACCAAAGAAGTGTGCGAAAAATTTTCCACGTATTTGTGATATTGATAGAGATGATCGAATAAGTTTACAAGAATGGGGTAATTGTTTGACAAGAGATGGCCGAATGGACATGGACGGTGAGTATTAGGAAAGTGTAAGTCAGGTACTTGATTCAAAGTCTCACTATCACTATTGTTTATATTAATACTTCATTGAGAACAGGTAACAAATAATTATTTACATTTTTATTTTTACATATGAGTTATGTCTCCGAATTAAATTTGTAGGCCACACTAATGTCTGGTTCATAGACCAAAGTTTAAGTTTTGATTGGCTTGGTGAGAACTTCCTCGAAGTGAGAGTAAAAGATGAAGTAAAAGTGTGCGGATCTATGAAGCAGGCATGAGTGTCTAACTAGTCTAACCATATCTTAATGATATCTTGAACATCACAACTGTATCAGTTTCTCAAAGAAGGTGCCTGTAGTTGGAAAAACTCATTTCTCGTTCTTTCCTTGCATATGTTGATTATATTTCTCAGAATTTAATTATTTCTATGATAACGGCTGAGATTGATGTGGAAGGTCGTGTTGTTATCTCTTGATGAAGAGAAGATAAGTATTCTTCGACAACTCCCAGCATTAAATGAAGTTGAGGATGAAACGAATGTTGAACAGTAGAATAATGTTATTTGAATTGAAAAATCACCATGAAACTTGAAGTCACTGGATACCCACTTTCATGTTGGATTGATACACCACTACAGATACAACTTATATTCGACATGATGAAAATTAGTAATCATCCCCTAAGGAAAAAATCTCCAACAGCCAACTGATTTCCGTTCAATACATGCACTTCTAGTTTTTTGGATTTCCAGTTTACCACCATCTGAAATGTCTCTACAGTGTGAATGTCGAAACTTTTTGATTTTTACAAGAAACGAGCCTGAAAACAAAATTGAAAGAGACTATTTGTGAACTTCAAAGATAAGTATTTTGATGAATATTATTTCTGGTAATTTTGTGATAGGCAAAGGAATATACGAAAAGTTTCTGAATAATTAAATGTATTCCATTCAGAAGGAATTGGTTTTGAGTTATCGCAGCAACTTATTGGGGTAGATTGAAAATATACCCTTCTGCACTTGTACAGATTTCAATATGAATTCTCATCTTTTCAGATTGTGGTAGGTCAAGAACCCAAAATGAACTAGAAGAATGGTTCCACTCCTTGTTATTGATAAGATGGCATTACTGTGTGTCATCAGCTGAGAAAATATCCTCAGATGAATCATTTATTGGTCTTAGGTCAGACAGGGTTCCGAAATGATTATGAATCACCTTTGCAAAATGTGTATGCAGTAAGGAGATAGCAAATAAATAAGGATAAGTAGTTTAAAGTATTCTTGTTAATTCGAAGTGTGCTTTCCAAAGGATACGATGAGGAATTTTCGAGACGACCAGATGTCGAATTGTAAAATAGGACATGGTTCTTGAACAAAATATGTTATGATACCCCTTTTAATCAGACAAATTCACATCAGAGAGCACTCAATGACATAAAAGAATAGATTGGCAGGAAAATCATCCTATCATACGTCAATCCTAATAAATCAACCATCGTACAAGTAGATTGCCTTTTATATTTCTCTCCGTTGAACACTCTCACGAGTGCATTCAGAAGGCAGAGCCTTATGCGGGCAAGGGCCAGCCAATGTTCTGAGTCGGTTGGTGTATTCAATCAAGCAATTTCATCTACTAGAATTGGTGTCTAGGCAACAAATAATTGGCTGTTGCAAAGAGCAGGCAGGAAAAAATCTGTCAATGGGAAAGCCTCATCGAATAAACGACAGCGCTGTGGACCGCCAGACTAACGACCGACCATGTACATGTACAAAATAACAAACCAATCGCATTTTTGTTGAAGAAGTTATCTGAAACAGAAAAACGGTATGTGAGAAGTCGTCTTTGAGCGATTCCATACTTATCTATTGTGATAAACTTTCGTGGTAGAATGTGACCAAAAATCAATAGAGATGACATAACTCAAATATTCAACTGCAGCACCATAGTGAAGAATGTTCAACGATGAGGGCACAAATAGCGGCAACAAATGAGAAAAAAACACCTGATTAATGAGATCTGATTCGATGAAACGATTGGCAAATCACAGAAGAAAATCATGATTGTATTCAACCATTTGAATTGAATATTGATAATTCTGAAAATGAATGTATCATTATAATTAATTTTCCTATCACAACTAATACTTCATCGTCTTCTGAATTATGATCAACAAGCAAGTACTTATCGGAGAGTTCAAACATAATCACGTCAGGGTTGTGAAAGAATGATCCATGGACTCCATCCGTTTTTTAAATTTTGGAATCATTTTAATAGTGATGATGGACTCGTTCCCAGTCCTGGTACCAGCTGTCGGCCACAGTGAACCTATAGGTGAAGGCCCGGACCACGAAACATTCGAAATGCATTCTTTTTCAAGTATGGGAAAAAGTCATGAGGCTATTGCCTTACCGAATTAAATTTTTTGTTGGGGAAGTGAAAGTATAAGTTATTCTCGCTGAAAATAATCTTTTTCGATCTACTTCTTTCTTTATCATATAGTCTTTTTGTAACGAATTCTCAATACTGTATGCATAATGCAAAATCTGTCCAACACCAAAACTGTTTCGACTATGATTCGAAGGTTTCTGGCAATGAATACTTTTTTGAGAATCTGGTACAGCACACAGCTCACAACATGAATGGATTTATACAAATATTTCGAAAAATATAGTTTTTGAGCTGAAGAAATATTTGCCTCAGCAATTCCTGGAAAAAATATTCGGTATCACTTTAACTAAAGCTATATTCCTTCAATTAAACCTCAATTCGATCCATTCGATAGTTTCAATATTTCATTATTCAGTACAAACTTGACTAGTTAGGTATACGCATGATACATAAAAAAAACAAATTTCAACAGCTTCTTTAATTTTCTATAATATACAGGGTGAAAAATTGGATCCAAGAACTAACAAGTCATCGACGTTAATTGCTACTATTTGCTGTCTATCTCCTGGTACAAATATGCAAGGATCTGTTGGAGGTTGTATCAAACTGATTGTTTTCAGTACCGAGATCAATTTCTGATTCCATTGTCTCGGAAACTGTTTGAGTCTATGAGGACTCTCGTACACGACCAGGAATCTCGCCAGCCGGAGGAAAATCGCAGGCAATTACTTTACATACGTTCAAATACAACCTGACATAGGCGCCGATGCCGGCTATTTTACCGGCCGGCCGCTGGTAGATTTGAAATTTGGACGGCAAATACACGGCCGCCGGTTGGCAAAGAAAATGCAGTAACTTTGAGTCTTTTCTTTTCGTTCTATTGAAACGTGCAGCCAACCCATTGGTTTCATGTACTCCTGGTATGGAATTTTCATATTTGATTCCAGCAGATTCGAAGAAATTTCCCGAACATGTCCATAGGTAGTTGGCCTAATCTACGATATTATAAAGCAATACTTACACCGGCTTCACTGAATTCATCTGGTTGTTGAAATAACTGTTCGTTGTTTGAGACTACCCATCCAACCATTCGTCCATTCGTGCACTGCGTGCTATTCTCAACAAACTTGAAGATTTTTCAAGGTTTAGTAGACTGTAAAATTAGTTTCGAGATCACCTGCCGATACCATTTTGAAATTCACAGAAAACTTAGACAGGATGGTTTCAAGATTCGGTATATATATACATATTATCAAATTTGGATGTTTTTCCATTATGAACGTGAATGATAATTCTGTTCTGATTTCTGTAGGAACAACACTAACTCACTTTCATTATTCCTATGAGATTGAATATTCAATATCATTATTTATAATATATGTTGAGAAGTTGTTTCGATAGAAAGTTTCGATGTAAAAAAAACGATTTTTCTAGACGATACAATTTCTAAAAAGGGATCTTCTCTTCTATCAGCATCGTAACATTCTTGAAAATCAACTATTGGAGTTTCAAGGACGATGTGTCTTCTCAGTTTGGAGAAATAATTCTCAATTAGCATCTACATTTCGCTTCCTTTTTTTCTTCCATCGAATAAACATTGAAGGGAAATATTATCGTCAATCATTCTTGATATGTTCATTTTATTTTTATGTATATTCATCCAATTTTTATTTAGAGCTTAAATTCGTTAATATCAGAAGATTTGTGGACTCACTTATCGGTAAGATTTGTTCAAGAGCTATGTTTCTGTTATTGCTCATATCATTAGTATTGAGCCTAATGAATACGTGATCCTCTTTACCAGATTCAATAATGCCAGAGAAGTCACCAACAACAACAAGTACCTTTTTCAAGTAAATTTCGTCAATATATACATTCATTATTTCTTCTTCTGGTTCACATTCATTAAATTCTACAGTATAAGATTCTACTTGTTGCCCTTCAGAAAATTTATCTGTATTTTCACAAGAAAACGATGATATTTTGGAAATTGTGGTGGAATTATCTTGTAATTGTTGCCTTTGGGTTTTTACCACTGGCTTAAAGCTCAAGAGATCTGTTGTTAGATCTGTTCTGGTTGTTTGTGTCCAGTTAGATGACGTTAACTAATTGCATGATTTCTGGTTGAGCAAAATATTTCTCAGCCTTCAATACTATCGAAATATTGTATAACATACACGAAATCTTGTGTGCTGTCAGTATAATTTACGTACGTTAATATTACTACCATATGAAATCGGAACTAACGCAGTTAGGTTAAGCATTCCATACTTTGTTTTGAACTTAAATAGTTTCTTTGCGTGTGTTCTTGTCGCTGAATGCAGACGGGCACAGCCAAAACACATCCAGTGATAATGGAGATTACAATGAAGATTATGGAGATACGTTCAGTCCACAGAAATCACCACCACATGGAGGTGAGCCCATCACTTATTTCAAACACAAATATTACTTGGGATCGGATGGGTATTCTCATATTTTTGACGATAATTCCGGTACTTAATTGTATGTGATTTAGTCCTCAGTCCAGTTTTGGGACCGATAGGCAGTTATGAAGACGAATCTGTCGACGCGGCGGACGATCCGACCGACTGCTTTTCCGATAGAACAACGGCTATATCGGAGGGAGGCCAACTGTATGTTCCAGAATGTACACCTGATGGAAGATATCATAAGGTAAACTGACTTGACGAACACGAAAAATATCCGGGATCACTGGAATGCACTGTCTTTTCAGAATTTTACGAGAAGTCGAATGGGATAGCTTTGCTATACGATTGTACCCGTTCCATCAGATCTATATTATTTGAAATCACTGTATTCGCAAGTCCTGCCGACTGCCACAGCTGTATGGCAGTAGATTTGTGAATGCAGTCATTTCGAATATCTGGTAGATGTTGAAACCAATAAACGCTTTAATATTCTGCTTTCCAAATAATATTTCATGTACCTCCCTTGTTCTCCTATCAGGAACGTGCATATCATTTTCACGATTTTTTTTTCTCAATTTGCGATATGTTTCTACCGTAGAAATATATTTACCGAAAAATATCAGGTATGCTGATTGTGTGGAGGGAGCAAAGACATACCTTGAAATAGTGTCGTCAACATGATTACTCCAATATGGATGATGCATTTTCGTTCCATTATGCCCTATTACAGTTCAGTTATTTCATCTTCACCCATGCGTCATTATTGTTAAGCATATGAAATGCGTCGAGAAGTGTTAGTCAAAACAAAGTCAAATGTAGAATGACGTGCTAATATCCCGATAAGAATTACAACGTGTAGATAATGACTTACCAAATAAAGATATTCAAATTTATGGAAATGTTGTTTCAATTCAACTGAACTTAGAGTATAAATAATCCAGAGACATCAGATTTGATAGGATAATTGAACATGGAGGCAATGAAACTTCCCTACTCTCATCAATTCATACAGAAAACTAGGTTGGACTGCAATAATTTCAAAATATCTGTTATCAAAAATTCGGCTTCTATTCAAACATGACTGAAACTCAGAAAATCCAATTTCTGCACTGAGATAGGTTCAACTTACTATTCGCGCATGGATGGAAAAAGGCACATTGTATATCGATAAATAACTGAATATCTGAAGAGAAATAACGCCAGTTGAAATATATTTGGCCAGGAAATACTCAATACATTATTAAGACAAAATCAATATATCAATGACTTCAGATTTAGAACTTTCACTAATTTCAATAAAAATAGGTGTAATATCTATATCACAAAGACAATTTTTGCGTACCTGTATACGTTTTTCTATGAGCGGCGATTTAGTGTGTTTCACCCCAGGGGTCCGCATTGCACTTCTGTATTGCTTCTTTTAACAAACGCAATACCTTCTCATCACTGTATCACTCTGCCAATCTTTGTTATAGAATTTCCATTGTTAACATATGAACCGTCAATTTGTACATTGATTTTCCTCGCCATCTACGGAGTAGGTGTGGTTTTCTGTCCATCAGGTATATCAGCTGTTTCGTTTTGGGACGACGTTTACTTTCTCCTGGAATTGATGGCATGGGTTTTTCTCTTTTCTATTCATAGTGTACCTACTACACATTTTTTCGAGATATTCCATGTGCATATGCAACTCTCTGAGAAATACAATGAAGAAGAGTACTGACATTACTTTTGGGGTTTCAATGGTTACCTCTTACAAGAGGTCCTCCATGCGCTCTCTCCTTTTCAAAATACTCCTTCAAGTTCAGAATGGAGAATACTACCAGGCATATATATTATAATTATATTGTAATGGCCTATGTAAGTATTGTTTGTTCTCTCATCAGGACTTCTACACCTTTGATTACTCTTTTGGTAGAATCCCGGTAATGCGTAATTATAGTCACAAATGTCAATTGTAGGTTGTTAGAAATCCTAAAGAATATTTGTAAATAAACCGCATTGCATTGTACTTACTTTGAAATAAATGATGATGCTTTGTAAACAACTGCTTTTATTATATTTTCGTCTTCGAAACTACGTAAAACTTTCGATAAACAAAACTCCGATGACGCCATACATGGTACTGCGCTTGTAAAAAGCATGTCTGGGCAAGTGTGGTTGATATAAAACACTGTTTTCACTGTATGGGTATTAATCGATCACCACAATATCGTTATTCTTTGCTTAGAAGACAAATGCTAACGACTTTTGATCTGTTCATAGCGGTTGATAGAGATGTTACATGTAGAGTGGTGATTGCTTTGATCATAAATTGGTGACGCATGGGTAAAGTTGAAATAATTGAACTACAGATAGATAAATATTTATAAAACGTGGGATGAGTTTTATAACCGTAATACAGGCTATTATTTTTGTTCGAATATTTTATCTCTGCATATCTATGAGTTCACATTTCAGCAAATATAATCGCAACGCTCGTCACCGGATATAACGGCTGCGAGTGGTTGTTGTATTCTCTATGAATGTCCTAGCATTTTACTTCTCTTTATATGAACCTCTCCTTCACAAACCAAAACAAAATAGATTACAATTCTACCACACCTTACCAGAAGTGATAATAGCAAAAAGGCTATTATTTTATTTCATATCATTCTATGCCATGACGTAAACTTCTCCACGTCAAATTTTGGATGTCAAGGCAATTCCAGAAAAGCTTAAAATCTACCCCTTGGACGAAGAAGAGGTCTTTAGTGATGAACTTAGAATTTTTCTACTGCCTAGTACTCTCAAATTGGACTGCTTTTTGATAATGAAACCCGCTAATGATTTTAAGTACTATATTATCAATAAATAAAAAATAGATCATGAACAATGTGAGATAAAAAGTATTCATTGATACAATTTATAACTCTGATCTCAACCATTGATTTGAGAAAATCAATGAACTAGGCAAGAAGTGCAAGCACACAAAAAATGGAGTGACACCAACAAGGCCTTCTCATGAAAACTGAATCGTATAACAAATAGACAAGCTATCAAACTATGTGCTTCAGAGCACGAGAGCCCAGTTTATCTCTCACCTGAAAAAATGTATGCACTAAAATGAAGTCAGACAAGCAAGGTCTTCTCGGTGATATATTCATATCATATTGATAAGTACACAGGCAGACAAAAATATATGCTCAGAACACTAGAGTCCAGCGTATATCATGCCCTACCGGCTAAATATATATTATCGGCCGCCCTAGGCCTGTATCAATAACCTCTAGGTACTAAAAATACTACTAGATCCCTCAATATCACACACATCAAACTTGCCGATTGCGTTCAATTTAGAAATCTTTTTTGAAATCAGTTCGAAATTACCATAAGAGAAATATTTTTCTACAAACAATACTTTCAAACGACATCAAAGGTGAAAACTGTAATCATTTTATAATCCATTAAGAAATGACAAGGACAAAGTTTCTCGAGAAATTATTGTATCTTCATTGTCCAGATATCAATCCATTGGCGTGAAGCCTGTGTATCAAATACACCAGCCGTCAGAAGTCCTTCATCAACGGAAATATGACTCAGTTTTCTTCTTCTGAAGATGCTAGCATTATAAGAGGAACGGGCGCCGAGTGCAAATATTATCAGTTTTGGTGTAAGGGTAATCGATCTCTAGAGAGGGTATCAATAATAATAATGTTGCAAAAAAGTCGTTTCCTATGCACGGCTACAATTTTGTAAAAAGTTCTCTATGAAAATATCCAAAATATTTACCGCACTTTCAGTACCTTGAAATTGATCTCTTCACTCAATTATTGAGTCGTATTGCTTATAATAACCAAGGCAAAAAGTTTATCGTTTGTCTCAAAATATTTTTACCGAGGCCGTTGGACAATTGCAATTCATCGAGAGAGAAATATAAAACTTTTGCCGAGGTTTGCATAGTATTTTATTCCGCTAAATATAATAAAATGAAAAAGAAAGAGATATTTGGATGGTCAATTCCTTTAGATTTTGTAGTTTGAGTTGGCATTGCATATTGACCAACTAAGTCAAGCTCCCAACAAATCTCCTTGTTTGATATGCCAATCATCTCATGAATCTCAGTTATGGTTCACGCGTATTGCTACAGATACGTCAAAAAGAAATAGATGCTGAACCCGAGAAAATCACTACATAGTATAAAACTTAAGTCGCTTTGATCAGACTTTTTCGATAGATGATAGGATATTCAAGAGGAAGGTATAATACATGCCTAATATAGTGGAGAAGCACCGATAATTTTAGATATTTCTAGTGTAATCTCGTGAATAAACACATTTTTTGCGCTTATATTTGCTGAACCCTACGAGATAAATTAAAATAATTTGCTACAGTTCTGTACGCCTTCAAAAGGTCGACAAAAAAGTCCATGATTGTATATGTCTGTTTCTCAGAGATAGCCAACCCGGTGCCGGTGCGGGTCGCTTAGTCCCTGATAAGCCGGTAACTTTCTATCTCTGGGAACTGGTGTGGGGTCGAAGTTATCGAAGAGGTTGAAGGTTTTCAAGGAGGACACTGTGTATCCACAGTGTATCGTCTCACTTCAATCCCGTGGCTTGCTGGGATAAAATATCAACACGAAAAATTATATCAGTCATTTTCTCTAAAAATAATAATTTGAAAAACATGTTCGAAATCATCCCAAGAATACATATCACAAATATTGTCTTAATCAGAAATTATTTACAGAATGTAACATTCTACTCTCACCAACTTCGGGTCAATTTTGTTCCAAATTGAATCGAAAACTGTGTCATTCATTGTGTAGACATTCAGAAGTACCTACTTGCTCATGAAATAAATGTATCATTTTTTGAATTATAGTCTACTGAGATAAAGAATCAATTATGAGAGAAGATGAATTCAGCATATGGTTATTAAAAAAATCTATTCGGAAAAGTTTGTTGCAAGGATGAATCTTGAAGTCCTATATGAGACAATTTTCAAGTACGACTTTCAGCAAAAAGCGACACAGAAGTGGCCAGAGTTTGGAATATGGGTGTTTGGGATGATTCCGAACAACGTTTTAAAATACATTTCACCTAATAAAAATGCCTTACATGCTTTTTTGAAAATTGTATTTTACACCGAAGTAGGTCTTTTGATGACCGACATAATGAAAAATTTTTTTTTAATATGATCCCAAACCAAAAAAGGAACAGGGGTGTTTGCAGTTGAAAAGAGAAAATATATTATAAATATATATGTACAGTGTATATAATTTCGGTAATGAGAAGTCATCGACTTACGTTGGAGTATCCCACTAATTGGAAACTTATTCCGGTAGTTGAATCGGCAAGAGTATATGCAGGAATTTCTTCTGTGATGAATCTTGCACTGACACCTGTCAGATATAATACAACGCCCTTAGTGGTATAAGCCAGGAAAGTGGTTGTTTTCTGATATGTGTTAGTCCGTTAACCTACTACGTAGGTAAGCTGAGACTGGCCCGAACAAATTTTTTAATTGAAATATTTGATTTAAAGCCAGTCTTCGAGTATGGTATATCAGAAATTCTACACTTGTATAGATTCCAATACCTACTCATCATTTTTTCATATTGTGGTGGTTAAAACCCAAAAAGCTACGAAAAATAATAGTATTGACCTTGAAATGTTTGATCATTTGAATTTTGGCGCTGATGAATGAATTTTTCAGTCTTCCTATACTTTCAAATTTGAAAACGAGTATTCGAATTCTAGGTGCAATGCTACAAATCTGCCGGTTACTGTTGGTGTGTAAATGAGGACACAGGAAAAAATATACCAGGCACTTCAATGAAAAATGGCACTCCACATTGCGATCATCCAAAGAGTACTAGTAGGAGTATGAAAGGTTGCCCAGAAGAGAAGAAAGAAATATTCCTAAAAGAATTGCTTTCCTTCTTGTATGTTAAAATGTCTGGAGTTATGAATACTACAAGTAACAGGTAGGTGAGGAAAATGCCAATTATAGCAAGCAATATCTGTGAAAATATCTGTTGGAACTATTTCGAGGTGTAGCAAAAAAATATTTGATGAAACCATTTCAGAAATGGTGGCACTTCTAATTGTAGAGGGTGTTGATGCTGAACTCGTTATCTCAGATGGAATAATCAGTGTTGACTTCTTGAAGAAAACGATACACTGGGTGCTTGAAAAAAATTAACATTCATTTACAAAAAATTAATTTTCATTTCGGTGGTGAATGGGAGCAACTTACCGAAATCATTATCGAAATTACACAAATTATCGATGCTATTATCCATATGAAGTTTTGGAGTGGATTTATTTCCGAAAAATAAAACGTTTTTTCTCACAGTCATTTTTATGCATGAACAAAAGAACAGATATTAAACAACTTGGTGGAATATATATTTTTTTGGTCGATCGTGACAATTAAAATTTGAGGAATGTGAGTACACAAATTTCCATTCAAATAACTAGTGATATTCAGTTTTAATATAATTCAACTTGTGAAACGTTATTTATCTGGCGCACAACTCGTTAATATATCCAATCTCAATTTAATCGAAAGTTTCAGATTTTACCGCCTTAGGCTTTCGGTTGGATGCAATGTCTATTATTTGCCCTCTTTTCATTCCATGTTTGTGCTTTATCGCTCTAAAGATACGTCAACCTATCCCTTTTTTCAAGAAATGAAGTTCCAACCAGGGCAGGATTCTATAATCCTAATCGAACAATTCATCAAGTGGTACTGGGGAGTTATCCGGGTTTATTTGCCGTGGTCCACAGGTTTTTATTCCTGACGTTTCGCCCACATCTGTGGTGGGCATTTTCAAAGTCTGTGAGGTAACGGACGCAATGTTCTCGTTCTCACTCATCATCAAGTATTAATATAGTCAAATTTGTGAAGGGCTTATAAATAATGTACACTATTTTTTGACTATTCCTGCTTTCTGAAAATTTATTTCCTTCCTCAAGGATATCTACGAAAAAAATGGGCTGAAGAGTGATATATAGATATTGATAAAATTTACAGTAAAAAAAATCTACCTTTCGGCATTTTATATGAAAACTCGGGCTCAGGAGAATGGAAAATGTTATTATGTCATTCAGATAATTCAACTATTTATTCTTTTCCAATGAAACATACATATCAAAAATAATAAAACGATGAATGACGGTTTCTAGGGAAAATCACTATTCAAATTAACACTTCCCTGAATATTTTTTTTTCTCTTTGAACATTCCCAGTCCATATCTCAGTTGGTGAAACCTTGGACGTGGTAAGGACTTCGTGAAGATAGCTCCTAGTTGATCTTCTCCTTGAATATCGAAAATTGACATTTCTTTCCTAACTTTCTCACGAATGAAGTGGACATTGATATGTTTTTTCCTTTTCAATGCCGATCCCTCAGCCTTATCAATCATATGAATTGCACGTCTTTAATCCACATACACAGGTAAAGGTTCCATTGCGTGAATTCCGATTTTAATTCAGTCAATATTTTCATTTTCTAGGATTCCTGATTCATAAAGACGATAGAATATACTGTCGAGTTCGGAGGTCGAAACTCAATCATCACCTAGAGGATGGCAAATGAGACTTTGCCGAAACGTTATGACAATTATCCTTCAGAGGATCAAAACCACAGAACACGGATTGAAACCCGAAAACACAATTCATCATACTTCGTCCGTGAGAAGCTTCATGCTAACATATATTTATATATACGATATAGTTCATAGCTTCTGCCCACAAGTATTTGCATGAATTTTCAGTTTGTAACATTGTTCTAGTCATCTCAACTATAGTTCTCATATCATGCTCTGCCCTACCATTTTGATGAGGTGTGTAGGACACTGTCAGCTGATGCCTAATACCATCGGCTCCTAGAAGTGCTTAGATTTATTTGTTGGTAACTTCTCTTCCATTATCAGTTCTTATGGTCTTCACGTCATATCCCACTCGCTTTTTGGCTTCCTCTTCTGAGGAAATGAATTGTTCGATAGTTGACAAAATCGTCTCCCATTTAGTTCAGAAAATGAAGCTATAAAAATGGTAAAATCTCCCAATTTTTTCGTCCAGCACCGATTTGTGAAAAAATTTGGGATTAGGCTTATTATACCCTCTATTTCATTTTCTATATTGTGCCTTTGTACGCTTTTTGTTTTTTAGGGGTGGAAACTACCCCTCATCGTCAAAAAATATAAAATAACATTAAAAACCTAAATATACGTGAAAATAGTTAAATAATGATTGTTTCATGCTTTAGGATACAATTTCACAATCTTTCAACCTACCCTTGTTATAAACTACCCTTCAAAACATTGAAATTTTTACAGTGTCTTTGAACTTTAGAATACACTGGTGAAAAATCAACGAAATATACACTCACACACGCGCGCAGATTTTTCTTCTTCTCTGTCTTCCAATATAAATTGAAAAAGTGGAACATATAACGTATAACGGCCGAATATACCGGTTATGTAGATTACTACGCTCCGAAACGGGTAATTCAAATTTTTCAAAAAAAAATGGATCGGTTTTTTAAGCATAGCTCCTTCATTTTAGGTGATAGAAAATTTTTTTCAGACACGATTTTGTAGAGCTTTTCAAGAGCTATAAGACTATGTGAATAAAATCACTTGAGATCCCTCAATTTTCAAATGGGGAGAGTTTAAAGCGCTTGACTAAGGTGGTGTTCGATCGTAAATGTAGGTGTTAAACGGCTATATCTCGCCGAATTCACTTTACAAAAAATCTACATGCAGGGAAATTTTTAATCATTGAAAAAGCTATTATCTAGTACTGTATCGTTTTTTTCGTATCTTTAGCATTTTGAGAGATATAAGAAAAGGGTTAAAAACACGAAATCGAAAAAAATCGTTTTCTCTTTAAACTCCAATTTTTCTAAAATTAGGCATTTTAAATTGGTTAAACTTCGTCGGTATATTAGTAGTACATACATAAAGAGAATCACAGAAGGGTGGCGATCAATTTTAGTTAGGGGGTACTCTGGAGGTAGTTTTCACAAATTTTTTTCGTAGAAGAAAGCGGGTACCGATCTTATTTTGATCATAAGTCGGTCAATTTTCATGCTTGGAAGACATTTTTTCGATTGTTTGAAAGCTCTATTTCAATTCTTCAAAATAGTTTCAATGAGCTTACTTCGAAAAATGCAAATTTTTCTCGTTATTTCGCTTTAAATCTTTCAGTTTATACATTTGACGAAAAAAGCTAAGCATTAATTTGCTGTATCTCAGTTCGTATCTGTCGTGGGAAAATTATAAAGAAAGCATTGTTTTTGTTTTTCCAAAAGCTACAATTTCTCTTTCCATACTTTTTTTGATAAAATGCATAGTTTTGGAGTTATTTGCAGAGTACCATTCAAAAAAATTGATTTTTTCGTCAAAAAACTGTTACTTTCAACTTCGAATAACTCAAAAAATATTACTTTTACGAAAAAACGCATGGAATTTTTTTTGCTTGGAATTACGTTTTCTCGCTATAATTATTTTTGCATCAATGCTTTGATCCACTTTTCGTTCTCTTTCTTTTGCGTAGTATTGTAATTTGGTTCATTGTCCACAGCAACGTTATATCTTTCCATACTCCTCAAAACGATGTTCAACTGGAATCTCCATGTTCCATAATTGTATATGCCTTCAAGCTTTGAAACTTTAGCTGCGTTGAATTCTTCCATATTTCAAGAAGTAACACTTTGATAATTAACTGCCCGATCCGACAACTGATAACTTCCCAAAAGTATTATATATCATGGTGGATAGCAAATCTGGGCCCATAACCTGATGAAATTGCCGTTGGAAACAATTCTACCTTTTGGTACATTAATATAAAAATTCGGACTCAGAAGGATGAAAAATGTTATTAAGTCATTCAGACAATTCAACAATTTATTACTTTCCTACGAAAGATGCATATCAAAAAAAATTGTGATCAAAGGTTCCTACAGAAAACCATTATTCAAATCAACAGTTATGAATGTAGAACTCAGCAATAAATAAAAAACATCAAGAAAGAACGTTGTTAATAAAATTTTGTATTGTGTGACAATATCAATCAATCAATATCAATATTTTTTACTGACACATGCAATAAAATTCCATTCACAACGTTCTATCGTTATATAATTTATGATGCCACTTCACCTCATATTCTGATGTTTGAATTCTATTCATTTATATGGTTATATTGCTTTCCAGCCCATTTTTTGGAAAATGAAAAACATTTTTTTAAAGCTTGAATAGTCAAAAAATAGCATACATTTTTTTACATTACCACTGTATCGCCGGCGTTTCTCTCGGCGAACGACTGTGAATACGGCTCTCACCGTTTAGGATAATACAATATTGAGGATATTCAAATATGGAGTCACCCTTCAATCTCAAACATTTTTTTTTGTTATCCTCCGAATACTATCGAAATCGTATTGCGTGAACATTGTACTGATATTTCATTACAGAAACGAAAATTTGAGCTGCTATGTTTTTTCAAAAAAGATAATTTCATTATCTTCCTCAATATTGGAAAGGTATATTTTGAGTTTGAAATTTAAATATTTATGAATATTTGGTAAGCACCCGTCTTGTGAATTTGGTTTTCCTGTTTACGTGAGAGTTATAAATGTGAGCTGCTTGTCGAAGTGAACTCCTCAGACCCTTATATTATCAACATGTTTTGCATCCGGACAAAATTGTTTCTCAATCTTTGCACAATTTTAAGACGAAAATGTACCTTGAAATTTTTTTCCAAAGTAACAAATCAACCCGGAGAAAAGTGATAAATATTCAAAATGTAAAAGAAATGCGTGATTTTGAGTTATTTGGCTATTTCAAAAAAAGGACTAAAGACTAATTATTTCCTCATTTCCACCATGCCATTCTAAAGTTCAGAGCTCCAACTTTTTAATATATAGGTTGAAATTTTTACAGTGACATAACCCATCTTATGTTAATAATTATTTGAAGTATCATCAATATTGATAAATTCACTTTCATTTTTCGCTTAATTGGTGGGATAGTTCAGATACCACAGGCCAAATCTTATTTTCATCGATAGCTTGAAATACCGGAGTATTAGAATTGGTAATTTCAGAAGTAAAAAAAAATGGCAGTCGTTTCCAGGGAAATGGTGTTTTTTGAAAAACAGAAAAGGCGGCGTGATGAGAATGAAAGTATTTTACATTTGACACGATTTCATTCAAGTGTTTTTAAATTATAACGTACATCGGGTTCCATCGACTACTAAAATCCACTCCATGAAATATTAATAGTCTTCTTATTCTCAAGAACCACTGTGTACAGGTGAGGATATTTCACTTTTACTGTCCCGCTCATATTGTGCGTAATATTATCATCGATAGACGATGAATGGATGAGGACACTAAAACCTTGTATGTTTTCCATCGACTGAATTATTTTCAAAAAATTTCAAGAATAATTGATAAATCGCTCTTGTGGCCGCCATATTGCATTTCAAATTCATTGCGACACTAGTGCTTTGATGCCTGTGATATTCAAAAATTAAATCATCTACCTCGCACTTTAGGAAAAGATTAAATCTACAGATGAAGAGTATTGGTTGTCGTATTGCGGATTTCCTGATGTCACTCTGGATGCAAATACACAATTATTATTTATGGTATATTCTCTACATTGATAGTCTGCATCTCAGGAAACTACACCTCATTTATGAGACCGTAAATGTTTCCAACAAAACGGTTTTTAGAAAACAGCATTTTTCTTTGAAAGGACCGCCAATTCTGTTTTCTGATAAAAAAATCCTGTTCTTTTGATATCCTGGTATTGTAAGTTCACGATAAAAATGAGATTAGTATAGTGGAATTTGAATTGTTGCAATAAATAGAAATAAAATCGAAAGTAAAGTCATCACTAGTGATGGTATGTGCACTGCTAGAATGCTTATGTTTATACACTTATTATTATGAGATAACCCATTCAAGTTGAAAATTCGAATTTATCAATTGAAAGTTGGAGGTTTGAATCTGAGAATATCGTGCCCGAATTGATGAAATAATTGCTTTTTATTCCTTTCCTCAAATAGTCAAAATCACGCATTTTTCGTACTTTTTGAATGTTCATCGATTTTTACGGCTTAATTTGGCACTTTTTAGAGAAAATCTCAAGAGACCTTTTCTTCTAAGAATTGAACAAAGAATTACATTTTTTTTCCGGAAGCCAAAAAAATAAATTTGGTAATTTGTTTAAATAATTGTTATAAACAGAATGCTTCACTTGGATCCTGGTGGATCCTCATCTGGAATAACTTTAATAATAATAATAAAAATAACAGTTATTTATTCCCAAGAAACTACAGTTTATAAATAGGGAATATTTATATAATACATTCATTAAAAGGCTCAATCAGAATTGTTTATTACTCGAAAATAAAAAAAAATAAAATAAAATAATTTTTCAATAAAAAATTATTCTAACAAATAACGCTTCATAGCAAATTTGAATTTGTTCGTTTGAGAAAAACATTTTATTCCAGTGGGTAATCCATTATATGTGATAACACCTTTATAGAAAATAGATTTTCTGGAGAATTCCGTCTTGAGATTTTTGAACTGCCTCGTTTTGTGGTTATGTTTCTTATTATTCACAATAGAATGCAAAATAGTACATGTTTTGAGTTTATAAATAGAATCGATGTCGAGGAGACGATTTGGTTTATAAATATTCCTTGTTGGTTCCAAATAAGGCAAATGAAAAATGCATTTGATTGCTTTATTCTGTAAAGACTTCAGTGGTTTCAGAATGGTATTCGACGCAGTACCCCATATGCTGATTAAATATTGTAATTTCGAATAAATTAGTGAAAAATAAATTAACTTTAGATATTTCAAAGGTATATAGCTCCTTATCTTGTACAAAATTCCAACTAGTTGGTTGTAAAAAAATGGCGCCTGCTTGAAGAAATGCAGTATAGTTTGTAATACCCCGTGCGACTATATAGTATAATACAAGCATACAAATTAGAAACAGAAGCATACAATTCTGAATCATCTGCAAATATTGATTTATTGCAATCTAGTGTCTCGCGAAGATCATTAATGGATATCAAGAATGGCCCCAAGTTTGAACTTTGGGGGACTTCACTGGTTGCATTCTATTTTTGTGCACAAAACCCATTGTATGTATGTTATTATTGGAATCCAAACAAGTAATTTTCTGTAGGAGTATTTCATGGTTTGTTTTGATAAAGGCCTTGGAGAAATCAGTATACACCACATCGACCTGTCCTCTTCGGTCTAACGATTAACATAAGTATTGACTGAAACTGCATACATTACTGTTTCTAGATCTCGAAATCATATGGAACCAAGTTGCGATTCAAACATGACTTGTTGAAGGCCGTCGTTTTTTTGAATTTCTTCCTGACGTTTCGCTGGCGCGAATTGCTTCTTCAGAGGCTAATACATCTTGAGTCATCTTGAGTTGACATCGGAGTCTAACTCAAGATGTATGAGCTCTGAAGAAGCTAGCCACTCGCGCCAGCGAAACGTCAGGAAGAAATTCCAACTAACGGCGATTCGAACAAAAGTAGTGATACAGTTATTTGAGAGATTTACTGGGTTTTATATTAGCTGCTTTAGTGAGTATGTTAAGATGGAGTTGTTTTATTTTGCGGTACCAATTGTCAATCATTTTTGAACCCAGAGTAAAAACGTAACAATATGTTTCTCCCAAGAACGTCTTCAGTATATTGAAAACGACTATATCAACTTTCTAGCTGCAGGATCGCGAACAATTGTGCTGCTCCTGATAAGGCATGTATGAGAGTTACTCGGGTACTAATCGAAGATTCAATGCAGATGAATTATTTGAAAACACGGAGCAATTATATCCCATTCCGTTCAGAATTCAATCGAAGTATTGATACATTTTTCACAGTCTAATATTTTTCAGCAATTTGGCTTGGAGCACCTCTAAGGACGAACGAACGGCCACATGGAGTTTTGTGGTATTCGACAAGAACAAAAATAAAATGTGGGAAAGAAGTGAATGGAAAACATTCAAGGATATGGTTGGGGCTGTAAAAGGGTTGAGAAAATGCGGCAAGAAATTGCCAAGATACTGTGATAGTAATCGAGACAGGCAAGTTAGTATGACGGAATGGCTGGACTGTCTCAATATACAACAAGGTGAGTAGCTTCACGAAACAACAAAGATACATCTTCCTCATCACCCTCTTTCTATACTCTCGATGTACAACGTCATACTTTTTTAAGACATATGTAGTAGATTTCTCGTCTTCTTCGCGCAACAAGTAACAGATATCTTCTTCAGGCTGGTCTTTTATTTATGGAAATATAGTATGTTTTGAGCAGGCTTGATGGTTATCGGATTCCTGTTTCGTTCACTGGATAGTTTCGAGTAGAATATCTTCAAATATCACCTTATTACTGTTGGATTATACAACATTTATATGATGTATTATGTGAGAAGAATTTATTGGGGCTGAAATTTTCACTAATACAAATATTCGGAAATATAAATTCGGAACTGGATATGTGCAGTGTTACACAGAGGTTCATTTGCACGAAGAGAAAAATAGGCACATAAAAGCACATTTACGACGCTCATAAGATGAAAATTATAAGCCACCTGCAATTTCACCATCTTTTGAACTAGTCCCAGTACGGAGCCATCACATTTTAATGTTATTATCTCAATGTTTCATAACTGATCTCTTATGATATTTTCGAGGAATATTAGGAATATTTTTCCACTATTGATAATTCGAAAAAATGAAACTTCAGTAGATTCACTGGTTTCAGAATTATTCACCTACTGATGGTAACTTGTTTAGACTACACAGTACACAACTATGGAGTCTGTGCAATTATGTTCTCTTGCAGTGATGATAACAATAATGGCATACTAATTTTGGGGAATATTGATTTGCTGTCCTCACACGAGAACAGTACAATATCGAATGCAAGTTTATTTAAAAAATTTCTTAAACATCTACACTATACAAATATTCAAACCCAAGGAATGATTATGATATGTTTCAGGTGTGGATGCAATGTCAACGTTCTCATCGAGGGCGGGAAAAACTAATCCTCTGAGCATGCTAAAAGATGATTGAGAATAATTTGTACCGTGCTTTTTGGGACCGTACAAATAACGTCTGCATAGATTCAACCAACTGGTCTAGATTTGTACACAATCCTTTCTTAGATTCACCATAGAGGCAATTAGAGTAAATATAAACAAAAGTTGGTGCTATGAAATCTTTCAGTGGTCGAATTATAATGCTTTGTTGAACCAATTTCATGAATATTTAATCATGACGATTGTTTATGTTAATATTAGAATGACTTGATATGTATATAGGTAACGTTTTTCAGGTGTAATAATTCAGTTCTATTCGCAACATTTACCCTTTCAAAGGAATTCAGCTAAAAAATCTAAATATATTCCTAATTGCCTCTATTCTCAAATCAATTCATATAAAGAAAATTCTGTCTATATAGTCATTCGAGAAAATTATTACACTTTCATATATGCCTAACAATGAGAAACTCTGTGAAATTCAGAAAGTCGCTTATCGTGAAGCCCCAATTTAGTGTTATGGAAGCATTTTACTGTATATAATTCAAAATAAAAAAGTTTTTATTGCTTCGAATCAGTTGAATCAGATGCATGTTCTGAATGTTCAACTAGAAATTTCATTGATTCCACACCCAGATAGCACAAATACATACCTGGTACGTACGAAGTATGAAGTTTGAAGGACGTTCGAAGTACGTAGTGAAAGACGTCCTTGATTCGTCCTGCATACGTCCTGAAAGCCTCTTCATGTTGAAAAGCCAGATGTCCTCAAGACGTTCGATTCAGTGCATCATCAGAGTCTATGGACCTCCCATAGGAGGAAGTTTATCTCAAAGACGTTCGAAGGACATCTGGAATAATTATAAAAGACATCCTCGATTAGTTTTGCATGTGTCCAGAAGACGTATTCGTTAAGTCCATGTCATGAGGCCAGATGTCTCCAAAACGTCGGATAGAGAGACAGAGACAAATACAGAGAGAGAGAGAGAGAGAGAGAGAGACAGAGAGAGAGAGACAGAGAGGCGGAGAGAGGGAGGCAGAAAGAGAGAATATACATACGAAAATTCTGATGCACACCGAATATCATAATGATGGCTTATCAAACTACCATGTAAAATCAGGACGTAATAGAACATATCAAAACAAAGATTGGTAAGATTACGTCATAAAATTCTTGTAAGCTGTGGTAGGGTCCTGTGATAAATAATTTTGGTACTGTTTTAAGCTTCTTTCCGTTGGGAAGTCACGAATAATCAATTTTCATAGTCTCATTCCTAATGGGTAGAATGGCTAAAATCACTTCTCCGAGGTATAAAATATTATGTCTATCCAAGTAAATTCGAATGATGGAAAATGCCAAATGAGAAGTCGAATATTGATCTAGAAGTTCATCAAGGCTCAGTTCTGGGATATTGTTATCAAGAGTGGACATTATTTGGTCTATGCGGATGATCTGACACTTGTGTCTACTCCGAATGCGAATGTTCTGAAAGACAGGTGCAGTGAGATAGTTGGTTGGGTTTCAGCTTTTTTCAGTAGCGTGACCTATATTTTGATACTGAAAAACTGAATTGTCACAATTCCACAGTTTACAGAAACCTATATTAGTCCAAGAGCTAGTGAACCCTCCGACTAACGGTCTTCTTGTAAGGCTAGAAATTTGTGGAGTGATGAGTTATAGTACACCAAGGCCAACAACAATGACCTGGCAGGCATCAGCCCTGCACGCCATCAGCCCTTTCATTTTTTTAAATGTAAAATAGATAAGATAAAAAAACTTACTTCTGTGAGTTTCAAAATTTGATATCATTTAGTTTATATATTGATAATTATGGAAAAAAATTGACAGGCGATTTGAGCAAGCAAAAGTATCTACCAGATAAATCGAAAGGTGCATAGTTTAGGAAATAAAATAAACTTTCTCCTGTAAAGTTGAAATTTGAGTATGTGTTTAAGTAAGCCATTGAAAAGAAATGTGTACCATGACAGGCGGTTCTGAACAGCATAAGATCTTGGCAGGCGAGGGGAAAGATGCTAAAAGCGTGCGAGTAAGAGGCGTAACGTGAATACATATAGTGTGAATAACATTAAATGAAATTAAAAATTATAGATGCAATATTTTTTATTAACTGTTGTGTAATCTACATTATTTTTTACATTAATTATCATCATCATCCGACACTTCTTCACCACTACTTCTTTCATCATAATCCGACTCTTCGATATTGTTTTCCTCCTCTGAAAAGAAAAAAATATTTTAATTAATTAATAATGTCATTAAGAATTGAATATTGCGCTCAATTACGTAGGACTGTATATTGAATCTTATTAAATCAAATAACTGTGTGTTACCTGAAATGTAATCTTCAGTTTCAGTTGACTGGGCTTCGGCAGTATCAGCATTAGTAGGGTATTGTAAAAGTATGTCGTATATAGAAGCAGGAACCGTATTTCTCTCAAACCAATTGAAATCGTAATGATCATCGATTAAGTTCCAACCATTATTTTCAGGGGTAAGAAACGTTGGTGACTATTCCGCCAGATATTTGCAATATATGCAGCTCTTAATAATTGTTGTTGCAGTTCGCGTTGGCACGGAGGTAGATTTGATGAATCATAACTGATAATTTTTTCATGTTGACGTTTTTCGTGTCATATGTGGCAAGGAACTTCTCATAACGTGCGTCATTCAATCTTTGACATTTTGACCCGTACATTTGGCACACAAATTTCTCAAGTATTGAAAAAATCTCTTCTTTCTTCTCTACTATTTCTGCACTTCCTAACTCTGCAAATCCTTTTTTGGTACTGATGAGATTTTTCTAATATTTTAAAAGGTCTTTTTTTCCTCTTCTTAAAAACGATGGGTTAAAATCACAACCGGTTAATGCATGAAATCCTGGTAAGCTTTGGCATATCGAGGGTCCTAATTTTTCATATAATTCAGAAATATTTATCCAATTTTTGAAATTGTTGGTGCCATATTCTATGTAAATTTTTAAATTATTATTGCGGAGATGGTCCACGTTGCCGAGCATTAATATTAAATTGTCTGTGTCGCACGTTTTTATTAACACGTCGGATACATCTTCATCCATTTGGCATATGTGGTATATTATTTTTGTATCAGCTTCCTCATGATGTTGGCATGATAAGTTATTATTGACATTGACGATAACAGAGTTGTTGTGGACACTATAAGTATGGCATTCTTTGTAATTTAAATTTATTATGGTATTCCCGATGAATGCTGTCATTTCATTAGAGCTCCAGTGTGTAATTAAAAAATCCACAAAAGCTTCTTTGAATTGGATGTTGTGAAGTTCTTTAATGAAATCAACAGGTCTAACTTGTTCGGGACCAGTAATTAAATAATTTTTATTTCGTACTTCATGGCGTTGGGCTCGTTCATAATCTTTAATGGACGGCGAAAAGTATTGATCGAAAATAATATCAACTCGTGAAGCATGTGTAGCTGTTAATATCGACATAATTTTTTTTGAAATACCACCGAACGTTTTTGGGATATTTTTAAATGTATGCAGCAAGAAGAATCCATCGAAAATAACAACATCAAAACGTGCTGGTACTTCATCACTGCTAACATTTGCCTTCAAAACATCAACCATTACTGATTTTTGAGTTTTATGTATTGTTCCATCTTCATGACACAGTGACATTGGAACAACTGTGATGGGGTATGATAATGTTTTTTCTAAATCGATGTCACATTTCATTGACAGTGCTAACAGACGGCCAAATAAATCACGTTGGACGCGGATTTCATGAACTTTACCGCCTGCTTTGATTTTCTTCTTCTTTTTTTCAGAGGCAAAATTCATAATTTTCACCTGTTTAATTGCGTCTTCAAATCTTTTTCCATTCAGTGAACATTCGGTAATAAATTTTTCTTTCAAATTTTCGCCTGATTCTATAAGATTTAACAAGTAATCTTGTACTGCGATCGAAGCTACTGCGCCATTGCCAATATTATACAAACATTCTTTGTCTAGACTCAAATTAAATGGGTTCGAAAATCTTTCGAAAGTATTTATGAACTTCCACAATTGTGCAGAATCTCTTTTTATTGCATATTCTTTTAGGCCCGCTGATACTTCATTTTTCCTTCGTAAACCTGTAATGTCCATTGTGTGGGATATAATTGTTGTTCTTATACTGTGACTTCTAGCCCATCGCTGACGAGCAGAAATAGAATTTGTAAACTGAATCACACCGGTTAATCTTCTTCCTGCGTCCGCATTAATGGTTTGTTCAAGGACTACCCAAATAGCACAAGTACGTCCAGTGGACGTACTGCATATGTACGGTGAGGATGCATTGTACGTATTTAGGACGTACTTTTGTCTCCGACAGACGTACATAAGACCTCCCTGCGACTTACCGTTTCCGCATAGTCGGTAATCCCAGGTAAGTACTTTTCTAGTCCACACAGGACCTGAAATGTACAGAACGGGGAACTGTTTGGGACATTCCGAAAACTTACATTTTCCATTCTATATGCGCTATCCCAAGTAGAACAAACATATTTGACCAATATTGGTTCAATATTACGGGAATATCAACCTTATATTGTAGATGATATCAATAGTGGCCACAAAAAAATGCGAACATTCGGCGATATTAGATCAATATTCGAAAACAACGTAATGATATATCATTTGATATCACTTAATGAATCTAAGTTTTCATATTCGGGATTATTCATTTCTTTTTTACCAAATAGTCAAGTTGGAAATTTTACTCATTCACGTGTACTAACCATCTAACCGAATACTTACCTAGAAAAAGACCTGGCTGCTGCGGGGCTTGAACTCTCGACCTTCTCTATGGAGATATTATTGTCGACCACTGTTACGCTCTACGGCACGGAGATACTTGTTTTTAAGAAGGAGTTGAGTGCTATAGATGTGATGACTTCAAGTTAGTTTTGTTCGTGATAATATTAAAATTTTAGAAAGTTCAGTAACAATGAAAATATATTCGAAAAAACACTAAAGGATCACTGTCTCATGTGGTGGCGGTTTTGGAATATCAAACTTGCTGTGCAAAAAATTCTGTATGTAATTTTCTGGTATTTAAATTCATCACATGTCGATGTTTCAATTTTTCCAAATTTTTTTAGGAATAATTCATTATGAATATTGCATTACCAATATTGATATATGTTTGAATACACTAAGTGATCACTCTCAAAATCCCAATACCCCTTGAACCGAAAGGGACCCAATACGTACGTTCTCGGGAGGTCCAAACAGTATGTACATACTAACAGAAATGTAAAAAATGAAAGGAACCCAATCCGTACGTACTTAGGAGGTCCAAACAGTATGTACAAAAAAGTACGTCAACGAGACGTCCAGATAGTATGTACATACGATTTCCAAAAATGTACGTCATTACTATTATGTCCCGCAAACGTTTCGAAATATACGTATCTGAAAGGGACTCAATATGTACGCACCTGGAAGGTCCAAATAGTACGAACATAGTTCTTCCAAACATGTACGTAAATGATACGTCTGAGCAGTACGTACATGGGATTCAGAAAAAAACACGTCATTGGTATGTCCCTAATTCATTCCGAAAAGTACGTACCTGAAGAGGAGTTAATGTAAACGTATCAGGAACACTTAATAAAGTACGTACATAGTACTTCCAAGCATGTACGTTTTTATTACATTCCGATTGGAACGGGACCAAGTATGTACCTACATGGGACGTCTAACCAGTATATACATGGTACATCCGGTGATGTACGTTCTTCGAATGTCTCCTATACGTCCCGGGACGTATCGACGTAACTAGGACATAAATGGTTCGTCTTCAGGACGTCGTGTGCTATTTGGGTAAATCTACTGGATGTCTAGAGAAAGATTTATCAGTTCGTTTGATTCCGAGGTATCCTTCTTTCATGAATTTTTCAATTGACGGATGTGTAAGTCCCACTTTCAACAAAGTATCGTGATATTTTACAAACCATCGCGAATAATTGGGTTGATTTGTAACAAAAAATACAGTTGCTATTTTTGACAAAATATATTTGTACAAAGAAAAGTTTCCATTCCTGCTCGTTAAACTTTTCAATGTCATGCCCAGAGTGATGTGCTTTTTGGTTTTAATAGACCCATTAGTGACATTATAAATCAGATCTTCTGCCATTGAATTTGTTTTCCTTTTAAAACTGTCACTAATTCGACGACGACGTTTATGTCCACCCAAGAGATAACCATAAAAATCGAGTAAATTTTGAGGTATTTCACATTCACCATTTAATAAGTCAGCAGTTGTTATGTCTTTTGGTAATGGTTTTTTCTTTATGTCTAAAATATTTCTCCGTAAAATTGATGCTGCATGCTTTTTGTAATATCTCCACATCTTCTGATAATTTCAATAGTTGTGTATCAAAAACAGAATTTTTTGATTTCACATACTTTTTTCTGTCGATTTTAACAATTTCAATTTCGTCAAAAGTCTGCATCAATTTAGTTTCGAAATGCTGGACACTGAAATTCGAATCTACAGCTTCATCATTTTCTTTCAGTATTGTCTCTAATAACTCGGAGTAATATTTACATAAATAGGTGAATGAAAATGATTTTTTATTATTTATTACTTCTTCATTGATGAAAGTTTTCATTTCATGAAACGCCAGTTTGTGAAAATCTTTCAAAGTCTTGTGGTGATTTTGTCTTCACTTTTTGTTGCAATGTATAAATGGCAACCGTTCGGCAACTATTATGATACAAAATCAATGGGGTTGAGACTTTAGAAAGTTTTTCATAATATTCATTATCTTCGCCAAATTTCTTCAGAATTTGCATTAAACATTCTCTTTCTGAAGAGTGGAGAGGTTGAAATCGCCCTTTTACTCCGTTTATATTTACTGTCACAAAAAACACATGATTTATCATCATCGTTACTCTTATAGTAACGGATACTTCACCAGATGTTGATTCTCCGCTTTCTTCAGTAACTATTGGAGGGTCGATTGCAATTGTATCAATGTTTTTCGCCGTTTCTGAAAAAAAAATTATGAAAATATTCATTTTTAAGAAATAATATAAAATTTCACTCATATAATTAACTTTCACCCGTTACAGCTTGTTAATAATAGTAATGAATTGATTATTGGAATATAATATCAAAATATATATATTGTACCTGATGCTGATGCTGGCAAATTTGAAGAAGATGGTAATTCACTCGTGCGATATTTTTTCATCACGATAAGAAAGTTTTTGTAACATTTAACATGGTAACCAGTACCTGCATTAACTTCCTCTGGCAAAGAAATATCATTGAATTTTAAATTATTGTCTTTTCTTATTTTTAATATAGATTTGCTTTTCTCTAATGTAGTAGATGTGAACTGTACAGTTTTTTCACCACTTTCTTGGTTACAAATTACACAAACCACGTGTTCAGATTCCATCCTGCACACTATCTGAAAAGTTAATATAAAAATAACTACACAATTAATAATAATGTAGAATTGGAATCTCAAACTCCCAAATTAACTAAAAATATAAAGCGTAGTAATTCGTAGCACTACAATATAATACGTCTGCACATATAAAAATTGTTGCCACAACTGACAAATTTTTCTCTTACAAATTTTTGACCGAAAGCAGGTATAGAAAACGACCCTTCTCATTAGATAAACGGTCTCACTCGCACTATATGCATTTACGTTACGCCTCTTACTCGCACGCTCTTAGCATCTTTCCCCTCGCCTGTCAAGGTCTTATGCTGTTCAGAACCGCCTGTCAGTATACACATTTCTTTTCAATGGCTTACTGAAATACATACTTAAATTTCAACTTTACAGGAGAAAGTTTATTTTATTTCCTAAACTATGCACCTTTCGATTTACCTGGTAGATACTTTTGCTTGCTCAAATCGCCTCTCAATTTTTTTCCATAATTATCAATATATAAACTAAATGATATTAAATTTTGAAGCTTACAGAAGTAAGTTTTTTTATCTTATTTATTTTACATTTAAAAAAATAAATGGGCTGATGGCGTGCAGGGCTGTTGCCTGCCAGGTCATTGTTGTTGGCCTTGGTTTGACTCATCATTCCACAAATTTCTAGCCTCACAGGAAGACCGTTAGTCGGAGGGTTCACTAGCTCTCCTACTATATCTATGATCTGGAATAAACATGCCATCAGTCGAGTATGAGAAATGGGTATAGAAGTGTCAAATACTTGGATGCTTCCGTCTTCCAGTTGAGGATCCTCAGTGTCAAATACTTGGATGCTTCCGTCTTCCAGTTGAGGATCCTCAGCGGAATTTTCGTATCGTCTGTGCACATTTTCCATCCCCGAAATCCATACCACAGTGGACGATATTTCTGCATGTCCCATCCATATGAAATAGATGAGTGTCTTATGTATTTGGCCTCCGGTGGTGCCGCATTCATATCACAGGGACAATGTCATTCAGTGAGATGCAGAAAAAAAGGATGAAGAAATATTTTTCAGCACCTCTTATTATGAAGACCAGCTGTGGCGCTCAAGCTACTACAACAACTCATGTGATGTTGTATCAAATGTCTCTCATTAGTTGATCCAGGCCATAGGAATATTCCGCGTACACTGCAAGGACTATCATTCAGTTCTCCCTACAATCGCTATCCACAAGACGCGGCAGTAATTGGAATAGATGAGAGGGTTTCTCGTGGAACTGTTTCTTTCCTGAGGAAGCTCTCGCTCGCCTTCCCAGTCACTAGCATTCGCATCCTCTCGAGGGTAATGCTGCTTGATAGTGAACAGCACCCTTTGGTTCAATGTGTGATGGAGCTAGAGAGGCGGCAAGGTGGTTGGGCTAGCAGGCCAACGGTAGGCAGCAGAGATAAATTACTTATCTCTTGAGATCACATCAGCTGCCGGTCCGATTTTGCATCCTGCCTGAGGTCAGGGAAGTGGTTCTGGCACGACGGTATTATTTTGAGTTCGGAGAATAGCGATGGCGTGGAACCACCAAGGACACCTATAATTAGAAAAACCGCTTTCAAAGAATATGCTGGGTGTGGTGTGTGGAGTACGTTAAGTAAATCTCCTCTTTTTTCTTCCTTTCTCCTCTTCTTTTCGGACAATATTCCTTTCGGAGATAACTAGATGAGGAATATTATCCTACTTTGGTAGTGAGAACTATGTCAGGCTTGTTGTCCTATATTTGCCTGAGAGTGGGAAATGAGAAGTTTCACAAAAATTCGTCACCTATCATTCTCCATCACGGACTCCAAGTCACTTGGAGCATAAGGCAGTACTAGTGTCTCATCTTTTCCGTACGAGTGCTGAAGAAAATAGTGTAGCTTCCGTAAAACGGCTTTATAGCGATGGATTTAAGCCGGAACGAATAAACTGTACATGATGACAGTTAATGAATAATGGTATCGGGCGCCTGTTGGTAGGTCCTGCACCTAATGTAAAGGTTATCCATACCTAGCATCCATCATGAGCTGCATCAGTTTAGCGTTCTATGCAGCTTTGATGTGAGCTTCTCTCCGGTGACAGAGTATTTTTTCATCCGTTCGTTGTCGAAAATGATCTCAATTTCATCATCAGCGCCCCCTACTAACCTTAAAAAGGAGGCTCGGACCATGCTCGCACTTTTGAAGACTTAACAGGCTCCAGCCAGTTGTGGAGACACTCCAAACTCGAAAGTCCACGACCACCTCGTCGTCCAAGGAGAATCGGAATAGAAATAATGTTTGAGGAAGCAACTTTGTTCTGGTTCGGCAGTTCCGAAGACCAAATATGCCACGGTTTCTGCCTATATCTGCAACGGAAGGTATTTTTTGTGTCTACCTCTTGGGTCCGCCGATATTCCACACCCTGATATGTGTATCCCAGATAGCACACATTTTCCTGAGGATATCACAATTCCATCATCCATTTTTACCTAATGTCCGTAGGCTATTATTATAGTGGCTTACTGATCCCCACCCTATCCCAAGGTCGATGCCAGTCACTCCACAGGATATATTCAGTTGATATCCAGTTGAGATCCCGAAGATATCCCAATTTCATCACAGTCGACCCCAGTAAACACATAACGTGTTTGAAACATTTCAAATGAATCATGTGAGAAAATATTTGAAACATTGAAAATAGAGGTTTCAGAAATATACCAGAAACGTGTCATAATCAAAGTATCAAAGCAATGTCTCTGACATATTTCGAAAATAGGCAATATAATATGTTATCAAATGACACATGCCAGAAATATTTCAATAGCGTATATGGTTGTCAGTTGTTAGCACGAACAAAAGGGCATGCGCACAAATACTCGATGCATACAGTTTGCCTTATAGACCGGGAGGCAGCGGGCCTTCTTGAAGACCAAAACCGCAAAAGCTGATTTTTTTTCCAGGCAATTATTTGGTTAGGGTGATAAGTGAATGGACCACCAGCTCGCGCACTACTGGGGGGTGTGGCTGCAGCAACCCCCCAATCACGTTGAATATCAGTACGAAAAAACTGATATCGCCAAAGCTGAAACTTTCACCAAAGTAAAATTGTATTATAGGGAAATGAAAAATCGCAACCAGCTTAATTTACAATGGGGGAATGTAGTCCAGCTTTGCATATAAACAAAAGCAAAATACACCCTTTGTAAACTGATGTCGCAAAACTTGAAACTTGTTACACTAATAGTTCAAACATATAGATACACAATGATAATACTCAGCTTCATTTTTAGCGGGGGAAAAGTGCCCATATGGATATTCATCAAGTATCGGCCACTTCCATTCAGTTTTTTTACAAAATAATAATAATATTAACCTTCTAGAAGAGGAATCTACTTGATTTTTCGAGTCGTACCTATCCTCTCTGTTTAGGCGGTAAAGCTGTGAAACGGTTATAGCACTGGCTGTGATATTTTTGAAAATCGTTCGTTTTTTCAGGCAACACAACGTTAGCCAAATTTAATTTAGCGTCTTTCCGAACTTCCAAAATTGCTATGCACTTCTACAGCTTTACGTCGCTGAACTCGTTTAATTTGCCACTTTTTTTACAACATAATACACAAAACGGTACAACGCTCGTCATTTTGAAGTGAAAATCAGCTCCAAACTGTACGAGATCAACGGTTACACTGGTTTCGTCTTACGTAAGGTGGCTTTATACTGGTGTGTTTACTCCATATGAGAGGTTGTCAGCAAATCAGACTACCGATATGGCCAACTTGATCAAAAATTGATGATGTAGGCGTAGTAGTACTGCAAAAAATCCGCCAGGTACCGGCACTCTTGCAGTGGAGATGACAGTCCTGTGTTGCCAAGTGGCCATGTCGTTGCGAATTCTGGTCCAGATCAGTAGAAACACAATGCAAATTTATTCCAACTGAGAAATTATTTTCAAACTACATGGAATAAATAACGCATAAAGTTAAACACAAATTTGGCGCATTTTGGTGTTTTCAATAACCTCACATATCCAGTCCCGATAAATTCCCTATCCTTTTACAAAAACATCAGAATTGGCAACAGCGTGTTCCGTGGATCGAGTGATCACGAAAATTATTAGAAATTTTTGATAACCAGCGCTCCCTCATGGCCACTGATGAACTACCACGCCTTGTCTACGGGTTCGTCTGAAACAATATCGCAACATTAGAAACACCAGTTTATAGACATCTTAGTCTTACGTCAGAGCGAATTCGGAGTAAACAGATGCCGAATTTGAAAGGAGGGGGACGTGGACAGAGTCTGTTAGCAGCTGTTCGTGCGCTGTATTTTGTTCAAAATCTACCTGCTATACATCGACCTTATACGCATCTATAACTTTCTCTAAAGGACCCGTACGACGATCAGTTCGGATTTTCGACTACATAAAAATACTCAGCATTTTTATTGAGAATGATATACTGAGTTGAAGGATTCGTTCTGATTTAAATGGGTTTCTCTTTGACTGAATTGAATTCCATTTCTCTACAAGTATCTTATACCGCAAAACTCGAAACTTGTTACACTAATGGTTTAAATATATAGTTACACATATTTTGCGGGGGAAAAGTACCCAGCTGACGAGGTAAAGGTGGAGGGCATCATTGCGTACGCCAGGGCGACCGCGGACGCACCGCACCTTTACCTCGTCAGCTGGGCACTTTTCCCCCGCAAAATATGTGTAACTATATATTTAAACCATTAGTGTAACAAGTTTCGAGTTTTGCGGTATAAGATACTTGTAGAGAAATGGAATTCAATTCAGTCAAAGAGAAACCCATTTAAATCAGAACGAATCCTTCAACTCAGTATATCATTCTCAATAAAAATGCTGAGTATTTTTATGTAGTCGAAAATCGGAACTGATCGTCGTACGGGTCCTTTAGAGAAATTTATAGATGCGTATAAGGTCGATGTATAGCAGGTAGATTTTGAACAAAATACAGCGCACGAACAGCTGCTAACAGACTCTGTCCACGTCCCCCTCCTTTCAAATTCGGCATCTGTTTACTCCGAATTCGCTCTGACGTAAGACTAAGATGTCTATAAACTGGTGTTTCTAATGTTGCGATATTGTTTCAGACGAACCCGTAGACAAGGCGTGGTAGTTCATCAGTGGCCATGAGGGAGCGCTGGTTATCAAAAATTTCTAATAATTTTCGTGATCACTCGATCCACGGAACACGCTGTTGCCAATTCTGATGTTTTTTTAAAAGGATAGGGAATTTATCGGGACTGGATATGTGAGGTTATTGAAAACACCAAAATGCGCCAAATTTGTGTTTAACTGTATGCGTTATTTATTCCATGTAGTTTGAAAATAATTTCTCAGTTGGAATAAATTTGCATTGTGTTTCTACTGATCTGGACCAGAATTCGCAACGACATGGCCACTTGGCAACACAGGACTGTCATCTCCACTGCAAGAGTGCCGGTACCTGGCGGATTTTTTGCAGTACTACTACGCCTACATCATCAATTTTTGATCAAGTTGGCCATATCGGTAGTCTGATTTGCTGACAACCTCTCATATGGAGTAAACACACCAGTATAAAGCCACCTTACGTAAGACGAAACCAGTGTAACCGTTGATCTCGTACAGTTTGGAGCTGATTTTCACTTCAAAATGACGAGCGTTGTACCGTTTTGTGTATTATGTTGTAAAAAAAGTGGCAAATTAAACGAGTTCAGCGACGTAAAGCTGTAGAAGTGCATAGCAATTTTGGAAGTTCGGAAAGACGCTAAATTAAATTTGGCTAACGTTGTGTTGCCTGAAAAAACGAACGATTTTCAAAAATATCACAGCCAGTGCTATAACCGTTTCACAGCTTTACCGCCTAAACAGAGAGGATAGGTACGACTCGAAAAATCAAGTAGATTCCTCTTCTAGAAGGTTAATATTATTATTATTTTGTAAAAAAACTGAATGGAAGTGGCCGATACTTGATGAATATCCATATTAAACTAATAATATACAGTTGTCAGTAAGATTTTCACATATTATGGTTTATTAAACCGCTAAATTAGCGGTTAAGTAAACCATAATATGTGAAAATCTTACAGGCAACTGTACATTATTAGTTTATTACTTTATAAGTTTAATATAATTATTTTATGCATGTAATGTATGTAATTATTTCATGTATAATTATTTTATTTTCGTTCACAACAAAATTATGCATTATGTTATGTAAAAAATATTTACAAATCAATTATTAGTTTAATATGGATTTTCATCAAGTATCGGCCATTTCCATTCAGTTTTTTTACAAAGTAATAATAATATTAACCTTCTAGAAGAGGAATCTACTTGATTTTTCAAGTCGTACCTATCCTCTCTGTTTAGGCGGTAAAGCTGTGAAACGGTTATAGCACTGGCTGTGATATTTTTGAAAATCGTTCGTTTTTTCAGGCAACACAACGTTAGCCAAATTTAATTTAGCGTCTTTCCGAACTTCCAAAATTGCTATGCACTTCTACAGCTTTACGTCGCTGAACTCGTTTAATTTGCCACTTTTTTTACAACATAATACACAAAACGGTACAACGCTCGTCATTTTGAAGTGAAAATCAGCTCCAAACTGTACGAGATCAACGGTTACACTGGTTTCGTCTTACGTAAGGTGGCTTTATACTGGTGTGTTTACTCCATATGAGAGGTTGTCAGCAAATCAGACTACCGATATGGCCAACTTGATCAAAAATTGATGATGTAGGCGTAGTAGTACTGCAAAAAATCCGCCAGGTACCGGCACTCTTGCAGTGGAGATGACAGTCCTGTGTTGCCAAGTGGCCGTGTCGTTGCGAATTCTGGTCCAGATCAGTAGAAACACAATGCAAATTTATTCCAACTGAGAAATTATTTTCAAACTACATGGAATAAATAATGCATAAAGTTAAACACAAATTTGGCGCATTTTGGTGTTTTCAATAACCTCACATATCCAGTCTCGATAAATTCCCTATCCTTTTACAAAAACATCAGAATTGGCAACAGCGTGTTCCGTGGATCGAGTGATCACGAAAATTATTAGAAATTTTTGATAACCAGCGCTCCCTCATGGCCACTGATGAACTACCACGCCTTGTCTACGGGTTCGTCTGAAACAATATCGCAACATTAGAAACACCAGTTTATAGACATCTTAGTCTTACGTCAGAGCGAATTCGGAGTAAACAGATGCCGAATTTGAAAGGAGGGGGACGGGGACAGAGTCTGTTAGCAGCTGTTCGTGCGCTGTATTTTGTTCAAAATCTACCTGCTATACATCGACCTTATACGCATCTATAACTTTCTCTAAAGGACCCGTACGACGATCAGTTCGGATTTTCGACTACATAAAAATACTCAGCATTTTTATTGAGAATGATATACTGAGTTGAAGGATTCGTTCTGATTTAAATGGGTTTCCCTTTGACTGAATTGAATTCAATTTCTCTACATGTATCTTATTCCGCAAAACTCGAAACTTGTTACACTAATGGTTTAAATATATAGTTACACATATTTTGCGGGGGAAAAGTGCCCAGCTGACGAGGTAAAGGTGCGGTGCGTCCGCGGTCGCCCTGGCGTACGCAACGATGCCCTCCACCTTTACCTCGTCAGCTGGGCACTTTTCCCCCGCTAAAAATGAAGCTGAGTATTATCATTGTGTAACTATATGTTTGAACTATTAGTGTAACAAGTTTCAAGTTTTGCGGTATCAGTTTACAAAGGGTGTATTTTGCTTTTGTTTATATGCAAAGCTGGACTACATTCCCCCATTGTAAATTGAGCTGGTTGCGATTTTTCATTTCCCTATAATACAATTTTACTTTGGTAAAAGTTTCAGCTTTGGCGATATCAGTTTATTCGTACTGATATTCAACGTGATTGGGGGGTTGCTGCAGCCACACCCCCCAGTAGTGCGCGAGCTGGTGGTCCATTCACTTATCACCCTAACCAAATGAATGCCTGGAAAAAAATTCAGCCTTTGCGAAATGACTCGTCAAAAATGTCGCTGCCTCCCGGTCTATTAGCTTAGAGCTAGATAATCCATCCATCTTGTCTCGTCACTTTTTCATGTTTTCTTGTTTTAAATGCGGTAAAAGTCTATTTTGTGCGATTTACATATGAGCATTGTGCAAAAGGATTGTTTACTTAGTTTAGAAATGAGAGATCAAAACGAAACTTCTTCAAAATATTACTGTTCGGAGTGTACAGGTTATGTGCATGGAAAATGGAGTATTTTACAATCCCTTGAACGATCTTCAAGTAATTTCTACTTCAAGAGGTGAGTCTATTTCTCAACATCTTTCAATTAAACGCCCCATAATGCATTGTTATAGTGACGGGCAGCGATTTCAAGAAGTTCACAGGGGAACAAGAACAATTCTGAGAGGGTAAAGGTATGTATTTTTAGAATGAGCAATGATGAAATGTATTATATTTTGTAGATTATGCCTGGAAACGATTTTCTCCTATGACAGAGACTTTGAAAGGTTCACGTCGTCATGGTTTCACTATTAGCCTTCATAAGAGGGAAACAAAATGATGAGCTGTCATTTCTTGCATATATTTCAATTATGTGATCAATAAAAAATGATAAAAACCTACCTATTTTTTTTGAATTCCACAATACCTTCCCAGTATACGAGAGATACCTTCTGAATTTCTCATGTTTCAAAAAAGTGTCAGACTATACACATCAAGAAATGTTTTAGATATGTGTTTTTATGCAGTTATGTTATGTATCTGGAACGTTTCACATGAAACATTACTTTGAAACGTTTCATACCTAGGTCATTTCTGGTGTCTGCCATGTTTCAGGAACGTGTCTGAGTCAAAAGGTGAAACGTTTCCAATGGAAAATGATCGGTCTCAGAAATATTTCAGACGACACAAATTTTGGTTTACTGGGACTATTGTAGGACCTCCCGAGTAACATTACGGTGTTACGTCCTTAGGATTTCCCCACGTATTCCGAGTGCAGTGTACGATGTTCTCGACGTATCCTGAGTCAATCATAGGACTACATTATATCGCTCTGTGGTAATGAAAATTATTCAGTATAGATCTCATTTGTATTCTGAATCCCAAGACTTTTGTCATAAAAGTTCAAACAATCTTACAATTCAAAACAAACTCTACACTCTCTTCAACGAAAACCCGATATTTCATGCAACCTCCAAGTAAACAAGCTATGGTGTTCAGTTTTTATCGGTTGGAAATTCGATATGAATCATCCATTACAAGTTTTATCCGATGACACCGAACGCTTTAGCTCATTTACACAAACTCTGTCTGTGTTAAGCTTTGAATTTGACAGTTCGCATTAACATGGAGTGAAAAATGGCGTTGGTTCAGTTGTTTGGTAGTATTTTTACTCGATTTGTAGTTGTGTTGGGTTGATTGAATTATAAGAAACGAAGAAACTTGCAGAGCAGCAGGTATAGATGTTAATAATAGTATTTCCAGGTAAGTTAAATTAGTTCGAATCAATATCTCCAAAAGGAAATGTGATAAGGCATGTCTTATGAGAATAAAACGAGGAATAGATAGACTTTTGGAGCTTTATGATATCATAAATGACCACTTTGAATCAAGCTCAAATATCAATATAGAATCCCGGCATTATATTGACAATCACAATCAATTGAGACTTTCAATTATGTGATGGATACCGATTATCCTTCATTTCACAGTGAACATAGGAATGAATCATTTGCACTGAATGACCAGATGGATATGTCTTATAATGAGGGCTATGATAATTTGTATTTCAGACTCTGATAATTTGGAGTTACCATCATTGTTTCACCAAAAATGTAATCAAATTCCAATAACTTGCTTTCCATTCTAAACTCTGAATATTCTAATTCCAGAGGGTATGAGAAAAAAACCATCCCTAAAAAGTCAAACAGAAGCCTCGTTGGAGGCTACAATAAAGAGCTGGCTATGCATCATGCCAAAGAAAGGACAGATAAAAAGAGAAGACTTCAGTAGATAATTGGGATTTATTCCATTTTTTACTGTGATATAATAATACACTCATTATTGTATCCCAAGTTTTTTGTATTTTCTCAGAATTTTTATTTGTGTTGACGAATTATGTGTTATACCAATATAATATTCCAGAATGAGTTTTCGGGTCTCTGTTTGACTTGTAGGAGATCAGTAATGAATAAACATCTGTTCATTTGTCGATGTTTCTTTTCATTCCACAATATTCCTATATAGAGGCATGCGCGCCCATAGATAAGGTAGCGAGAAAAAATGCTGACTAATTTCAACCCTAATTAATGTATTTGAGTTGAAACTAGTCAACAGTTAGATGGGCATGAGTTCTCCGAATTTTGATGGATGCATGATGCAATTCGCAAATGCTCTACTGTGCGTTTGCAAGTTACAACACGTCCAGCGTCCACATTGAGACACTGAGAGAATCGTGGTGGGGTGATGCGGTGGTGCCTCGAGCGGCAGAGACTGCCGCAGGACAGTCGTAAATGCTGCTTGCTCTCGGCATTGCTACTTAGCGTTATTGAAGTGTTCAAAAACTCATCCGTCGATGTTACTGATATTGAATAAAAAAGGTACATACTTATAAATTACTGAATTAACTGAAATTCTCCTCAAATTTTCTGTCTCATTATTCGTTGAATAGATACAGCACGTCGTACGTCCTTCAATTGGTTTGAAGTTTTCTCATCTCTAATCGAAATAATGAACGATATATAAGGCGTTTTTTTACCAAAAAACCGAAACTCAGCGATGGCGCTTCTTCGAATGATTCAAATGTTTCTACGGCTAACGAACCAAAACTTGATAGCATTAATCAAACTCCTGAACATCATCCATAGTCCGGCAGTAACAAAAATCCTACTGGAATGTGTATTCCAAGTTGTTCAAATGATACTCATCCTGTTATTCAACACGACTCCGTTTACGATGAAGTACCTTGACCTTTACTCAATAAAACGTCTTCAGTTAAAAAAAATAAACCTTCAAATTCGTCTGAATCCAATTTTAGTAGAATAGATATTGGTTTGTACTTGAATACACATATTGATGACGAACTACGTATCAAATTATTGAAGGAAGCTTGGAATCCAGGCGAAACATACGACTTCAAAAAAGATGTACCAGAAGGCAGAAGATCGTTTCTATTCAAATGGATTCAATTATATCCTTGGTTAACTCATTCAGCTGCTGCAAAAGGACCTTTTTGTAGATTTTGTTTCTTATTTACTACTTCGAGTATTGTAAACCGTGGTCGCTCAGACGGTAGGTTCGTTCATCAACCCTGTACTACATATACAAAATTTATCGACGTTGCAAAATGGCATGTGGAACAAGAATGCTACCTCCGCTACCCTCTATGGGCGCGCATGAATAGAGGCCAAAAAAGTTGAAAAATATGAATGTAGTTCAGAATATCCACAGGACATCATATTTATAGAAAAAATGATCCGGAGCTCAACCTGACAATGTCCTCTTTATATTCTTCTGACGTAAACAGGATCTCCTGAAAACATCATAATTTGATCCCCAACATATCCCATATAGTCCCTGTTTCATACTGATGATTTGTGCAGGACATCTTAATGGGGACGTCCTAGGAAGTAGGAATTTGGTAACGTTTCCGCTTCCTAGTGACACGATTGGGGACGCCCACCGGTATCCTACAGACGATTTAACATTGTCCCCTATTGCTCCCAAATAGGTCATTGCGCTATCTGGGCCGGCATTCAAATGATGTAAAACGCTTCCGTCTACAATTTGGACATTTTCCGCGAAATTCTCACATCGTCCTCACGAATTTCCGCTCCAGTCGGACTAGATTTTCTTCATTTTGTGAGACGGCCTCCGAATTTCAATATTCTGGATTATTGGTGTTTTCAAGTGCACGTTTTTCTCTGCCAGTAGCACCGCTGGTATTTTTGCCCGCCCCAACCGGTCGAGGTCCAGCCCGCACATAGCCACGGCCGCGAATGAGGAATACATAAGCCCTCAGAAGAGGCTGTCTACTCTGGGTATGCCACGCTTTACAGAGCATGCGTTCTTGCCATGTAAGCCCTTCGGACATGCTCACTACTCCTGTAGCATTGCATTAGGTCATTCCTCAATCCATAGGTCCACTCAGAACATTGTCCGTTTCCATTATCGGATTTGTCACGTAGTTCTTAATCGGTAGAGGCCCCACCACCTTGCCCTTGATCTCTATCTGAATAAGTTCGGTTGTGGGGGCAATTGGGCATGCCAATATGGTCTTGTGTTCCGAGATTAGCGTTGATCTGAAACTACTTAGAATACCTGTAATCAGAACCACCAATGTAGCCTGCGGAGTTTGTAAACTATATCCTGGTGCTTCGTTTGTTTTTCTTCCTCTTTTCAGACGACAATCGTTATGGCTGGGGCCGAAACGAAAACTCAAGAACGAATATTGTCTTACTCCGATGTTCGAAGAGGACTATATGGGGCTCATTAGCTTGTATTTGCCACATTTATATGTCTACATTTATACATACATTAGGTTAAGAGGGTTTTAAGGATTACTGTATCTGCATATTTCTTCTTCCCCATAGGATTCATCCGTATATATGAATAAATAAATAAATTGATAACAGCTACCTTCTTCGTGTTGATTTTTAGCTCATTGGTATCATTTTTCACCATGGTTGCTTTATCTTTCTCTCGTCGATATTTTTTTTTTCATATTCCCAAATCGTTGTAGTGGAGTAAAACTATCAAGGGTTCAACATTTGAGCCTCTCTCAATTACTGCTGGTTCACTATATACCTTTCTTTTCGATCTACTACAATTCTCCAATTTTTCATCCGCATACTAGTTTCAGTTCCTTTCTCAGTGACAGTGATTTTTCATTCGCTCTAAGAAGAGAGTGAATTGAAAAGCCCTTGGATTGTGATGGCTATAACCCAGGTAGCACAGTGACGTCGCAAAGACGTCCTTATTTGGTCAATTAATTGACCAACTGACGTCAAAAACTGACGACTCAGAGACTCTGAAAAGACGTCAAAATGTCACAGCCATAGGACGTCATCAGCAAGACGTCACTCTGACGTCTGAAAAAAAGACTATAAAAGACGTCATTTTGAGGGGCTATACGACCCTCAGAAGACGTCAGTTGAATGACCAATAAATGACGTCTTTCAAAGAACTTCTACGGTCCCGTTTTTTTTTCACGGGGAAATTATTGGTCTTAGGGAAGTAGAATAAAATGGACAGAAATACATTATTGAATTTATTATTTTTCAAAAATGAAAGCACAGGATGTATTACGGTGGATGAATGCTAATGTACTCGAAATATCGTTTCTTCAAAAGCTGGACAATTTACCTAATGCAGACAAATTCAGAGAAAATCAGTGGCATGGGAATACCTCTATTACAATCTGAAAATAATAAATACTTATAAAATAACAGCATTTGAATATAAGAAAATTACCTTGATCAAGAGTTTTCAATTTATTTCTGAGAGATGTTTTCACAGGTGGTGGTCGTTCATCTTCAGATACATCAGAATCACTATCTCTTAGTTTTTGGGAAACATTTTTTCGGCGTTTCCTTCTAGAATCGTCCTCCAGATCATTCTGTAGATCTGATGTTTGCAGATAATTTCAATTCAGTTTTGGCAGTTGGGTAATCATCTACAAAATAATTCCATATAATCACAGAGAAACACCTGAATGGGTGACTTATATAATTTGAAAGTATATTTATATTTATTGTTTACTATGCAGCAAAAATTGTAGTAAACCCGCATTCATGATCAATTATCAAATCAATGAAATGAAAGATCTTAGAAAAGTTTTCAAGGTAATACTTCGGTCGCTATAAGGCACTTTTAAAAAAAAATAATTTTGTTTTACTTAAGTAATTCGGTCTCCTCTACCATTTTTTCTCATGAAAAGTTTGAAAACGATTAAATAAGGGCGTGTGTAGTGTCTTGATATTGAGAAGGTTAATTATGTGTGTTCAAACAACATAAATATGATGTGAAAAATTGTGAAGTTTTACAACAAAATGAAACCATACCGCCAAATTTTTCATTAGAAAAAATTGTAGACGAGACCAAATTACGTAGGTACCACAGAAAATTTTTCCATAAAAAAGTGCCTCATAGCGACCGAAGTATTACCGTTTATAATTGTGAAAGACAACCACGAATTTGTGTTCTCTTCTGAGATCTGGGTTAGATATACGAAATGGTGTTTTGTGGTTGATACCTACCTTTATTACAAATACTTCATTACTTCAGAAATCCAGGATGTTTTATTTATGAATAGTACTAACCTGTTTCATACAAGCATTGACTAATCGAATACACCTTCCAGTCTTCTTAAGCCTCTACATTCCTGATGATGTATTTATCAAAAGTTTTCTGGTCTTTCAATGGTGGCCACAAGACTTCCCGCTTTCTTGGCGTTAGCCAACTTTTATTAACAATGGCGACCCCTCCGCCGTCCTTCTCGGAGAACAAACCAGCACGACAGCAGCAGTTACACAAAAATTTGTCATAGACAAAAAGCAGCATGGTCAACCCTGCCACTTGAGGTTACAACGTTAAACCGTTGAATTCACAAAACAAATGAAAAATCTAATTATTTTGACTGACCACTGACCACGACCGAATCCTACGTACGGGACTACGGAAACGGAAGTAACTGAATAAACGAATAACCTATGTTATCGTGACAGAGTTGCCATGTCAAAGAAACCATTATTTAACTCAACCAAAATTTTTGAAGAACATTAATAACTTTTTCAGATTTGCCCATTGACTAGCTTTTTATATTGGACAGAACAAAAATAAAATGTTCTTGGAAACAATTAAATGGGTAGATATCAATATCATGTACGGATATTTTTAGGCCAATTTTTGAGAAAATTTTTCCACTTCCAGACATGAATATTTTATGTTCCATAACAATTCGTTGTTGGACATTGTGAATTATGGCAAAGACGACTCATAAAATTCGAATTTGTCAACCACTACGTATACGAATTATCGACGAAAGTCATTTTGAATTTTTGATTCGTGGGGAATATTTTTCACATTGGCAACGCTGTCCGCTATCACGGCTTTTGGCATGTTTTGAGCAACGTTGGTTTTGAGAAGCGTCTACGTCCTGGCTGCAATTCAGTGATTGGTCACGGTGATGGCGGGAGGTTCAAATGACAAGAGAGCTCATGCAAACTAAGTTGAAAATGCGTAAATTACTACCGAACTTTTCCTAACCTGATAAACCAACCTTACGTTTCAACAGAATAACCATACAAAATTGTGACATAACGACTATTTATCCAAAATTCAGTCGGAACGTATATGTACTCAGACGCTTATGAGTTTTTACGGTACACATGCAAGCCCCAATGTTAAGTGTGATTTGATTCCTTGTTCAAACCACCAATCATGTTCAGATTCAAACTTTTTTCAAGTTGTGACATATAAGGAAGAAAACAGGCAATATCAATTTCACTTTTCGGTGGAAATTTTGATGACTTTTTGATATGCCAGAGAATTGAGCATAGCTGATGGGAGCACATTTCATCTTTTACATTAATATTACAGAACGCGTCATAAAACCGGCACTTAGGTAATCATTCTTCTCGAATTGATGCTAACAAGAGAGGTCCATATTTCTGTAAGCACGAATTTTAAACAATTCTCAGTAACCGAATCTTTTTGTCAATAGCTCTCGAACAACAAATTTTTGACTTCGCAGGGACGTCATTATGACCTCCACGAAATTCGTCAATTTGACGTCATGAAATAAGACGTCATTTAAAGGTCTCACTGTGGTCGAGGACGTCACGGACCAATGATGACTGAAATTGGACGTCATTAGGACGTCATTTCATTAACCTGTGCTACCTGGGAAGTAGTTCAACAACGATTGTTTTGGAAGTTTATATTTTACTTTTTGCACTTCCGGGACTAAAGTGACAACTTTAGTTCCGTATAACAGGGACTAAACTGTATCTTTTAGTCCCTAGGGAGATTAAGTTGCATTTCAAATCCCTAGGGACATAAAGTAAGAATCATACTTTACCGCAGCTACATCACTACTAATAACTAGGACAAAAATTTAAATTAATTCTTCCGTTATCATGTCAGCTGCCTTATCTATATCAAAATATGTAGTTTCATTCATTTCTTGATTCATTTTCTTGATATTCTGTTAGTTAAGTTGCGATTCGTTTTAAATGTCAGCATTAATTGAAATGTCACTGAATTGAAAAATTTTGTTGACACTGTTGCTATAACGTTACCTACTGAGTAATCCAAGTACCGTGTTTATATAACTCATCAAAATTATTAATTGTATCAAAGTTAAAAGTTATAATACTGGGAAGTGCAAAAAATAGCGTATATGCCTCAGGACTAAAGACATATTTTATCCCTTACGTGATTATTGGCCCTCGGGCTCTACGAGCCCTCAGGCAATAAACATCACGTGCGGGATTAAAACATTCACTTTAGTCCCTTGGTATATAATATACTATTTTACACCCTCTAACCTGAAAAATTCATGGATATCGAAATCAGTGTAAAACTCTTGATATTATGAATGTGTACTTTCAAACTCAATATTATTTATATCTACATGTCCATACTTATGCTAGGCATTTGTTGTAATTCAATATTGTTCATGACATTCATGATGACAGCAAGTTAGGTATGAGGCGTAACGTATCGGAATAATCAAATTCAGATGGAAAAGATGTTGATGTTACAGACACCCAGAAACATATGCGTACTTCATTAAACTATACACGCCCATGAGAAATGTTCTCGTTGAAAGGGGTAGATACAGCTTGCTGTTGCAGTCTTAACCTAACGAAATAAGATAAATAGTCTTAGTCTTGGTATATTATATGGGTGAATTGAATCAAAATGACGGTGTTGTAGTGTACATACGGTCTGATTTGTCATATGAATTCAACTTTGATGGAAATCTAGGCACACACGTTCTGAACATAATAATATCATTGAGTAGAAACATGAATATCGCCATAACTGCTCTTTACAGGTCGCCTTCAATAAATATCAAGGATTTTAACAAAAATTATTATTATATTATATATTACAGAATCATTTCGAAATCAATAATAATACTTCAGCATATCAGAAAATATTTATTATAGGGACATTAATATAAACCTTCTGGAAAACGATGAAGATACTACTGAATTCAAAAATGTCCTAAACGAGTTTGGTTATATATCAACAATCAACAGTCCGACAAGAGTGCAAAGAAATCACCAGTCCTGTAACGATCATATATTTATCAAATTTCCTTACAATATTTTAGAATACGTCTTACCTCTAGTGATAAAGACAAATATAACAGATCATCATACTACTCTGCTACAAATTCTAGATTGTGAAAATGAAAAAATAAAAAAAGAAAATTTCATCAAATATGTGAATTACAAAAAACTACATGAAAATTTGAGTAAAATATCTTGGGAGAGTATAATTACCGGCTTCGAACGTAGATGCAGCTACCAATATGTTTATTAATGTCCTGAATAAGAATATTGATGTCTGCTCTATACATAAAAGCATCCGAGGAAAAACCGCAAAAATAGTACTCTGGATGACTAATGCTCTTTTGAAATCTGTAACAACAAAAAACATCATGTTTAAAAATATGCTAAAAAACCCAAACGACATTCAATTAAAGACTGAATACAAAGTATACAAAAATAAATTGACTGCACTTCTTCAAAAAACAAAATTTCAATATTATAACAAATTGATTGATTCAAGTACAAACTGTTCGAAGAAATTGTGGGAAATTGTTCAAGATATGACAGGGAACAAGCGTAAAGAACAAACTATAAATTCCATAAAGAATGACCTAGGCGAATTAGTAACAGATAGGAAACTAACAATAGAAACTACAAATAGAATACAATATGAATAACAAAAATAATTTTTGTACGAAGTGAAATATGTATATATAATTGATGGGTATTGAAAGAGAAGGTACTGACGAAAACTAGATCAGTGAATTAAAAAAGACAGATATGAAAAAAATCATGGACGAGTTGAGACAAATGGGTAGTAATAAAATAACGTGTAACAAAAATATAATGTTTTTAGCGATGTGAATTATGTGAAAAAATAAAAAGTCATAAGAAGCAGTGATGGTTCTATTCTCTTTATACCATATGAAAGTGAATTGCTTTCGAGCGATAAAAGTTCGATCAATACTTCTTTTTCATATAACACCATACATTATATGAAAGGAGTGTATCAACGATTCGAACAGTTTTATTCTGTTGTCGTTTGTTCTCCAAAAAACAAAAAATGTTCTCTGATCACTCTAAAATCTCTGCTACTGTACCACCCTAACCAAAACATACAGTCCACTCCCTGAGGAGGAGAAGACCAGCTTCCTCAAGGGAATCACCGAAAAACTACAGGTAGGTGCAAACCCATGTTTTGATTGGCATTCGATGTCTCTCCTTCAGTGTCAATGCAACAAAATCTGGCTAGTAATATGAATATTTACAGATATCTACCTTTTCCATGTTCATGAATTTTTTCTGAAATTCGATTTTTATGGTTTAAATATTTTATTTTTCATTGTGCATAATTGATGAAATTTCTAATGATTTTCTTAAATTTTTTATATCACTGCCATGGTGAGATTTCGAATGCATTCCTGCTTATGCACCGAAATATCGATGTTGATCTTCCTGAAAAACATGTTTCAAGAACGTATTTAGAAAAGATATGAGTCATAAAACCTTCCGAAATTCCTAGGTAGGCTAGTGCCATTTCTTTTTTCACTTTATCTCTGATGCATAGAATATAAAACAAGATTTTTTTAAGTTGATGAGGTGTATGCTGTATGCTTGACTAGTATTGAAAAAATTCAACCTACGTACAGGCAGGCTGTCTTTATTCGAACTTGTTTTCTTTCTTTCGAGTATAAATGTTCTCATAGCCTCTTTTTGTTAATAATGATGAATTCTTAAAATATTCGACGTTTTTTTCATCCAACCTCTACATTCTTGAAATGAATTCAACTTACTCTTTCACAGTCTTATCAATCTTCTGCAACTAATGAAATACTGACAAGCTATTCAGGTGACACAAATAGACAATATAAACACAGGTAGGCCATATCCTTGGTCTAAAAAAGTATAGTACATTACTAGTGCGAAAAATCACGTTCTCACAAGTGATGTAGCCTTTTTTCTCTATGACCACCTTTTTCATTGATCAAATTTAATTTTGATAAAATGGAAAAACGGGAAATATCATAATTAGATTAATGTTAATCGACGCACGAGATATAAATACGTATCTCTGATATCGTTAATTCAAATCTGAATAATAGTTTGTAGAGTATCCGGTAAAATGACCACAAGGTTGTGGGTTCGATTATCGGAGTCAATCCTTTTTCTTCTCTTCATAATGTATGAATTATTAGTTTTTAGTCCAGCTTGTATGTGAAAAATATCAATAAGGAAGAGCAATCAATAATGACATCTGTAAATCTTTCAGGATTCACGGGTTTGACGGCTTATTGACAGCTATGCGGAAAGTACATTCCTCACTAGTGCGAAAAGTACCTTTCCGCACGAGTGAGAATGAAGGTCACTTTCCATGGGAGTAGAGAGTGCGATATTTGTTTCTGCCCTATGTGGTCGTAGGAAAATAATAATTGGGCATCCAAAGGAGTTACACTTAAATATTTTCCATGAATAGTGTCACCGATACTACAAATTGAATTGAACTGGCCGATACTTGATGAAAATCCATATTAACAAAACTATATTACAGTTTCCTGTATGATTTCCACTTACAATAGGTTTACAAAACCGCGACACGTGTTTCGCTATTACAATAGCTTCTTCAAGCAAGATAAAGATAAAATCTTGTTTTGTATACCCATTGTAAGTGGAAATCATACAGGAAACTGTAATATAGTTTTGTTTTTTTTACCGATATTACAACCTTCCTCGGCATGTCTGATTCATTCTCATTTGATCCATTTCAATTTCAGGTTATTATTATTGAAATAACTCTCTCTGGAAAAAAAGATAAACATTATATAATTGATAAACAGGTCAGAATACTCAACAGCATAAGCGAAGGTCATGAGACGTAACTGTAGAACAAGAACATTCATTTTCCATATTTCCAAATCTACCTACAAGTATACCGACTCTTCATTACACAGAGAACCGCGCGAAGCTATATTTGTATCAGCCTATGCAGGCAGCGCCATATGCTTAGCTTATGTTACGTTACCTGTCGTGAGGCGTCCTTTTATAGAATCGTACGTCATACCTATTTCAAAAAATATCGATCCAGAGGTGCACCTTTCTACCTTTTCTTAAGTGTAATGGATGTGTCCTGGCCGACTTCTACGAATAGTTGAAAAGATCATTCACCTAACAATAATTATTATGTTGTGAATGATAGCCACTTCAATAGAATAAACGTAGATAACTGATTATGAAACCATGCAGCTCATTTCTCGATAATGAGGTACTGAACGAAAAACCATGTATTACTCACAGAATATTGCATAAATCCAGGAAGAGAAGATACAAATTATCAATTATTTCAGTTTTTTAAAGTTGTAAGAAAGACTTCACCCGACAAGGAATGAATTCGAAAGTTTAGCCACTCTCTGTTGAAAAACAATTCCCGAAAAATGTCAACAGGAACCAAAGCTTACCAGTAGGCTGCACTCTTCGGGTCATCCGGTCAACCGTGATGAAACTAACAAAGCCAGAACGATGTGACTTGTTTCTTGTTTCACTAGTTGTGATACCAGAATTATGAGCAGAATTTGTCTCAATGTCTGGGCTGAAATTTCCCGTAGTGGAGTTCTCAAACCATTTGTCCTTAGAGATACATTTCACTGATAGCTTTTTTATCTTTATGATCACAGGTCAGTCATGCATTTTCCGTTGAATAATTATTTTTCTATTTGGTATTGTTATATTTGCTAACTATAACTTACAAAGTAATATAAATAAGGATGAAATGGGGAAGGTTTTAAATCGCTGAATTTTGCATAATAGTTCTATTCTGGAAACGATAAATGAAAGTGGTTTCAAGAAGACAGTGTTAATGACCTGAAAAAAGGTCATTCATTGAGTGAAATGTGAAGATTTTTCTGGGGCAGAGCGAAAGTTTTGGTTATTGGAAAAACCTAAATAATGACACAATTCATTTCATAAGCGATTGACTTTCGTCGATTGAATTGCGAAAGAAGAAGTCTCCATATTTGCCACTTTTGGGAATCATCCATAACTATACAAAAACATGCTGAACATGGTAATTTCACATTATGGGGTTTGATAGTACTACACAATTTCCCAAAATTCCTAAAGAGACGATCAAACTGTTTTGACAAAGATTAATTTAAGTTTTTAGGGCTTGAAGCCGTGTTCTGGAATTTTGAGTTTCGTAGCTTTCGGCTGCATCTTCACCGGCGTGGTCGTAGTTCAACTCCTTCCTGTGAGTCTACTGTGACTGGTGGTAAATCTGTCTTGTTCTTATTTCATAAGCGGACCATGTTCTGTCAGGCTTTGTCGTTAATGTCTTTAGAACTGGATGCCAAATTTTGTTCAAATTCAATACCTCTTTCTTTCTGTTGTTGTTATCCTTGCGTTTATATATCTCAATTGCTTCTTGGTATAAACAACCCACATAGCAAAATTATATACCAAGTATGTGCTAAACATATTCCTTAACGCATAAGAATATTGAGATTATATCCTTAGCATATACACAGAATATGGTTACTCTATGCTGAGAATATGCTAGGAATATTTTTTTGGCCACAAGTAGTATATGCTACGTATATGATATACCCTGAATATATTCAAATATCCTCAGGATATACCTATACCACCAACATAGCATATGCTATATATATGCTCAATATACCCTATATGTGCAAACTGGATATGTCCAAGATGAATATATATTTTGGTGAGGGACTTTAGGAGATGCAACATCATTATCCTTAAAGCTTCTAGTAGTTAGTTTCTTGGCATTTTCTGAAGCATGAATGCCATCCTTGATTATCTTCAAACAAAAGACATCAAATACTTTTGAAACATTTATGAAAAACTAAGAAATTCTTATTGACATGTTATTGTTTTTTATCCTATTTCAGTGTCCTGGAAACGCTGCTGATTTTGGGACCTAAAAATATAATGGATTAGAACAATATACTGGGTGTCCCGGTATACATGTTACAATGGAATATTTCTCTTATGAAAAAATTAAAATTTTAAATTCTGAATAATCAATATAGATAATTATACATATTGATTTGAGCAATGTAGATATCGGAAATCACTTCTGGTTTATGAGATATTCCATTGAAACATGTAGGTATACTGGGACAGTGGTAGGGTCCAAAATTCAAAACACCTCATCTCAGTTTTCTTTTATTCATTTTTAACCCGTTCTTAGCTTTAGCTAACCATCTGTTTATTTTTTGGATAATTTCATATCCACAGGCATTTTGTGTTCTCTTATCACATTGAACAGCATCTAAAATAGATATACAAGATATTATTCTATGAATAAAAAGAGCCATGAAGAAAGCTTACCCTTAACTTACTTTTTTTTTCGATAACTTCCCCACACTTCACTATCGGTATCGAATATGCACAATCCACAATAGAGAACACGGAACACACACTGATAAAATGTCTTCTTTGAAAATGAACAAGTAAACTGGTTGTAGCTAACATTCAATTTCAACAAGAACAAAGAACAAGAAGCTCGGAAAATGGAAGCTTAGCTTGCGACTTGCCACGCACGCATGCATGCAGTGCTGCCAGGAAGATTTTAACGAAGTCGAAGTACCAACAGTAACAGTTGGGATTTCAACCTAGCCAGTTTGTACTAAATGTCAAGTTGAAAATGTGTTAGAATGTAATATAATAGATTCTAAAAAGTAAGGTTACGGGGTTGATTTGAGTGGTTAGTTCACAAAAATGTAAATGTTGAATTGTTATGTACGTATTTTTTAAAACAAATATTCTTCGAAGTATTTACGGGAATGTGTCCCAAGATCCCTAGAATATGCTACAATATTCCTAGACAGATATGATGAAAAGAACATTCATAGCAGTAAAGTACTTATGCTGGGAATATACTAGGGATATTATTTGGGGAATATGAGTTGAAACATATCCTCAGCATGTGCTCGAGTTATGAATATGCTTTTGATTGCTATGTGGGAAGTGAAGTAATGTGTAGTCGTAGAGATAATACTTGAAGTCTCATCAAATTGGATATTGTGAACGTCAAGAATTGCGTGTTCCTCTATAGCCGATTTTTCAATTTTTCCCAATGGACAATTTCGACTGTTTCTCCTATACTCATCCACATGATCACGGAATTCTGTATACCCCAGCATTGGATAGCGGGTCTCTTGGATCTATAGCAGATCTCTGGTATTCCTGTATTTTCGTCGTAAGTTTGTAAATTGTTCGATAATTGTATTCCTTCAAGATTTTTTCCAGTGCGGTAGTTCTCACGTTATCCACACAGAAAAAAAATCTCTTCTTCAAATAGTGGTATTTTTTTTAATCATTGTGACCTCATTCAGGAATGTTTCAAATGAAATTTAAAACAATATTTTTCTCTGAAAATATAGCTCAAAATATCTAGAAATGGAAGATGTTTCACTGGGTTAATAAAATGAACCTTCGGCTGTAATTTATTTTTCAATGAATGGAATATTCTGAAACAATCTTTCAGACTCACTGAGTCTATTTTCAACGTTGGTATCTGAATAAGATAATACTTCCTTTGTTGAAATTCGGGACTCTGTCTCATCGTTAATAACTCGGTCAAGTGCAATTGTCGATCATCTGGATCTACGCACGTATCTTTTATTATCGTATTTAAATGCGGGGTTTCGCGATTTTCATTAGTTGGAACAAATAATATGATATCATTGTGTGTAACAAATATCAAATCATCATTTGTTTGTTTGATTTTTCCAAAGTTGAAGTGACCGAGTTTTTCTTTTCTCTTGGAATTCATGAAAGTCCTGTTTCTGTTTCTGAATCTGAACTTTCTGAGTTCTCTTCATTACTATCACTTTCTGTTTAAGCATTTATTTTCATTTTTGAGAGAGCATCAGCATTTCTGTTGTGCATCCCAGGTTTATAATCTATTTCATATTCGTACAATTCTAGTGGTAACTTCGATCTCATTAATCTTGAATTTGCATTTGTTATACAAAATAAATATTTCAGTAGCTCATGGTCACTAAGGATTTTGAATCTTATGCCGTATAAGTAAGGCCTGAAATGTCTTACTGACCAAATTATACTTAATAATTATTTTTTTTTCTATGGTTGAATAACGTGTTTCAGCGCCATTTAATGTTTTCGATGCATACGCTATCGCCAAATCTTTTCCTTTTTCGCCTTGTGATAGTACTGAACCTATCGCAGAATTACTTGCATCGCATGTTAGTAAAATTTCTTTTTCAAAGTCTGGATATTGCAAAATTGGTGCTGTTATCAAAAATTTCTTCATCTTTTCAAAACAATTGATATATTTTTCTTCAAAATTCAATTCTTTATTTTTCTTTAATAGATTTGTCATAGGTTTAGCCATTTCTGAATGATTTTTAATGAATCTGCGATGATAACCTGTCAAACCTAAGAATGACTTTATATCCTTTTGAATTTTTGGAACTGGAAACTGAATTATAGCTTCGATTTTTATGAGATTCGGTTTCACGCCATCCTTTGTTACTACGTGTCCTAAATATTGTACTTTCCTTCTCAAAAATTCACATTTACATGGCTGTATCTTCAAATTATGCTGTTTCAATGTTTCAAATACCTTTTCTAGTCGTTTTATATGTTCTGACAGAGTTGAACTATAGACTATGATATCGTCCATATAAATCATTCACATTTCTCCTTGTAAATCCGTCAAAATATTATCCATTGCCCTTGAAAATGAGATTGGAGCATTTTTTAATCCAAAAGAATTCGTAGTGCCCATGGTCTACGCTAAAGACTGTTTCTGGAATATCTCTTTTTTCTATCTCGATTTGGTGAAACCCAGATGCGAGATCTAGTGTTGTAAAGTATCTACATTTTCCTAACTGTTCTAGCATTTCATTTATATTAGGAAGTGTGTATTTGTCTCCTATTGTTATTCCATTCAACTTTCTGAAATCAATAACCATTCGAAATTTTTGTTTTCCGATTGAGTTTAACTTTGTCGGGACTACCCGACTGGACTGTTCCATGGACTAGTTGATGGTTGAATAATATTCTGTTCTAATGAATTTGCAATTTGATTTTTCACTTCTTGCTTCAGTACATAAGAATATCTATAATTTGTTACTGAAATGGGAACTCTTCCCTGAGTGTTCATTTCATGTTTTACTTGATTTGTGAACGTAAGCTTCTCATTTCCTAAAAAAAATATGTATTTGTTCTTCAAACACAAACTCAGTATTTCATTTTTCTTCATCGTTCAAATGTTCTCATTTCTGAAATATTTTTTTCTTTACGGTTGTTACTTTGGAAATTATTTATTTGAATATTTCCCTCACTTGTTTTTTCTTGTATTGTTTCAAGTTCAATTGGGAATGATTCGATACTTTAATCTCTTCCTGAAAAATTCACAATTGTTTTTATGAATTTTTTTTTTCGAATATTTTCACGAAACAATTTGGTATTTTCACACCTTCAGTTATTTTCATTTCAGGACAAATTCTTTCTTTCAAGTTTTTATTGTTGGAAATTATTTCAGTTTGAATTGTTCTCGCTGGAATTGTTATGATTGAACCTACTTGGTTTTCATTTATATCATCACAATATAATGGAATGTATTTGGAAAATAATTTCAGTTTTTTATTGGTGATTGTCGATTTCTGCTTTCATTTCTTCGAAAAATTCGATACCTACAAGTCCATCATAGTTGAAATCAAAATCAATTATGTAATATCTATGCATCAGATCGTTTGGACCTGCATTTATGTCTATACTTTGAGTTATTCTTGTATCACTTTGAGGATTATTTATTCCAAAAATTGAATTCTCTTCGTTCAATTTTTCAATTGATTTTTTTTATAAAATTTTGTGCTACATAAATTTTCATGAGTGAAATTGGTGCACCTGTGTCTACTAGACATTTATTTCCCTGTCTATCCTTTATATAATAGAGTTTTTTATTTGGTGAGTTCAGTATTGTTGATTATTGAACATCTCTTCTTCGTCGTTCTGTTGTAAATATGTGATTACGTTCTGTGCGAAATCCTGTTCGATCTCCGGTTGCTTCTGTAATTGATTTTCGGGTATGCATGAATTTTTCGGAACCATAGCACCCGATAGACTCGATTCCGCCATGCAGTTTAAATGATTCACGTGGTTGTTTTGCGTTCTATTTTCACTGGTATTTTTCTGAATGACTGACGGTCTATTCTGTTGTATTATATTATTCCGTTTTTGAGTACCTGATGTACTTGGAATATTTCTATTGGAATTTGAGTTCTGATTCATTTGATCAGTTCGATTCAAATTTTTATTTTTGTAGCAATTTGAGTTCTTATGACCTAGTATTTTGCAAAAATTGCAAAAAATTTGCATTCGTTGAGTGTTAGTTACACGATTGTTATACCCATAATTTTCTTTTGGATATGGTTTATTGTTTGGTTTTGAAACCGTTTGTTTCGAAATTCTGAAATTTTTCAGATGTGCAATGTTTTCTTCTTCAATTGAAAATTGTTCTGCCTCATCTAGAGTTTGTGGTCATTGTGAGCGTATCACAGAACCAAAAGGCTCGTTTGGCCCTGCTAAAACTGTTTTTAGTGCAATCTTTGATCTATTCAATGCTGCTTTTTCTTGAACGTTGAGATTTTGATCAAGAGCTACACTGTTTCTTAATTTTGTTAACAAGTCTTCTATTCTTTGAACAAAAGATAGTGAAGTTTCATTCGTTTTTTGAAATGATGGAGTTGAACCCCTCAATAATCTTTCCGTATCTCTACGATCTCCGTAGTGACCTATCAATAATTCCCTTATGTTTTCCCATGTTTGTAATTGTCTACTGGAAATGAACCTTCCAGCCCTACCAGTCAGTTTGCTTTTCATCATGAAGATAAGTGCATTGACTTGATTTCCATCTACGTTTGCTGAAACAAAGTTACATGCTTCGATGAAGTCATTTGAAGTTGCTTGATATCCATCGTATTGTGGAATCATGTCTCTTAACTCTAATGAAAAACATTCGTTTTCGTTTGCCATTTGTCTTTCTTTTCTTTGAGGTTGGAAATAAGGAAAATATGCCTCAATTCACCTTTTTGGATAGAAACAATAACTTACAGAGCAATGACGAGGAGAAGGAACTTCATGCAGACTCCCCTCACTTCTTTTCTTCGATGAGCCAGGAAATGTCGCTGGGACCCGAACGTTGGAGCTTCTTTTTTCATGTTGGTTTCTTCAACCACTGTGTTTCTTGATCCGTTCACCACAGTTTGTTTCGACAGATTTTGGTAATTTTTGGATCCGTTCACGACTGCGCCACTTTTATAACTTGGGAATCAAAGAGAATGTATCGAAAGAAAGAAAGCATTTCCTGTAAGTCCATAAGGGCTGCTAGGACGTAACATATATACTCATAATTCAAATGTGTGAATCTTCCGACGAAACAGGTACCTAGGTACTCATTGTTTACTTGATTCATTTATATAGTTCATATTATGAAATGTTTATGTAATGTTATATTCAAGTCGTATGATTGATAAGAAAAATGTGACCCATTTTTCAATACATCATTCGACCAATTCATCAGTCTGAACATTCGTCTTCGATGTACAAAAGTGTTATTTACTTTATAACTGTCAAAAGCAGCGTATTGCGCGAAACCTGGCAAACCGTTTAATCTTTCCATTTGGAATTGTGGGCATATTGTACTACCGAAGTTTCGGATTTTTTTGGCAATATATAAGACAAAAAAGAATCAATATCGATTGTCATAAGATTTTTCAATTGAAATAACTTTAGGAAAAATATAGGTTTCAACGGCCGGAGTCGATATATTTGGTGATATACGGGCTTAATGGCCGTGGTCTCGGTTGCGTATGATGCTTTCATCAAACGTCCGATTGATCTTCTCGGTTCGACAGGTTTGTGCACCACCTGATTTTATTGGCAATTCCTTCAAAACCGGATGTTTACCAAATTTTGTTATAATTCAGTTCCTCTTCTTTTTTGTTGAGATTATCCCCGTGCTTGTAGATCTCGATATCCTCTCCATATAATCGGGTGAAATATCTGGTTTTTGAAAGAATTGAAGTTCTTTGGAACCGGATGTCATGATTATGTTGTAATGCATGTCCGACTAGAGCAGATATTTCTGCTTGACCCAAACAACAATTGCGTCTGTGCTCATTAAGGCGAATGTTAAGGTTCTTCTGCATCGTAGATTCTTGAAGCTACGTTTGCTGATTTCACATGAGCTACAACGGACAGTAAACGCTGGATTTGTATGAACTGAGCAAGAGTTGGAGAAGTGACTTTTTCATCGAATTCTAGTAGTTTGTCAAAAAGTATGATAACATGCGATGTAACATGAATCATGGGACGTTGTAGAAGATGTGATTTATGGTATTACATACCAAACACCATCGAAGTCCTGCAGCAAGTAGGCTTGTTACTAACTCCCTACGCCATATCTCAGGAGCAGCATGATTATTCGCGGACCCGTCAACCATGAAACGTGGCAAGAGTCATTCGCCAACACGACAGAGAAATTCTTTCAAAGAAAAATTTCTGTCCCGTTGGTAAAGCGATCTCGGGATCTCTAGGTCGACAGGCGGACGCGGAACCACAGCGCCAACTCCCCCGCCGACAAGAATTATTCTCCTCATTTTCGTCATAGTCCTCATCATTGTTGATTCATTGGTACGAGACCCATAATTGATATTTTTATGTATTATGGAATCTTGAAAGTACCGTTACTCTCATGAATTCTGGGGCCAACAAATAAAAGTACAATTCTTGTACCTACAGAAGAAACAATGTTTAATATCTGTTTTTTCCTATAGGTAAAAAAATTTGTACTTATATCAAACAGGCCCCTATTCATCATTGTTTTCATCTCCTAAATTGAAACTCTCCATCTTATCCTCCTAGCATTTTATCTTGTCGTTCTGGTGGGAAAATTGGAATGTTCAGTAACTGATCGGCAGCTAACAAAAGAAAGGTCGGTAAAGTATTTGATGGAAATCGAAATTCACTTTGTTCCCACCAGTTGGAACAATCCATGATAGAAATATTGATACATTGGTGAGTTTGAAAATTCGACCTTCGACTACCTTTCTCTTACCAATAATTGCTGAGCGACTACAGTATCCATATCACTACAAACGTAAGGAATGATTTTTATTAACGAAGGCTCTGGCTTAGATCATCTGGAAAAAAATCTTTCACATTTGGAAGATGCTAAATTGTTATCGATTCGGCAGATAATTCATAAATTGCTTTGATGTGAGTAGATGAGCCTTGTGGACCTCGGACCGGAAGTGGTAAAAAGTCGCTATTCACACACGCTGAACACCTCCTCTGAACAGTCTTGGACGTATGCAAGGTAACACCAGAAATAAATATTATCAGAACGCTCTTTCGACACCACACCACTGGTAGCGGCATTCCCATCTATGATTTGACATTTAACGAAAAACCATTCGAATATATGTATCGGGACGATGTTAATGAACTAATTGACAGGCTGAAACTACTCATTGCATCTCAAGAGGCTGGTAATACATCTGTACACAATGAAATTGTGGCAATCATTGAGGAATTGGAGGAGGCTGGAGTCATTCGATAAATAATGAGTGTTCCAGCTCTACTGCATCAGTGTCATTATGGGCATCAACAAGTTCGGTTACAATGCTGAATCAACATCAGGCTCTGATGAAAGTCGCAAGGGTCTTGTGATTGTTCAGGTATAGACCTCAATTATACTCACGATGGAAATATTGATGTGAACTATCTGAATATAAGTCATGTGAAGATGCCAATAGATGCTGAGGATGTAACCAATAAACAGTATATGGATAACGCCACGTATAACTTGATGAAACAAATCTAAAATGGAACTCTTTAGCGAAAAAAGCTTGCATCACTTTGTGCCTGGCGAAAATAGCATGCTTATTGAAAAACGATTAACGAATAACGATGCTCAAATCGCCTAACACAAGAAACAAATTACCCAAGTGAACAATGAACTGAGCAAACGAATTTGATCCCTTATTGGAAATGGAGCAAAGAAATATGACACTCTATAATGAGTTTGTTGCAAACATTCAGAATATTCAAGATGCATTAGGTAAACACACAAATGATATCGATACCATAGCGAAGGGAGAAACCGCTTGCTTGAACAAGAGAACAGTTTTCAGCAAACATTCTAGTCAATTGAGACTGTACAATCTCAACAAAAAAGATACAACTACAGCTTGTCCAATCCATCTTGGCACAGAACTGAGAACGCATATGCCCAGGGTTCTCTGTGAAGTATACTAAGACAAAAAAAACCCTAAAATATGTGTTCACTGTGTTGAAATTTGTTCGTAAAAGGTATTTTTTGTTTCTTCATGGTCCACACTACCAGTCTGCAACTGGAGAAGTATCTGAGTTTGTGCCAAGATGGATTGGATAAGCTGTACCTTGACTGATAACTGGATGGTTTTCGATAAAATATCACCAAAATTACTTCAGTTTTACTTGGGGTGAGAGGATCGAGGAAATCAAATAGTAGCAAAGTAACATAATTTCCGTATAGTAGAATAGCAGGACCTAGGACAGTCGGTGAAATTGTTCGCATATCAAGAGCCAAACGTGTTTTCGACATGAGTTACAGGCCCAATTGGACAACAGAATTGTTTTAGGTAATCAAAGTGGAAATCACCAACCCTACTACATTCTTGTTGGGAGATATGGCGGGACGACCAATCAGTGTGCGTTTTACGGAGAGGAATTACAAAAAACGAAGAATCTCTAGGTTAATTTGGTGGAAAAAGTCCTTAGAAAGAAAGGCACGGATTATTTTGATAGAACTCATATGAATTTTGATCCTTCAATATGTGAGTGTTGATGAAAGACAGATACACATTGGATGACTAGATTGTGCACTAGTTCTGCAGAAACTGAGCGGTTTGAGTTTGATCAAATAGTAAAATGTGTTTATATGATTTATGTAACGTACTCTATCAAGTAGAAAAATTATAGAATGATTTTCTATTGAAATATTCTCTGAATAAATATATTATGGTGTATTTCGGATTTCATTGCAGTTGAGGTATTTGTTGCATTGAGAATAGAGGTGTCAGCGAGAATTATAACCAATGAAACAAATTCTGACACCTATGAAGATATGCTCTTGATTGGACATCTGAATTCCCAAAAGATAGAGTTCCTGTTCATTTAGATAAAAAAGATAAAGTTTTGTGTCCAAAATGTCACATCGAAGGATTCAGATGGGAAATTGAGGATTACCAGATTGCACAATTTTCGATAAGGAAGCAGATCGCTGTATGTTGAGACGAAAAAGAAAACCAACCTACAAGGGTTGAGCCCATTTTGGTGCTCGATTGAAAACGTTTGTTGAATGGCCGGTACCTCTTCAATAAAAACCACATCACACATATATATATACATATATATATATGTTACAGTGAAGGTTTTCACGGATACTTGAGTATGCGAAATTGGTATTCTGGGAGTTTATCCGTTGATTTGTCGGTATTGACTTTCGACGTTTCGCCAACATCTCAGTTGGCATTTTCAAGAATGTTACTGCTCCTACTTGGTGCTAGCAACTGTCCGACAAATCAACGGATAAACTCCCAGAATACCAATTTCGCATATATATATATATATATATATATATATATATATATATATATATATATATATATATATATATATATATATATATATATATATATATATATATATGTTTGTCTTCCACTATCTAGAGCACAAGTGATTTTTCAGCAATTGCAGTCGCTTTTGTAGAAATTTATAAGGACTGAAAGGTTTCTGGACATTTGTTCAAAATGAGTGAGATTGAGATCCTGATAATAATAAAGATAAGCATCCCTTTGGCGCGATAGTGCTACACCTCGGGATTGGGGAATGCAGTGGCCGCTTTATCGCTCCTCCCCTGTTTGGGATGGAGCAAGAGAGCGGCTGGTAGAAAAAAGAGTGCAGCCACCTCCCCTGCATCCTATAGTAAGAAAGTGAAAAGGACCTTAGGCTTCGGATTGCCTAATAGCGTCGGGTCCGGAAGAAAACAAGAGGTGGTCAAGTGAGTCCTACAAATAGAAGACAGTGGCCTTACCCAAGACTAGATGAAGAAGGGTACGGTTGGCTCGAAAAATCCTAGGGTTGCCATTCCTGCACACAAAATGTGTGTCTCCAGGACGATTATTTTTTCGAGAATTCCCCCTCTATATCCGTTAAGAGCTGTCAGAGACAGGTCCACTGCGGGTGAGCACTGGGCATTGAGCACTCAACTATCTTGCCAATGGGGAGGCTATTTACTCCGCATCACACCGGCCTGGGGAAGGAAGGTATTGCTACTTTCCCCGACGCTCGCAAGATAGATAGAGTCTCTTACCTTGTCATATCCTCAGTGATAGTGAAAGTTCCACCACGATTGGGACATAAATATTCTCCTTCTTGCGGTATTAGCTACCAAGTTCTCAGATCAGTGATCATTATTATTATTATATTATCATAGATCTTGGACAGTTTTATATTATTCATGTAGGCGAGTTTTAAATAACAAAATAATGCAAAGTAGCACTTATGACTTCTGATGACAAATCAGAGAATTCCTGTCAACATTGAACGCATTTCTTGTCACAACTTCATGTAGAAACTGTAATCATCTATTCCTTGGGAAAATTCAGAACAAAAAAGGCGAGCGCCCTTTCCTGTCATTACGTTGTCTATTTTTCGTTTAGCAACAGTGTGCAAAACTTTGACGTCTTTGACAACAACTTTTATTCAGAATTCCGATTTAGATCTACAATAGTACATATTACAATTAAAATTTGTTTTTTTTTTGTCGAATTATCAAACGTTAGTTTGAGAAGAAAATAGCAGTAAATAGGTGATTAAATGAGTAGTTGATGTGTTGGGCAAAAATGTTCAAGAAAATGCGATTGTAGTAGTTACTCCTATAGATTGCTAGTGACACTTCTCAACAACCTTTTCTTTTTCTCTAAAAAAGTCATAACTTCCAAAGGTATGGTTTCTTCACAAAAATTTCCTTCATTATAATATTTTTATAATTTTCTGAATCATCTGTGCAAATTCAAAGAAAAAAACGTCGATACGAAACTGACAGAATTGTCAAACATACCAATTTGCCTTAAAATCAGATTCATATTACAAAAATTTGAAGACCTAGTGATTTTAACAAGACATGGGATTAGTGGAGATCGAATTGATTTCATAAAATGCCTTGACCATGATTTTTCTCATTGGATATTGCCATGAATTGGGAACTAAACCCTGGTTCTACTTTCCCTGTGAAAAAACAAGCAATAGAATGAGAACCTGCAGTCAAGTACAGTCTATCGCCTTCTCTGCTCAAAAAGAGATCTCTTGAAGTTTTTGGATAGATAATTTTTTTTCGACAGCCAACGAAAGGAGTGATCGCTGCCTTGAGTCTCCCTTGATATTCCAAATAAAAAGTTTCTGTATTTATTCCATAGAAAAATTATAAAGTGGTGATATAAGAATCAAAGTTCAGTCATACTTAATCAGTTGTTTTAGGTATTTCAAGACATGCCGGAGAATATTACCACCAATACTGCTGAATCAAGAAAAATATGATGTTCAAGCATGTTTTTGTTAAGTAATTGGGGGAATAGTTCATCAAATGTAAAGCAGTTTGTTGAAAGGAGCAGGTAGCTCAATGAAGAATACATTTTGTTGAAAATGGATTTTCATTAAGTATCGTCCAGTAAATTATTAGTTGACATCTATTGACACAATATTGTCAGAAATGATTATTGCTGAAATAGTACAAATGAATATGTTTTATTAGATATTTTCAGAATGAGAAAATAGTTTTTTCATCAACCAAGAGCGTTTCAAGTTTTCAATAATATTAGAGAACGCTTCTCTCAGCTACTAGTTTCACAACTTCTAAAATGATGAATTGCAGGTATGTGAGGCTATTCTAGTTTTGCCATCTCCCACGTTGTGAAAAGTCAGAAAAAAACGTTTAAAAACCCAACGAATTATTTAGGTTGGACTATTTCCAAACTTAACATTCCTGTTTAGATGTATTTGTATATTTATTCTATTTGCTTGCAAAAAATTCAAATTTTCAAACTTGATACTGAAATTTACGATTCATTTCATTTACCAATAATTCTTTTCTGGAAAAATTTGAACTACACAGTTCATGTAAGTGTTATTCACACCAATGACCGAATAATAATCCAACTGTAAACAATTGTCAGTAGAAATATAACCCTCTGTTCTATCTGGAAGTGATATGTGTGAATAAATTAATTTTCAAATAATTTTTCATTATATTTGTATTAGTTAATCTTCATTAATATATATCTGTAAAAAATGGAAAGCGTGCACTCTATTGAAGTAGAGATGTGAAATTGTTCTATTTCGAAAAGTTATAATATAAAGTTAATAAAAGTTAGATGCCTTGTAATATCTGTATTGGTACTGGAGTCTAGTTGATGAAAAAAATGTAAAACATACAATACTGTAGGGTGTTGAAGAAATCCAATTCATCAAAGTATTAGGTACTCTCATTTTTCTCACTGAAATAAGATTTGCTGTTTTTCAATTCTTTTTTGTTCCTTATGAACTTTGGAACTATACTACCAAGCAAAATCTAGTAAATCTCTGTTATGCTAGTTGTAAGTTATCTGTCGATCCTATGTTCATTTTGAAAAGCTACGGGTAAGAAAGGTAGCGAGTGGTATTAAGCTGCCTTAGGGTGGATTTATGCCGCAAAAATTTACACTAAACTAGAATTCACATTTACACTTCAACTTCACCTAAGAAGATGAAACTTACATTTTATGCAGGAAAATTAAAACTGAATTGAAATTAGTGGTTTGATAACTTTTATATTTCTAGGGTCAATTATTGACACTATTGTGTGTCCGGAAACATCATATAAAGGAGTTCGTGAATAGAATCTAAAATCAAGAAGAATACAAGACATTTTTGAAGTTTGACATTTGATTTGACATCTGGCACTATTTGGAGTTAAGATAAGTACAACCATTTTACCATATTCAATTCATTGTATGCCTTATCCCATTTATAAATCTCACTCATATTTTCCATCTTCGAGAATGTCTCTGTATGGAATCGTATTAGAATAACCCTGGGGCAGATTCTGCTTGTCGTAGAAGGCGACTAAGAGATAACAAAAAAAGCAATTTATTTCCAACAGGGGTACCCAGTTACAGGAAAAGCTATTAATACAAAGTATATATAAAAAGTATTGAAAATAGTAAATATATTTCAAAGTAAATGCTAAGACGAAATTAAATATATATCACAAAGAAGGTTACAAATTTTGCAATGTAGCAGTATTAAAAGTGATTGTTGATACATGTTACAACGGCATTCAGGGAGTCGAAATGAATGTCGCAATTTTTACAGATTTTATTGAAGCTACTGCATATAAAGTTCAATGGTGATCGTAGCATAACGTTTGTGCGTGGTGCTTCGCAATAAAACTTCTGATTGTGTCGACCTCCAAATCTTGGTACTAAGAAATTGATCTCGGTTAAAAGAACAGTACTGTCGATATTGTTGTTAATTAATTTATACAAAAAATTTATACCAAGAATAACTCTCCTCTTTTCCAAAGATGTCATATCAAATCGTGACAACAAGATATTGTGATCAGTAACTCTTGTAGGATACTGTCCATCAACTTTCAGACTTAAATATTTCAAGAACTTCCTCTGCACGCTTTCAATCGATGTTTTTCGGTAGTCGTAAACTGGATTCCATAACACAGAGCCATACTCCAACTTAGATCTAGCATACGCAAAATACAGCAATTTCAAAGTGGCAACACTTTTGAAGTTTTTGCTGTTTCTGTAAATGAATCCAAGCATTCTATTTGCATCGGCAGTCATATTTCTGATATGTGGTGTAAATGTTAATTTACTGTCATATGTTATGCCAAGGTCTTTTATCTCGTGTACACGGTTGATTGCATTATTATCAATCGAATAATCGTACATCAAAGTTCGCAATTTTTTTGTGAAAGATATCATTTTACATTTGGACACATTCAGTTGTAGATGATTATCGTTGCACCAAAGTTTGATTAAATCTAATTCAAATTGGACTCGTTGGCAGTCTGTAATATCGTCGATTTTGTAATAGAGTTTTAGGTCGTCTGCGAAAAATAGGCAAGGAATATTCAAAGAGGTTGCCAAATCATTAATGAAGATTAAAAACAAAAGAGGTTCGAAATTCGAACCTTGTGGCACTCCTGGCGTAACTACGTACGGAGCCGATTTCAAAAAGATTCGTATTCCACGAATTGTTTTCTGCTGACTAGATAAGAATCAATTAGAGTAACCAGTTGGTGAGAGAATCCCAACTTTGTTAATTTATTGAGAAGCACATGATGGTCTATTTGATCAAAGGCTTTTTGAAAGTCTAAATAAATAACATCGACTTGTTTTTGTTTGTCCAGGTGAGTACAGAGATATTGATTCAAACATGCAAGATTCGTCATACATGATCTTTGTTGTACGAAACCATGCTGAGTAGTAAAAATGACTTTTTGAACATGAGAGTACATAACATTTTGCACACATATCTCGAAGAGTTTGGAAAAGTTACATAAAATTGAAATTGCCCTGTAGTTTGTAATATTGCTAGAGTCACCTTTTTTCAATATCGGACAAATTTGTGCGGTTTTCCACTGCTCGGGAAACGCACACATTGTTAAAATCAAGTTGAATATGCTCATCAGAGGCATAGAGAGAATGTCGATACAGTCCTTCACCACAAGACTAGGAATACCATCCACGCCTGCGGTGAGTTTGTTTTTTAATTTTTTTGAAGCAGCTACAATATCGGTATTGGAGAAGTTAGAGATGTTCAAAATGTCTAATTCAGAATTATGAGTATTTTCACGAGACAAGTTCTCGTCAGAAACCAAGTAAACACTCCTGAAATACTATGCGAATCCATTGACAATATCCCCGGGCTTGTCAAACACCGCATCACCAAGTTTCATGATACCTGGAATACGCGAATGCCCTTTTTTACTGTTTATGAATGACCAAAAAGTCGAACTGTCATGTAAAATATTGTTTTCAGCTGTATTTGTAAATTTATTATATGCTGCATTTATTTTAGTTTTGACAGTTTTTCTCAGATCCGAATATTGATTCTGATAAAAAGCTGTTTTGTATTTCTTGAAGTTTTTATGAACTGATTCTTTTTTTTAATATGATAAATAATATCGGCATCGAACCATGGAGGAAATTTACGTGTTTTAACTGTTCTCAGTGGAACTGTTCGAATGAAAATGGTATGTAATTTTTGATATAATAAAGCACATGCCGTCTCGATATCAGTACATTCGGAGACATCACGCCATTCGGTTGTTCGGATCGGTTCATACATAGCTGGAAAATTTGCTTTACGAAAATTAAGTTGTTTATTGGCATCTGTTGTATTAATAGCAAAGTCATTGATGTGAGGAGTACGACAGTCCATCGCCCGGTGGGATACCACCGTACCAACTATATGTGCTGTGAAGTGTTAATTCACGTTTCAGTGAATTCAGTCAATGATGATGATGTCTCTCAGAAACTCCGGAAGTAAATACTTCCCCAATTGGATTTTCGTGTTGGAGGTACTCGGGGGGAACCTTCATCGAGAGAATCGATTAATGTTATATTCGTGGTATGAATAAAAATATCAATGATGTGCATAACCATCTGCAAACCAAAAAACCTGAAATTCCTATTCTAACTGAAATTCAAGTCAATTCATATACGAATAATGTACATATGCTTTGTCCAGGTTATGAATTCTATTCTTGCTTTCGTTTCAAAGGTGATGTTTGTCTATACTCTAGGAATTATCTATCGTGCCAACGCGAAGAAGGGCTGGAACCGAAAGATTTTGACGTGATGTGGTTTGAACTTGTCAATCATCAACAAACTATATTTGTCTGTTGTCTTTATTTATCACCTAACAATGACTCTTTTGACAGACTATTTGAATTTCTAGCGGAAAAAAACGACTTCATCAAAGAAAACCATCCAACAGCTGAGGTCACCATAATGGGTGATTTTAATGTACATAATTCTTCATGGATTAAATTCTTGAATAGAACAGATGAAAGAGGGCGACAGGCAGAGGTATGTGCCATAACTAATGACCTGGAACAACTCATAGATCAACCTACTCGTATTCCTGATACGAATAACCAATTTGCCAATACACTGGACTTCTTTCTCAGTACTCATCCTGATATTTATCAGATCAAAATTTACTCCTCCTTGGGTAATTCTGATCACACTTTGATTACAAGAACTTGTTCGTTTTTGGCTCCAATGAATGGTTGAGTTACCTGCACATCGTGTCTGGCATTACAAGTCATAGACTGGGACTGTCTTCGAATGTTTTTCTCTGACTTTCCTTGGAGAAGGGGCTGTTTTTCATCTGGTGATCCCACTCTATGTGCCCAAGAAATCTCTCATACCATTATTCTGGAAATGGAAACATTCGTTCTGAGTAGTTAAGAGACCACAGTCTGAGAAACCATGGTTCAATAAAAGCTGCTCTAAGGCTGTCACATCCAAACAAGCGGCATTCAATTGCTGGCGCCAAGACCCCAGAGACGAGATCTGAGTATGTTAACGCAAGAAATAGGTGTAGTGCAACAATTGAAACTGCTGAAGAAGTACATAATCATAAAATTCGTCCAAACCTTGTTGAATGTCCAAACGGTTCTAGTTCGTTTTGGTCATTTGCTAAATTTGTCGCCAAAAATTTCACTTTTAGTTGATTTCCCCCTTCAACCAAAGAATATGTATCACGAACCACCACTGCCAACAAAAAGCAAATATATTTGCAAAAATGTTTGCTGGAAATTCTACTCTGGACTCAGCGGAGAAAAATCCTCCGAATATCACGCCTGTCGACAGTAATATGCCTGAGATAATTTTTCACCAAACAAATATAAGAAATATTTTAATGGACCTGAAGACGAATAAGGCTTGCGGATCTGATGGAATTCCAGTACTTGTTCTGAAAGTATGTGACACATGTACTGATATAGTGTGCGAAGGATCTACCACGCAAGAGATGGAAACGTCGGAGGAACCAACAACGGTCCAAGAATTTTCTGAGAAAATTTCGGTATCTGTGGCCTCTTGCTCGAGAACATAAAGAAATGAGAAAAAAGAACTGAATAATGCATCGGCTCTGTTCACAACTGAAAGAATCAAAAGAAAACGGGAAAAAATGATATTACTGAACTTGGTAGCACACTTCAGGGTGCACTCAGTGAGTATATCCGCAGCAAGAAAGAAAATTTGCAACCCCAGCTTTGTGAGCTAGAATCACAAGATGTACTCTTTGGAAAATAGGTCACCGAGTATCTATCAGAAATAAAGGATGCAAGAAGAAACAAATAAAGTGTGCGATATTACAATTATTCATAAACTGAGGACAAAGAGAGAAAGAGATATATAAATATAGATGACTAAGGGCCAGTTGTACATGCTCCAGTGAATTATGGTTCAGGTGAACCGTTCAGTTGTCAAGCAACAAACGATTCTTTTGGCTACTGCTTAGCAACTGAACTTGGTTCACAGAGTAGAACTGGCCCTATCATTTTCCTAGGTATATTTTTGAAGCATACAGTTTTTATATTCATTATGTGATATTCTATCCAAATATCAGTGTGAGAATTTTTTGTATTTTCATATAGGGTAAACTGTTGATTTGTTTCATTCAGTACAAATTCATTTCGAGTTATGTTTCTGTCTTCATATGTTCCATTCTGATAAAATTTGTTAATAAGAAGTTTTTGATATATTGTGTTGATAACTCGGCAAACCAAGCCCTTTCGGAAATAGGAAATATGTTCATAACATGGCTGATTATTTTGTTTCAGATGGACTTGATCAATTTCAATCCAATAATAAGTATTGGAAAAAATTACTAAACAAAGGAATTGAGGGAAAATAGAAATCACTGCACACTTGATTAACTTACTGTCCATCGTGAAACCTGGAGGAACAGAACTTGCCAAAACATATTCCATCTACCAGGGGACACTGCCTTCTGGTGAATTGAAATACTGTAAAGTTTATTTCTGTTTTCCATGATATTTCTTGCACCATTATTTGTCCCAATCGCAATCTTCCTTTTTCCATAGCCCCATATGCTTATGCAATGACAAAGCTGCATCTTCTACAAAAAAGTGTAACAACACGATATCTGTTACAGGCAATGATTTTCCAGTTGGCAAATTCATTTCATTGTTTGAAATAGATTTGCCAAAACTAGAATCTGCAAAGACTGTGGAATCATGAAACCCTCCAGCTGCTCCTATATCCACCAGAGTGAATTTTTAGAAGGCGTCACAGGCTGCTATCAAAACTATACTATGAGATTTTTCGTAATTAAAGAACCCCCTCCCAGCATTATATGGAACGTGTACATTAACATTGTTTTCAATAGTGGAAAAAATAACCACTTGCAATAATTCTGCAGTCTTGTTCAGTTGGTGGTTTCAGAACGATTGGCTGAAGGGTCTCCCAGAGTACTTTGGTGGTTTCTTCAATAATGGGACTAACTGTTGTCAAACTCTAAGAATGGCCAAATGCTATCTCTTGCATAGAACATCCCGCAGAAAGAAAACTGAAAACAATATGACATTAATCAAGAATTTGTATTTCCAATTGTTCCACTCACTGTGAAGTTGGAATGAGCTGGTGGAATAGACCGTTTTGTTGGATCCTTTGATAATTTGTGTTCTACTAATGACAACAAATGGAAAAAAATTGTTGTCATTCTAGTATATTTGAAGAACAGTTCGGTATCTTTCTTCACCAGCACGAGGGCTAATAAATTAGCATGAATTTTTTTTTGTGTCTGTGTATAGGTCTAACAGCAAATCGCATCTTTCGTTTTTATTCAATCAAATAAATACTTGCTTATATAAAAAACAAACCAATACACTCGTCTTCAATAACATTACCTATGCGTGTACTGCAAGTTGAAACTCGAAATTTGTATATATATATATATATATATATATATATATATATATATATATATATATATATATATACTAGATTTGGAAGTTCTCAGGTTTGCGGTCTGTTTACTAATAAAACTCATTTGTTCTTGATCTCAATATTTCGCTAATGTTTATTAGCTTCATCAGGAGAAAAGCTACAAAGAATGTGACAAAATTGTACAAGATTGAATCGAAAATAACAGTTCTACTTACAATCATAGAATTAATATTCCTGGTGTGTTCATTGCCTTGGGAAGCTGAATCAAACTACCCATGCTCGCATAGTTACTGCCTCACTTAAACTGAATCAGCTAGGCAAAATTCATGTTAATAGGAGTCCCTCAGCTGTACCAGGCAATGATGTTAATTAACGTTGATCTAAGGGTTTTTATAAGTAAGCACATGTCTGTCCTTATTTTTAAATATTACAAAAGTGATTTAATAGAACTCAAAATATTGCAATAAATGTTACTTAACTGACCTGTATCGGTTTTATAATTAACTGTATTTGGTTTTTTGTTAATGTGGTACATTTCAAGGAACAACCTGGTTTTCTGGTTACTGACTCTGTCTAGGATTTTTACATTCGAATAGTCAAATTGATGGCCGGTTTTTTGGGAGTGGTCGACTGCTGCACAAGAGTTTTTTCCTAGTCGGGCATCGCTCTTGTGGAGGGCTATTCTTTGTTTGAGCCACTGCGAGGTCTGTCCCACATAACATTGGTTACATCCACCACACGGGATTTCATATATAACGTTGCTGTTAAGTGGGACAGGTGTTTTGTCTTTGACTTTTGAAAAGAGATCCGAAATTTTTGTGGTGTTGTATCTGGCTATTTTTATCTGTGGAAAATCTTTGAAAATATTTGTGATTTGGTGGGATAATTTGTCTACAAAAGGAATTTATTTGTATTTGAACTGTATGTTACAATCTTCAGTTGGTCCGTCATAGAAATTAGAGTTATAAATTAGTTTCTTTAGGATATGTTTAGGATATCCGTTGTTCGTGAAGATGGCAAATAATTTCTTTAGGTTCTGTTTTAAAAAAGTTTCATGACAAATATGTGTGATTCTGTTTTTCATGGCAATAACTGTATTGTATTTTTGATTTGTGGGGTGATTGGATGCGAAATTAATGAATCTACCGGATGCGGTTTCCTTTTGATACCAGTCCAATACTATCTGGTTTTTTTCCGTTCGTATTAATCTGGTGTCTAGGAACGGGACGCTACTGTGTTTTTCTTGTTCTACTGTATCAACTTCTACTTGTTGGACTGGTATCAAAAGGAAACCGCATTCGGTAAATTCATTAATTTCGCATCCAATCACCCCACAAATCAATGATACAATACAGTTATTGCCATGAAAAACAGAATCACACATATTTGTCATGAAAATTTTTTAAAACAGAACCTAAAGAAATTATTTGCCATCTTCACGAACAACGGATATCCTAAACATATCCTAAAGAAACTAATTTATAACTCTAATTTCTATGACGGACCAACTGAAGATTGTAACATACAGTTCAAATACAAATCAATTCCTTTTGTAGACAAATTATCCCACCAAATCACAAATATTTTCAAAGATTTTCCACAGATAAAAATAGCCAGATACAACACCACAAAAATTTCGGATCTCTTTTCAAAAGTCAAAGACAAAACACCTGTCCCACTTAACAGCAACGTTATATATGAAATCCCGTGTGGTGGATGTAACCAATGTTATGTGGGACAGACCTCGCAGTGGCTCAAACAAAGAATAGCCCTCCACAAGAGCGATGCCCGACTAGGAAAAAACTCTTGTGCAGCAGTCGACCACTCCCAAAAAACCGGCCATCAATTTGATTATTCGAATGTAAAAATCCTAGACAGAGTCAGTAACCAGAAAACCAGGTTGTTCCTTGAAATGTACCACATTAACAAAAAACCAAATACAGTTAATTATAAAACCGATACAGGTCAGTTAAGTAACATTTATTGCAATATTTTGAGTTCTATTTAATCACTTTTGTAATATTTAAAAATAAGGACAGACATGTGCTTACTTATAAAAACCCTTAGATCAACGTTAATTAACATCATTGCCTGGTACAGCTGAGGGACTCCTATTAACATGAATTTTGCCTAGCTGATTCAGTTCAAGTGAGGCAGTAACTATGCGAGCATGGGTAGTTTGATTCAGCTTCCCAAGGCAATGAACACACCAGGAATATTAATTCTATGATTGTAAGTAGAACTGTTATTTTCGATTCAATCTTGTACAATTTTGTCACATTCTTTGTAGCTTTTCTCCTGATGAAGCTAATAAACATTAGCGAAATATTGAGATCAAGAACAAATGAGTTTTATTAGTAAACAGACCGCAAACCTGAGAACTTCCAAATCTAGTTTATAAAGTACGGTCGAGAATACATCACAAATATATATATATATATATATATATATATATATATATATATATATATATATATATATATATATATATATATATATATATATATATATATATATATATATATATATAGATATATATATATCAACTTTGTTGAGCACTCCATTGTGATTTTTTCGAAGAATGTGAAAACTTGTCCTTGTATTCGAATTATTCAATTATTCATTTCATATTGACATCAGTTATTATCTATACTATAATGATTTTATGAATATTCCTGGTGTAATTACGCTCATGATATTATGTATTGTATCTGTTTATTGAAAAGCTATTGGATAATTAATTTTTCATTTATTTTCATTATGAGTATTATTTATTAATGTTCAAATAGTATTCCTGAAAACATGTGCCAATACACAGACATTATATTATTTTTCGTAATCTCATACTGTTATTTTCAGATGACAATTGAAAGATTAATGTTGAGAGCCTCCGTCCATTAGGATTTTTTATCGGCTGGCGCCCGTTATAATATTATTGTAATATTGTTAAGCTGTTCCATGACAACACGATGTTGGGATTTTTCTGTAGAATTACGAGGTACGTGGTTTGTACTTTGCTCGGAATCAAAATGTAATCTTTCAGCGGGATTACGAAAAATCTTGAACGATCGTAGACGATACGCAAATAACGTTTCATTTACATATTCAACCTCATCTGTTTTTTGCTACATATTGGCCTTGTAACGTTCATAATAACAATGTACCACGTGGCGTATGTTAGGAAAATCTAATACACCTCATATATATCATCTAGAAGTCAAAGAATGCTTTATTTTACAGCAAAATGACATTTTTCAAAAAAAGCAATATTATATGTGATCCCATGCTTCCTGGGTAACAAACAATACTACTTTGTCTGCACTATTAGAACTTTCATTTCCGAGTACAATGTAAACAATTGTTATGGTAAATAACTGAAAACCAAGAGGTCCATTATTATTTCACCAATTCATAGTTGACTGTATTCAGTTCCAGATAGTTCCATGGTAACATGGATTCCAGGTGATGGAATCGGGTTTGTATCCTAGCTGGCCGGCTTGTATCCCAAATAACGGGAATCCACTCTTATAATTATTGTAACACTGGTGGTCCAGAAGACTTGAGAGGGCACTGTAATCTGTACTATAGTCGGGCCGTTCAAAAAATAGAAGTCAAGGACGCGTGAACAGTGAATGCCTGCATCTATATATGGCCTGCGCGACGTGGCCACGCCTTCTAAACTGAAATAAATGAAGAACTGTTTAGACTGTACTGTACTCATTTGTGCTTTGTATTTTCGTGTGTTACGTTAATTGAATAATATGGGTGGAAACACTCTTTCACCTCTAAGAAAAAGAAAAAAAAAGACATTCAACTGTAGACAAAAAAGGTGTGATTATGAACACTTATAAAAAAGCATCCCAAGAGTTAATGGGAGAACAGGGAAATGCGACGTTTTTGTTGAGTGGTGTAAATCGGACTTGTAACACTGGGGAGAGGAACATTCAAAGAGTGCGTGCCGTTCACGTGATCATTCTATCTTTTCAGCGGCTACACTATAGGTGAAATTCAGTTTGTTTTCCAAAAATGCGGGTGAACTATTGAAAGTGAAAATTAGTAGCACCAACTTGTTGAGTTGTCGATGCGTACTTGACTACTCATATATATCACTACACGATTGCGCAATGTCCTGGTCTCGGTTTTAGGCGAACATGAAAAACTCTCTTATGCTCGAAAAGATTTTCAATACCAGGTGAGTCAATAATACAAAAGAATAAAGACTATAACTAATTTCGAATAATAATAATTGATATGAATAATTGTATGAAAAAATTAAACGAGCAAAAGCGAGAAGTGGACGGAAAACTAATATAAGCCTTTTGTTAACAATAGGAATTCCGGTTTCCGTCCTTGTGGCGCTCATCTTTGTGTCAAATAGTAAATGCACTCACATCATAGTCTATGATAATAGTATTGATTTTCCTGCGTATGCAGCAAAAGTAATACTTTGATGATTGATATGGGTCTGGAGGAGTAAGTACTCCTAAATCGTCATCATTCTCTATATGTTTTTCAAACTATAATTACCATTTCATCACTTCCAATTTCTATCAAAGTTTGTTTTTATTTATCACTACTGAAGAAATAAAAAGATTGTGGGAATCGAAAAAATTTGCAAATACAATATCCTACATAGGCATATCATTATAAACAATCGGAAAAAAAATTTCATATTCAACTCGTCATCAAAGTAGATAGACTGCCTTAGCTGAATTCCTATGAACTATCAGCCGCGACAGTCTACTACTTTGCCGCCCATTGAATCAAATAACTATTGTGTCATTTGGTGAGTCATCACTTTTGTTTATATAATCCTCTCTGGACCTCAGAAGAGTCACATCGCCCTAGTCATTTCTGGCTTCGTAAAGCTTGCATTCATCGAATATTTCGGAGAAATAATAGCGATTTCGTAAATTTTCATGAACAAAATATGTTATTATATTTGTGTAATGAGAACGCTATGTGTCCTGATAGTTTAGATTTCCAAGTCTGAAGGAATTTGAGCATCTGTAAGTTTTTTTTTACTTATGCCGATTCTGTTCATTTTCTCGAAAATTGATGTTTCGATCGACATACGAGGAGCAAAGTGTGTGGTAGTAAAGAAACTTCTTCGTCTAGACAAAATTGTCGTGCTGAAATACCGGTGATGCAATTTTTCCTCACGAGATGAAGGAACATTTTCTATACATTTTCTCATACATTCCAACTTGCAAATAAGGTTAGTTGACTTATTTATCTTTGATTTGTTATCATTTGCTGATTAATTCAACATTGCGATTATAAACAAGGTTTGCTAGAAAGTGCAGCGGATCTCGAGGGTCAAGAAAAAAACCTGCGCGTCCCTATTCAATACCCCGCTTTTCAAAAGTGTTCAAAGAAGCTGATTCATCGTTTGTTTAAATGTGAATATCTCAATTTTCCTGTCACAACGTTATTTTCTTTGATCAATCAAACCTTTAAATTCATTTTTGACCAAAAAATCTATTTCAACCTATTGTTTGGATTGATTACCTCATTTGATTTGTATTTTCATCCATTCGTTCTGAACAACAGGTTTCAATAGAGTTAATAATGTAGACAATGGAAGTCCGAACCATTACCATTTATTTTTCAATTTATTCAATTCATATCAAAGTCTACAGAGTATACTGAATGTTACTTCACTTTTCACATTGAGGATAGCTTTTCCCGATCTGTGATTGAAATTCTGAACCGTTTTCCTGGTTCTTTCTCTATGGTGGTGTATCAGATTTGCTACGTTGCCTATTCCATTGGTATTGGTGGTGGAGAGGTGTGTGTCTATCTGCATTTCAATAAGGATCAATTTCTCGTAATCATCCAAACTGAATTGGTGTTCTCCTCAGCCCATTTCTTCATATACAGATTCACACCAAAGAAAAGGCCTGTACGGTTCAAAGAACACCGCGTGAATCAAGAGATGACATTTGAAAATTAGAAAGAGATAGATCAGCTTTTTTCGAGAAGAGACATGCCTGGGTTTTCCCAGCATTAAATTCAACCAAGTTGATGTTACCCCATTCTATTATTTTCGCCAAGTCATCGTTAATGGTACTGACGTGAATGCTTCTCTGAATTTTTGTTTCTCCAATAATCTCACATGGGGAAACCATCTGAGATCGATCGCTGAAGGTGCTTTCTAGAAGCTTGGAGACCTGTCGAACCTCCCTTGCTCAGGGATCCTTTTTGAATAGAACAGCTGAGCTTTGGAACTCCTTGCCGAGAGAGATTCTTCCTGAGGCTTAAAAACTTCAAAAATTCGAAATGAATGTTAATTTGTATTCCCTGTTCCTTGATTTATGCGGTGTTCTTTGAACATTACAGGGCTTCCCTTTCTTTCGTGTGAATCTGCATATAAAAAAAATGAAAAATCAAATCAGCTTCAATGTCAGCAGAAACAGTTTCTATCGACAAAATCATTGTATTGGTAAAACAAGTTTAAACTTTAAAAATAATAAAATGGTACTGATACAGACTTATTAATAATGAAATGTGTATAAGTAAAATGTACAGGCCAGGTGCTAGCTAGTAAAATGACTTAGTAGGCACAGCCACATAATGAAAGCATATTGAAATAAATAACAATAAGAGCACAAGCGTATCACTACGTCGAATTCCCATTTTGCCGAATTCCCATTACACATAATTCCCACTGCGCCGAAAAGCAGCATTACCACTTACGTCACTAATACACGGTCATTATCGAAGCATTCGGCGTAAATGAAGTTCGACGTAGTGCCACATGCACTTTCGATATCGATATCAGAAGCACAGGAGTGGCACTACGGCAAACTACGAATCGTCGTTTGGTCATCTTTCGGATTTTTTTCAAAATGAGGAAGGTGAATACGTCAAATTCCCATTACGCCGAATGGAATCAAGATTCGAAAACGATCGTGTTTTGGTGACGTAAGTGGGGGGGGGGGGTGCTTTTCGGCGTAGTGGGAATTTGGCGTAATGGGAATTTGCCGTAATGGGAATTCGACGTAGTGATACGTCCCGGCGTATTTTGATGCCAACAAAAAAGGGTCACTACTTAAAAATTCTTCCATGTTGTAGAATGGGTGAGTATTATTACGCTATAAGGTAGACACGATTAAATTTCCACAAAATTTTATTGTCTTCGCGACATGTTTCGGTACACTGTACCTTTATCAAGCGAATGTATTTAAACACTAAATTATTCTTCGCTAAAAGCTCCTTAAATATATCAGGGCCTACTCTAATTATCTATGATTCCTAGAATAATACCACTGACAATGATGATGATTCTTAACTGATGCTGATAACTGATACTGATTCCTAATAATAATTATGATATCGGACCATAGTTACTACTTATTGATTGAATAAGTTCAACAAAGGGGAACTATTGAGATCCAATTGATCATTTAACAAACAATTTGAATTTTTTAATTTATTGATTTCCAAAAATTCTAAATAATTAAGTCTAATGCCCTTATTTTCAATATGCAGAATTTCGAAATTTTTATCGAAGTCATAGCCTTCCTCCAAAATATGATTGGCATATGATGAATGAGTTGTTTTCTTTTCATAATTCATACGATGTTCACGTATGCGGTTTTTGAATGGTCTACCTGTCTGGCCAATATATACTTTGGAGCAAGATCCACAATTCAATTTATAAACTCCTGATTTTTCATCTTTTATTGTTTTATCTTTGTTATTCTTGATAAACCTTCCCAACGTGTTATCTGTTCTATATGCTACTTTTAAATTTTGTTTATGCAAAAATGAAGCTACTTTTTCCGTAGCAGGTCCTGAATAAGTTAAGATTCTATAATTATTGTCATGGGTCCTCAAAGTAGGGTACACTTCTTGGATAGCTTTTCTATGTAGTTTTTTAGCAAGAATATTTTCTATTAATTTGACTTGATATCCATTGTTAACTGCTATTTGTTTTATGATATTTAATTCTTTGTTGAAATTGTCCACAGAAAGAGGACATACAGGACATAACTGTTCCAGATAACGCAAAATTAATATCATTTGACGTTCAAAATCTTTTCCCTAGTATACCTCCACAAGATACCATAATCTTAGTCGAAGGTTTACTAGATAAAAATCATGTTAATCCGCCCATTAAACAAGAGATATTAGACCTTTTGTCGATATGTCTTGAACAAAATTACTTTCAATTTGACAATAAAGTATACTCTTCATCTGACGGTTTGATCATGGGAAATCCGCTAAGTCCTCTACTGGCAGAAATTTTCATGGACAATCTGGAAAATATAATTCATAAACATCCACTGTCGCAACAGTTTTTGTATTGGTACAGATATGTAGATGACGTTATAGTTTGTTTTAAAGGCACCAACAGACAATTAGATACATTTCATAAATATATTAACACTATTCATCCAAATATTCAATTCACAATAGAGATGGAAACAGATAATTCAATTAATTTCTTAGACTTGACAATAGGTAAAGCCAACAGCAAACACCACTTTGCTATTTTTCATAAACCTTCCCACACTGATATCACTATTCATAATAATTCGGTACATCCATATAAACATAAAATATCAGCATACCATAGTATGATACACAGATTAGTAAACATTCCTCTTTCTGTGGACAATTTCAACAAAGAATTAAATATCATAAAACAAATAGCAGTTAACAATGGATATCAAGTCAAATTAATAGAAAATATTCGTGCTAAAAAACTACATAGAAAAGCTATCCAAGAAGTGTACCCTACTTTGAGGACCCATGACAATAATTATAGAATCTTAACTTATTCAGGACCTGCTACGGAAAAAGTAGCTTCATTTTTGCATAAACAAAATTTGAAAGTAGCATATAGAACAGATAACACGTTGGGAAGGTTTATCAAGAATAACAAAGATAAAACAATAAAAGATGAAAAATCAGGAGTTTATAAATTGAATTGTGGATCTTGCTCCAAAGTATATATTGGCCAGACAGGTAGACCATTCAAAAACCGCATACGTGAACATCGTATGAATTATGAAAAGAAAACAACTCATTCATCATATGCCAATCATATTTTGGAGGAAGGCCATGACTTCGATAAAAATTTCGAAATTCTGCATGTTGAAAATAAGGGCATTAGACTTAATTATTTAGAATTTTTGGAAATCAATAAATTAAAAAATTCAAATTGTTTGTTAAATGGTCAATTGGATCTCAATAGTTCCCCTTTGTTGAACTTATTCAATCAATAAGTAGTAACTATGGTCCGATATCATAATTATTATTAGGAATCAGTATCAGTTATCAGCATCAGTTAGGAATCATCATCATTGTCAGTGGTATTATTCTAGGAATCATAGATAATTAGAGTAGGCCCTGATATATTTAAGGAGCTTTCAGCGAAGAATAATTTAGTGTTTAAATACATTCGCTTGATAAAGGTACAGTGTACCGAAACATGTCGCGAAGACAATAAAATTTTGTGGAAATTTAATCGTGTCTACCTTATAGCGTAATAAATATATGTGAGATTACTTAACAAGATTGTTTTTTGGTAGAGGTAGAGGTAATCTTAATTTTTGCGATGCTCGCGTGTTATGGTATGAGGGCAGTGTAATATATTTGTTACGAATCTTATTTAGTTAGCTAGAGTTTTGTAAAATAAAGATTGAAGTAACTGTGAGGACTCTATGATTTTTGCAAAGGTCCCTGCAAGAATTTAGTGTTTTTACTTTACAGAGAGTCCTCATTTGCTGGGATTCCTTCAGATCTGCAACTCTTGTTCGTATTCAGGTCCATTGAAATACTTTTATATTATTGATGAAAAATTATTTCAGGAATGACTGTTGACAGTCCAAAGTAAAATATCCAGCAAACATATTAGCAATTATATTCGATTTTTGTTAGGCAGTGGTGGCTTGTGATATATCCTCTTTGGTTAACGAAGAAAATGAACTAATAGTGAAGTTTTTAGCGGCAACTTCAGCAGATGACCAAAACGAACGAGAAACGTTTGGACATTCAAGAAGTCTTGAACGAATTATATGATTACGTGCTCCTTTACCAGCTTCCATTCTTGCACTGTACCTATTTTTTGAGTTAACATACCTACTCAGATCTCGTTTCTGAGGTTGGATTGAATGTCGCTTGTTTGAATGTGTCAGCCTTAGAGCAGCTTTTATTGAACCATGGTTTCTCAGACCGTGGCGTTTTTGTACTACTTTGAATAATTGTTTCCATTCGCAGAATTATGGTATCAGAGATTTATTGAGCACATAGAGTGGGATCAGCAAATGAAAAGGGACCCTTCTCCAAGGAAAATAAGAGAAAAACTCAAAGGTCATTCCAGTTGGTTGACTTGTAATGCCATACAGAACGTGTGGGTAACTTGCCATTTATTGGAGCTGAATACGAATGAATGTTCGAAATCAAAGTATGATCAGAATTACCCAAGAGGGGGAGTGAATTTTGATCTGATGGAGATCAGGATGGGATGTGAGAAACAGATCCAGTTTAATGGCAAATTGGTTCTTCGTATCAGGAATACGAGTGGGTGATCCATTAGTTGTTCCAGATAATCAGAGTATGCGAACCCGCTGCAAAAACTACCAGAATTGTAGAGCAGAACCCAGGCAAATTATTTGTGAAAGGGAAGATTACAGGCCGCACGAATCTCGTCAAACATCGAATCACTCAGAAATGGAAAAGCACATAAAACATAATAGATATAGAATAGACTATGGTCAGTTATTTATATACTTTGGAGAGGGTACTTCACGACCTAATTAACAGCCCATTGAAATAATCGGTTCTGAGAATAGACACCACATACTCTTAATTGCTAGATTGAAGCCACCATCTAAGCACCGATAATATAAACCGATTGTTAATCATGTCATGAAGTACCCGCTCTCACAATCTAAGGTAGTGCAAACACTACCAGCGAAAGTTTTCCATGATCCAGTATGGACTTTGTCTCTCAACTACAAACTATTCTAACTAATTTTTCAACCATCAACTGAAGAGCGGACTGATAGGAATAGGCTTCCATACTATTTTTACATTTTGCTATTTCAAGACTCAATGCATGGAGTAACCTTGAGTCATGCACATCAGTAATCAGTCTCAGATTGCTTTCACTAATTCGGTGATCCTTGTCCAGAGCAAGCTGGGCGACACTGGACTTTTCTACCGTATATCTTTCCCGTATTTCATGTTTTTAAAACCCTTATGTTCTGGAAAATGTATTCATTGTTTCAATTTTCTTGTAATATTACCAAATATTTATAAATGAATAAATGAATTCATTTATTTCCAGGAAAACAGAGAGTTTGTAGGAAATTGTACTGTAGTATGAGACGAGCAAGATAATTATATGAAACCCAGACATAACACAGAATGGATTATGAATTAAAATCGAATAAATAAGAAATCAACACATGATATACGACATAGAAAAATTCAAATTGAATCATCAAAATATTCAATGATAGAATAGAAGGCTTCACCAAATTGATTTTCATTTGATGATGAATTGAAATCGAATAAATAAGATATCATTACATGATATACGAAATGGAACGATTCAAATTGAATCGTCAAAATTTTCAATGATAGAATGAAAGGCTTCACCAATTTTTTCATAGACCTCTTGAATTTTAGGAAATGTATGCTTCTAAATTTCGGAGATAACTTGTTGTATAGTTCAGGGCTGCTATAATAAATGCTGTTCTCAGGAAAATATGTTATGTGATGAGGAAGAATTATTAAATCATAGCACTGTCGTCTGGATGCTGATCTGACGTTGTAGAGAGCAAGATTTTTGTGAGCGAGGCATGAGGCTTCCATAATATGAAGACATGGTAGAGTCAAAATTTTCAGTTTATTGAAGTACTCTTTGCTCGAGTCCGACAATTATTCGCAAGGCCCTCATTTGGAGAACAAATACCGATTTCCATTTCACCGATCTCCCCCATAAAATTATTAATCCAATCAAATTAACTGTTCAAGAGCCCAAAATGACGATTTTCGCCTACCCAAAAAGTAGCTGTGGATTCCGGGACCATTCGACGTGCCGTGGGGGAAGCCGAGAGCGATCTACCGCTAAGCGGCCGTCGATTGCACGAACAGAATGTGGCGCAAACTTTAGGGGATACTAAGGACACCTGTTTCTGCCGGCATCCACAGCTACTTTTCGGGTGGGCGAAAATCGTCATTTTGGGTTCTTGAATAGTTTATTTCACTCTTATATCGAATCGATGGCTTTATGCGCTGGATCGCTCTCTCCGGCTTCCCCCTCCACACGGCACGTCGAACGGTCTCGGAAGAACCTCCACTGCCCCTATCAATAAATATAATAAATCATTGTGGAAAACAAATTCTGCTGGTTCCTATGGATAATATGACTCTTGCTCTGTGCAGTCGTCGAGGTCTCGTTGCTTCATATAAACAAACAAATGGAGGGGAAACTAAATGATAAAAAGTGTTATCTTGGCTCCTAATTATCGTGGAACAAAAGTAAGGTTGTCAAAATTCGTAGAAAAATAGCAGCTTTCCCATGCATTTTCTCTCATTTTGATACGACAATTTTTTCCTAATTGTTTTTTACTTTGAAAAACGTTGTTATTTTACGCCATATTTAAAGGTATCACATTGAAAAAATCGATGTTCCAAAAACGATAATTTGTAGTTCAACTCCTTGACTATCCAAAACTGTTTAGTTCATTGCTCTACGATTATCCGTAGGGCAAGAAATAACAATCTATTGGGACACTTTTTTTAGTAACAAATTAGATTGTTGCTAACCTATCAATTGGTTTTCAACCAAATTGAAACTGTGGTTTCTACTAGTTGAAAGCTTCCCAAATTCACAGTTGCAACCCCCAATTGCATTTCAACATTTTTCAATAGAGTAATGGAAAAAACGCCTTTTTTCAAATTCCGAGCGCAATAGTTCAGCAACAAATCGGAATATCGAAATCGGGCCAACGATAATCGATAGATTTTTCAATTATCTACATCTTTCTATTTAACTTTTTTTCGATCCGATCAATAGTTTTCATTATATAAGCAAAAAACAAAAAAAAATAATGATTTCCGGCATTCAACCGCTAATTGTTGCTAAACGCACGGACAGAATCTGGCGCAAACTTTAGGGGATAATCAGGACACATGTGTCTGCCGGAATCCTCAGCTACTTTTCGGGTAGGCAGAAATTTTACGAAAAAAGTTCATTTGATTGGACTATATACAATACGATTGATGAGAGTATATTGTTGCGAAGTAAAATATTTTCGAAGTTTGTTTGGATGAGCCTTGTTATTTCAAAGTTCATGGGTAGGTTTGAGACGGATGCTGGATGAGAACTCAATTACCTCCTAGGGTCTGAATCAGATATATTCATTACACATTCACCGTGGTGGATAGAAGGATAACAGACATTGAGATTATTATCCTTTCAGAACTGAACAGCAGATGTAGGAGTATATAATTTACATACGAAGTATAATAAAACAACAGTTGCCATTCTAAGATATATTGGTCATAAGGAACAAACAGAATGGAATATAGAGTTTGATATTTATATGGGAGACACGAATACGTAGAGGTACCAAGAGTCTTGGTCTCGAAATAGAGAAAATGTGAATTCATTTTTTCTATTTTCTCTATTCACTCAATATTGGGAAAAATGTTATGGCAATTTTTTTCAAATACCTATTTTTCATATGGTAGTTTTTTGATTTTTGTTCACTCAAAATCGAAAATACATATATCAAATTCAGTATTGCTGTTTACATGTATGTTGATAGGTCACAGTAGTCTATACCTCCTACTATTGAAAAAGAAAGAGAATCATTGCAAAATGTAATTGGTTTGAATTTGAAATGTTTGGGAATATTTTTTAAATTGCGTTTTTGTCACCTGTCTGCTAAACTTGGCAACAATTTTTTATATGAATTGAATCCTTCTCATCAAGCAATCAAACAACGAATTGGAATAACTGATACCCAACTAGCATGTCTGGAAAATAACAGGAGTACTGTATACCGAACACTTCTTTTCCTCAAAGAGGCTGGAATCTACAAAAAAACAAACATAGATAAAACGCACATACCTTACGAAATGAAGGCTAATGACCCTAGCAGTCGATGCATAAAAAAATCCTCCTGTGTATTGATGCATACTTATTTGAATTGTAGATCAAATATTTTATTAATATTTTATACCTACCTCTAACTGTTTTTGAAATAATGACAGGTGAAAATTATGGTATTTTGCAAAAGTAACGCAATTTCTTCTGGATTCCAATTCCATTCGATGTGAAAGTTGCATACGAAACTTTTCATGAATTGAAGCGGCTCTTTGGTAATCCGGAAAATCAATTGAAAAACACAGAAAAGTTGGGAATTTACGAAAACAGTTGAAAAGATTGCACCAATGAATACATAGCCCAGAGTCGAAGAACTACGGAAACCCGTTTCATAGAACATTATGCACACAGGATCGCCAGTGTTGCCCAGTATGATCCAGACATAGATCACAAAATCAATGAAAGCTATCTGAAACTGATTAAGGATGTGCATGACACGAAGCTAGTCATTCGGGAGTAAAGGAATATCGAAATGTAAAAATGGTATGAATGGTGGCAAACGCCCCACCCTTTCAGCTCGCTTGTCACTTTATTGCTAGGAAAACAGACGAAGTCCATATCGGACCAGGAAAAATTAGTTTTTGAACTACCTCAGATTCTAAACTAAGTGAATGACCTTGTTTGCGATACGCACGTGAAGTGCAAATAATATCAGTTTGGTGTTAGACTAATTGATCTCTACAAAAGTGAAGACTTTTCCGAATTCAAAAGTTTCAAAATTATCGTTGAAAACCAAGCCAAAAGAGAATTAAATGCATGCGCATTAATGAGAGAACAAAATACCTCTATACTTATTTCGAAAATTTCCTCGAGTCTCATGGTATAGTGCATCAAAAAACTATTCGATATACCTCATAGCAAAATGGGGTAGCGGAACGAACGAACCAAACACCAACCCAAAAAGCAAGACGCAAATGCAAATTTAGACAAGAGATCTTGGGCAATAGGTGTGCACTGGTCAGTAGGTCGATTTCTCTCATTTGAGGCCATTGAAATGTTATATTTTCCTAGGCCTCAATTTGCATTTCTCAGAGTACGCAATTTGATTTTCTTCATATGTGAGGAGGAGGGGGAAGAGTGATTTTGAGCCCATGTTTGTGGGGTCACCACCGTGGTCCCGCGGCCGCAATTTTTGAACAAAGTGGTGCAAATGGTTTTTGCACTATATCTGCCAAACATCTCTCCAACAGAAACTGTAATCTTTCACTTTTCAACGTAGAACCAAAAATAACAAGGTTATGAACGGAAATATCTTAAAATTTTGGATTAAATTTCATTCATTCATTTGATACACCATTGAACAGCTGACGCCTTATACAGAATGGGAAGAAGCAATAATTACAGTACATACATTCTCTATAGATATAAGGATATCAATTAGTGAAAATACGAAAAATGTGCAAGCGAAAATAAATAACACTGAGTGAAGAAGTGTATGAACTGAAAAAACTGAGTGAGAAGAAAGCTCATACACGTCTTGACAACAGTAGAGGAAAATTCCAAATAGATAGATATTATGATAAAAAAGCCCTCACCAAGATCTTCGAATTCTCTCCTTTTTGATAGAACTTGACAGTTTATGCTTTGAACAAAATGTTTTCTCCAGCAAATATGAAGATGAAGCAGGAAAAAAGTGGGCGCCAGAATTGAATCCTGTGGAACACATGTTTTTATTAAGAGGATATCATACGATACTCAATCAACAACCACATGCATAGACCTTTAAGACAAGAACCTCTTCAACAAAGAACACAACTGGGGAGGCAAACAATAAGATAAAAGTTCATAAAGAAGACCCTGATGCCAAACTCGATCAAAGCTAACGCAACAGATAACAAAATTTTCGATGTAATGCTGTCAAATATGTGAAATGTATGAATCCGTATTGTCGATCATTAATTATTCCTGATTCCTCCAGATATCTGATGAGCAATTACAATGTAGAGTTGTCTTCCATTCTGTAGGAACTGGCTAAACTCTTGCTGTTCTCCAGGACTTAGGTCCATCAAAATATTTCTTGTATTTTGTTGGTGAAAAATTATTTCAGGTATATGACTGTCGACAGGTGTGATATTCAGGAGATCTTTCCACGATGAGTCCAAAGTAGAATTTCCAGTAAACATACTAGCAAATATATTTGCTTTTTGTCGGGCAGTGGTGGCTTGTGATCCATCCTCCTCTCTTAAAGAGCGATAATTGTTAAATAACAAATTTGAGATTTATCGAGCTATTTCTGGAAGGTCCCATGAACTATTCCCGTTGAAAAAATGTTAAAAAGTTATTTTTCAACAATTTGCTTAGGATCAGTTTTCGACACCAAATGGTTACAATATTTTTCAGTCGCCTGATGTGCAACACAGTAAGGAAGCTTGATAAAAATGTTTGAATTGTTGAAAATGGTTTCAATGAACTCCAGATTTCCTTGAAGGTGTCAGTATATCGATACTGACAGTAGGTAATTGAAGATTGTAGTGATATGGTCACAAAAACATTATCATTCATTCTTATCCAATTCATTAAGTACAAATTTCTGCAAATCTCAGATTTGTATTTTACCAATAATCGCACCTGCATTTTTTCTGTTTGAGTAGAGAAAAATTGTTTATTAACTGATGCATAATTAACTGGAAATCACGAAAATGATTTTTTGGCCGTGGATTAGGTACTAGTTATTCCAGTAGACGCCTGACTATGTTCAATTTGTTATTTTTATATTCAATGAGTTGACATAATATTTTTGTATCAAAGGTCCGACATGCGCACGTGTTGCGCAAGGAAAATTACAAATTTCGGTCTACTGTTCCAGGAGGTGGGACTGTTCTTGAAAAATTCCCTCGTATTTTTATCTCTGAAAATTTGAAATGTCAGATAATTTTGGGATATTCGCAATAAACCAAACTTTTTTTTCAGTTAATTGTTTATGATTTTTGCAAGCGGAACGTCCTACCACTCGAAAATCATCCACTTGCTATTTTTAATCGAATGACATCTCGTTCATGTTTTTTGGAGGCGGAGGAACGAATTTGACTTGAAAGGCACTCGTTGCCCAGACTGAAACATTTGATGGTATTTTTTTTCAATTTTTCACTCATTTGCATCAAGTTGAAGACAAAAAATTCAAAATCACTCCGTCAAATTTAGCTTTTTTCCATAATAGTTATTATGGTTCCGAATAATTTACTGATTTGCATTTTCTCGAAAACGGTTTTCATGTATGGGAATTATGACATTTTTCAACTCAATTGAAAATTCAAAAATAAAATATATATATATATATATATATATATATATATATATATATATATAATATATATCAGTGACATACACAATAGGGGTTCAAATGGATATCCTTTTGAAAATAGTCTTCGTGCAATGAAAATATGTTCTGAATTTCATGAAGAAATATTCGGTATTTCAGAGGTTTCGGCATGCAGCACTATGTCGACAACGGTGTATTTTTAGAAAAAGTTTCACTCTCGAAATGAAAAGAATGGGTTCACGAGAGAAATATCCTGTATACATTTGACAATCGTTTTCGTAAAGGTGTTGTATGTTCATTTTTGAGGTCCATTAGTTATAAAAATATTGAATGAGCTAAAAGATGCATACTTCGAAGTTTCGCTTTAGTTTATAGTAATTACTATAAACTTACTTATGGTCGGTTCATACACCACACTTTTACTTTTACTTTTATTTTAAGGAAGTTGTCACAATGTAAATCAATCGAGGCGTTCATACAAGGCACTTTTACTTTTAGTTTAAGGATGAGAACTTTTACTTTAGGAATGAGAGAATTTAGGGACTGCGCATGCGTGCATGTGAAGTCATCACAGCAAGCATTGCCACCAACATTATTGGGAAACGTAGCCCTGTTCTTCTTCTGAATATTTTACAGAAATGATATAAAATGGGTGTTCTGTGAAATATCTGTCATTATCCGATACAGTTTGGTTGTCGTCACTGGTCAGTTGCAAATCAAAACAATGACGTAACCCACGATTACTTCCTCTTCTTCGTTTGTTTTTGATCACTGCGCATGCGCCCTGTTTACTTTAACACTGGTGTATGAACGGTCCAATTCCATTCTTAAGGTAAAAGTAAAAGATAAATTAAAAGTAAAAGTGTGGTGTATGAACCGACCATTTCTTACTTAATTACTTGTGAATTCATTAATAATCAATCCACCCGACTGTTATGTTGTGTACCCAATAATGGTTGATATCGGAACTTTTGGTGTTGAGATAAACTTTCAACAGAGATCAGTCACCACCAAATTTATATCATTCGTTTCAACTCTGAAAAGAAAGAACTCGCCTGACAGGAAAATGCCCTCTGTCACTATTTATAGCATTACTTCTATTTCTAGACTGTTGAATGATCGGAAATTCTGTTGTCCTATAGATTTTTGATCAGTCTCGAATCGTCTCAACTGATCTTCGGATTATTATCGAGAGTATAATATGCAACACTGAATTTTCATTCATTTCCACTTTGGACCACCTAGCGCTAGAACTTCTCGAAATTTATTTCGAGTCACTGGATTAGTGAAATCAATTCGAGACTGAGCAAAGATGTATTCAAGAATGAGTTCCTCAATGCATTCAAGAGTCTAGAAATGGATTTGAGTGAGTAGTAAAAATTTTATCAGGATAATTAGAAGACGAGTTCCTCAATATAGGATGGAATGTTACAGTTACTTCCACAAACTTCTTCTGAGGTATGATTTTGCGGGTAGTATACCCAAATTCTTCAGTGTTCACTGAATATCACCAATCCTCATGTTTTTCCCAAATATGCTAACTCATGCGAAACGCGCGTTGAGTGCGAGTCAAATAAATTTGATGTAGGGTAATTGATCGCTGTGTATCTAACAGTATACATTGTTGAAAGTTATTTTTAGGAATCCTGAAACAAATGAACTCATAATTTGGCATATATTCGATTCACCCATGGAAACATCACAAATATTATATTTCTATAAATAAGCATTCCATGAGAAAAGCTAACGTGATATGCGAGAAAACATTTGAGTCACAACCTGGATATTTCCAAGTACGTGGGTGTTGGAAGGCAGCCAAAATCTCGAATAAGTTCAGATTCAGGAAATGTCTACAAATTCCTACTCTTATTCGCAAATCTTACAAATTCGGAAGAATATGCGATACCTACAATGGAATAATTATATACCGTGGAAGACTCAATCGTTGTGGAAAACTGAATATGGAATGGAAAAATCTGAATTCGAAATTACATGACCTTACGATCATTCCGATCCAGGTACTCATTTGTATGCAATAATTATTCAATTTATGAGAGTTATTGGTTAAGGAGAGGGTCTATCTCCGGTCACTCATATCATGAAAATAGTGTATCAAATTTCTGTACCTCAGAGCCAGATGGACGTAAGTCCAAAAGCAGCGATTTTCAGGTTATTGGTGGTTTGCACATATAATTTCATGGTCCATCCGGCCGTAACGACCTATGTTCTCTGAAGATTCATCCTTTGTTATTAGGGACGGTTATAAGAGCGTAAGTCCTAAGCTTTATTCGAGCCAAAAGAACGTAAGTCCATTTAATACCTAATGGCTAAAGGTTAGAACGGATCAGAAGCCATATTTCAACTGGGAATACATATATACGTTGACAGACGTTGATCAACAAGTCGAATTCTTCAACCAAAATGTCTTAGCTACTATTGATATACATGCACCTATCCGCGTTGCCCGAGTTACTAAACCAATCTCACCCTGGTTGACATATAATATAAAGCAGATGCAGAAATTGCGTGATAAAGCGTTCGACAGATATAGGAAATCGAAATCTATTGCACATTGGAACTATTACAAGGAGCTCCGCAATTATGTAACAGGCGCAATAAAAAGAGAAAAACGTGCATACATGGTGCATGTTGTGCAACAGAAAAATTCGAAGTTGACTTGGAACGCGTTACGATCTCTAGATGTAGTTTGTAATAAAGTATCTAATTCCCTTCCTGCGCAATTTGATGATGCACATGAAATAAATACATTTTTCAGAAACATCCCCTTGGTCAACCGAACACCACAACAAATAAATTCTCTTGTTAGGTATGAGGATCCTTCTTATACTGATACATACTCATTTCGTGAGGTCAATAGTTCTGAAGTAGAGGAAGCACTCAACCAAATCAAAAGTAACTCTGTAGGATTAGATAATATATCGTTAAAAATACTTAAATTTTCCTGTCCCGTCTTATTACCACACTTAACCTATATAATCAATACAGCTTTGAAAACAAGTACTTTTCCTCAAGTGTGGAAAGAAGCCTATGTTCTCCCACTCGCTAAAATCTCAAACCCAACGGAATTGAGTCACCTTAGGCCAATTAGCATACTTCCCACTATGTCAAAGGTATTAGAATCCGTAATGAAAAAACAAATATCTGAATATGTGTGGAATCTATAGGGATATAGACAAAAATAAAATTAGTTGTCTCATTCTGTTGGACTATAGTAAGACCTTTGACACACTCTCTCACGATTTGTTAATTAAAAAAATTAGTTACTTCGGTTTCAGTAAGGGTTCATGTGATTTAATTGCTAACTACTTGAAAAATCGAACTCAGTGTGTTAAATTGAATGATAAAATCACATGGAGAGACGGAAGGAAACTTTTCTGAGGATGACTCCACTGCTCTGGAGTAATGAAATATTATTTTGTAGTTCGTCTACGTTTTTTTATGTTGATTAAAAATTTTAAATGAATGCTTGCGTATTTATGTTCACTTGAAACGACGTAATAATCATTTTTTATAATATATCTTATTATCACTAAGTCCCAAAAAAGATTCTTGATATAGAGCCATAATGGCGTAAGTCCTTTCCTGCCTAATTAAACCACGATAATTATATCAATTGTAAATTATTCACACAAAAATTTTCCATGAATGAATAAGGTACGACCCTTTCAATGTTTTTGATGAATTTTGATATGATATCTCGAACAATAGCTTTGTAGCTTAACGATGAAATTATTATTTTCACTTTTATTGGTCTGCTGTAAAGTTAGCACAATGTGACTTACGTCCATCTGGCTCTGAGGTACAGATTTGTCTGATCACGTCACTACCAATATATTTTTTTTGGGTGAATTTCATCGCCAGCCCTCAAGATGAGAGTCAATTTCTTGATTTCAAGAAACCAGATTTCGAAATTACAGTTTCAATTGAGAAAAATCAGTCACTGAAATGAAATCAGAAACAGTGAAATTAATGAATTCGAAATATTGATATTTTTCAATTGAACTTGATTTACTATTTCTGATTATATAGAGGCACGTTTACGATCTGACTTGTGGTTGACCACTAATTTCACCAAAGAATATACTGATAGGGACGTTTTGTCAGTAACATATCGTATTTGTTTATGAACTGTTATTGAACTGAAAAAATATATCAAAAAACCCATATACTCCCCCTTAGCGACGTTTCCGAAGCCAGCTCTGCCTTCCTTCGCAAGCCTTTTTCCGGAAATTTGTAATGAAATTGGAATTTTAGGTAAGTAGTGTCAAAATGTTACACTTGCATGGCTGATTCATCGAAAGCTTCACGGTATTTCGTCGCAAGATAACAGATATTGGGATTTAAAGATAAGCGATACGCCTTCTGGTGAAAAGTGTCAAAGTATTGTCGAAGTAGCGTTTATTTGTTGAGGCCATGGTCAAAATGGCGCTGCGATATTATTTCAATATTTTGGGATATGATTAAAATCATTACCAATGTTTATCAAGCACAATTTATGATAAACTTTCGCATAAAAAACACTAAAATCTGAAATAATCGCTTACAAAATTTTATGGATTACAATTTTCGAACAAAGTCAAAGTCCTAACCTCAAATAGCAATAGTTGCCGAAGTGGTGATTATTAGTTGGATGGAATGTGGCGCTGCGAACTCAAATGAAAATCCCAATTCCCAATAGCTGATACAATTCAAAAACTGTGCACGTCATCATGGGCGTGGTTAAATTTTGAAGTACACTGTAGCCAGATTGTAATAGAATTATGGAATTATGGATATAAATCAAAGTGAAGTCTTGAATATGGAAGAACGAAAATCGGAAATGTCCACAAACCTTCTTTTATAATAGGTACGTGTATATCATTCATTGAAATATGGAAGCTCATCCGTGAAAAAATATTTCCTTAGTTTTCCATCAGGAAACTCACTCATACGCCTTTTCGAAGGTTGAAATCATATATTTCGAATAGCTACATCCAAACTATTTTGAACAATTGAGATTTCTCCACATTTATAAACTGCAAATACTTACTGCGTTTCTACATAGTATTAAATATTGTTACACATAACACATATATCCAGACCTGCAGTATTTGTGAAACTCTTGGTGGTTTGTGAGTTTTGCTATCTTTAATCTTTTGGGAAATCGCACTAACAGTATACATACCCTCTAACAGCAGTTAAGGAAGCATGCCACCAACTCTTGGCAGCGATACTTTTTAACTTTTTTGTCATTTTCACGAAGATACTAAGACTGATACTTTCTATAGAAGCATCGAAATACACAGTTTTTGATCACAATTATGTAATTTGAAGTACTTACCAAAAAGACCTGAACACGTAGAACTGTAACTTTTGAATGAAAATTGTCAATTAGTATTACGAATGAAAAAAGGTGTTGGTATTTTTCTAGCAATCAGAAAACAGTATGTAAACACTCTTACTGAGTTCAGAATGAGTTGGATTCTGATGTTGGACTAAAAAATCTGAAATCCAAAAAGTCAGTTGGAAACTGAGAACAACAATTATAATGAACAACAATTATAATGGAATACCTTCGTACGTATTGAAAGCATGTGGGTACGGCAGCCTCTGATACATACCTGAAACCTTGTTTTGAGAATTACTATATTCTCGTCAGCCTGGGAAATAGTATCGGTGTCTCCCATATTTGAGACTGGTGATGAAATGAATATTGAAAACTATCTGAAATTTGTATCAAAAATTGAACGAATGGGGGTACTTAAAAAACATGAGTACTATTTCTTGAAATAGTACAAGGTACAACTATGAAAATTTGACTTTCTCACATTAACTTTATATATATATATATATATATATATATATATATATATATATATATATTGGGATGACCGGATTACATAGAGGGGGGGAAATGAAACAATGCGGAATTTTGTTCGTCCACAAAACGATTCCACTTTGCAGATATTGCGATAGCTGGAATTTGAGCTCGATTTAACAACGTTAACCCGTGCCGCTCGTCTCTCGAAGTTTGAAAAAAACAAAATTTCTGCCAAAAAGCTGACATATGGAGCCATAAATGATGAAAACACGCTTGATATCTCAAAAGGAAGCTGATGTTGTTCTTCTTGGTAGTATTTTAATAATTTTACGGGTTTTTACATAATGTGTCTCGGAATTAACATTTTTTTGTCAAAGAGTATCTTTGAACTTGATTCTTTAAACGTTTTTTATTCAAATTCAATTTTTTATTACTCGAGGATTACCAAAGGAAGACACTTTTGACACGTAAAAAGTATCATCCACGTCAGGTGTACAAAGCCGGACCAAGTATAAAATATTTCTTGTGTGCTTTTCTTATAATTAACGTACTGTAAAATCAACTTCAAGAGAGCAAAACTTGCCATACGAGAAGTGTTCAATTTTTCGGGGAAAGCTTGAATTCCGACTGAACATGAGCAAGATGCAATTATTAAGTTGGAAAAACTCCAATCTAAGTGGAGAACTCTTAAAAAAACGGAAGAAAACATCGGAAACGGTCAAAAACAAATTTGAACAGATTGTTGAAAAGTTGAATGATCTCTTTGATATTACTCGACCTCGACAAGATGCCTTGGCTCTGATAAAATCGAAAAAATATTGAGCGTTTCTCGTGAAACAGAGGAGAAAGGGCCGCCCAGGTTCCATGACTGAAGTGGATCACCAGCTGAAGAAATAAGACACAAAAGGAACCGACAAATCCAAGAAGAAAATTTTGATGCTGGTGAGTGGTTGGTGAGTTTTTCTTATTTTATATTTTTTTAAAAATGTATGAATAATAGAAGATACAGATTATTTAAAAAATCTTTATTGATAATCAGAAGTAGGTGATTTAGTACCCACGTATTATTACTATTCCGCTGAAACAAAAAGTTTTTATAGTCTTTTTCTTCTTTTGTTGCCACTTAGAGACGGATGATGAAGACGAGTTCGTAGAAAGAGAAGACGTTGAAGAGGATCTACCAGGAACTTGAGAGCTTGAAGGAAATGAACATCCCTGAAGAAGCTGTAGAAGATCCAAGACCATATGAGAGCAAGAGAATGAAATAATTAAACATAAAAAATACTCATAAATATACCAAAAAAGCAGAATTTATCACTTAATAACAAAATATACGAAGTATGCTTCTAATGGTACCACGTCACGTTTTTGGGACTAACAACAATAATTAATTAATAATTATGAAGAATAATATTATTGTTTTCGAAATATTAAGTGTGTTTATTATTTACCTTTCTGGAGTTATGGCTCCATATGTCCGTTTTTTGGACAAAAGTATTGATTTTTTCAAAATTTGATCGACGAGCGGCACGGATTAACGTCGTTGAATTGAGCTCAAATTTCGGCTGTCTCATCAACTGGAAAAAGAAATCGTTTTGTGTTGTCCAGACGAACAAAATTCCGACATCGATTTTTTCTGGTCACCCTAATATACTGGGTGTCCCAGAATTTTCTGAACAAGCGATATCTCCGTTACTGAAAGAGTTGGAAAATAAAAAAAATAATTTGTTCGAATATTGAATTAACTTCCATATAACGCCCTCAGATTGAACTGGTTATGTTCATGCCCCTTAAAATCCTTTCCCACCCCCAATTTTTTCAAATGGCCCCATACCTTTTGATCAGCAGAAATATAATCGTTACATCATTTTTTATCTAGAGACAAAATCATTTTGAACATTTATTACTCGCTTATTGTTCTTTCGAAGTCGGTATTGTTTGGTAGGTATAACACTTTTCGCTTGTAGAAAAAGGGGTTCTCAGAAGACGCCTTTTGAAAATTGTTATCGTTGATATACCTTATGATTCATTGAAGATATTTTCTCACTTTCCAAAGATCTTTCATCCCAACACCGAACTGATATATAATTTGCACTCGACGCGCATTTCGCGAGAAGGATAGCATCGTCAGAAGAGAAAACTGATTCTGATACAGTACTAGTTTTCTTCTCCTGAAGATGATAACCTTGGTAGCGAAACACACGTCGAGTGAAAATAATATCAGTTTTCTGTTAGGATAATTGATCGCTCTCCAAAATCAAGAAAATGGGGGTGGGGTGAATATGATCAGATCATTTTGAGTGCCTTATTCCATTCGATGTTCGAACAAATCATTTTTAGATCACTTTCCTTACTCTCTCTCTCTCTCTCTATATATATATATATATATATATATATATATATATATATATATATATATATATATTATATATATTATATATATATATATATATATATATATATATATATATATATATATATATATATATATATATATATATATATATATATATATATATATATATATATATATATTATATATATATATATATATATTATATATATACAGGGTGAGTCAACAAGATCCCCTCGGTCCATTGCTATCAGGGGCAATGATTTTTTGAACTGCTCAATTTTTTTTCGCAGTTATATCGATAAAAACTATCTTTCAAAATTATTTTCTTGCATACTGAGTGATTCAGCGGAGCGTGGACAACCAAAGTTATATTTTTTTCAATGGAACACCCAGTATATGAATATGTTATTCGATTCCACATTTTTTCACCTCTCCGAGGAATTTTTATTTTCGAATTTCTATTGCAGCGTTGCCAAGTTATTCCGAAAAAACCTATTTTGCAGACAATATTTTTTAAATTCACCACCCGCACAATTACAGCAAATGACTGGATTTTTTTCAAGGGATAGTGAGTCAACATCACTATGATAATTTCTGGTATCTCAACTTTCGGATACAATATATAGGGTGCTCGGTAAAACCGGTCAAGTTTCATTCATTTTCAAACAGACATAATTCAAGTTTTTCAAATGGAACACTCTGTATTTTTTCATTTGTATGAAATGTTCTAACATTCCACTACATGTTTTATCAGAAGTATACTATACAAAAAACTATCATTCAACAAATTATACCCAGTTTTAGTAATTGTAACCACAAAAAATGCATTATCTTACTCGTTCACTTACTCAAATTTGTTTCTCGAATATTCAAACTAATCGCTAGTTCATTAAAATTTTTTATACCATCTAGTGTTAGTTATTAGCGGTTTCAAAAGAAATGCGTTAAAATCCTAAAAAATATCTATACTGCCTTTTTCTTCAAAAACCAGGTATCCATGACTAACATCAAAAAATGAAACTCGGAATTTGTCAGTAACGCTGTGTTGGAGTTTCTTCCGCATGTTACATTGAATTATTTTCATTATGAATTATGTGTAGGGAGATATGGTGCAAATGGTCTATGCTTTGGGGGAAAGTGATGGAAACTGCCTCCTTGCATCTAGGATTTACAAAGAGAAGTAGCCCGAAAGAACACAACCAGATGGAAGGGCATTTCAGGCTCTAAAAACAAGATTTGAAAGAACTGGCAATGTCAATCACGAGAAATTTGAACGTGTCTGCCCTGTAACAAATGAAAAAAATACATTTTAAATTGCTCTCCATCTCGTTGAAAATCCCCATGTGAGTACTCGAGGCCTGAGCAGGAAATTAGGATTTTCTCAAACCAGCGCAGCGTGTCTCGAACGATACGAGCAAGCAAATTTCATCCTTACCATATGCAATTGATGCAAGAGTTAAGAGGAAGAGATTTTGAAAAACGTGTTCAATTCTGTCGATGGGGCTTAAAAAAGTTCAATCAGAAAAATTATTTTTTGGATTTCGTGTTATTTTCTGATGAAGCGACTTTCCATAAAAATGGAACTGTGAATCGGCATAACATGCATTATGTTGCAGAAAATGGTCGCCATATTGAACATCTTTTGGTCTGCCCTAATCAATAAAAAATTTATGCGTTATTGTTCAGATTGATTGATTTTGGAGTTACAATAATTAATAAAATTGGATATACTTTGGGAAATATCAGTTTTTCGTATAGTATACCTGATGAAAGATATGGTGAAATGTTGGAACATTTCATACGAATGAAAAAATACAGGGTGTTCCATTTGAAAAAGTTGAGTTATGTCTGTTTGAAAATGAATAAAACTTGACGGGTTTTACTGAGCACCCTATATATTGTTCCCGAAAGTTGAGATTCCACAAATTATCATTGTGATGTTGACTAACTATTCCTATAAAATATCCTCTCCATTGCTGTAATTGTGCGGATGGCGAATTAAAAAAATATTGTCTGCAAAATAGGTTTTTCCGTTATAACTTGGCAACGCTGCAATGGAAATTCGAAAATAAAAATTCCTCGGAGAGGTAAAAAAATGTGGAATCGAATGAAGTATACATATACTGGGTGTTCCATTGAAAAAAATATAACTTTGGTTGTCCACGCTCAGCTGAATCACTCAGTATGCAAGGAAATAATTTTGAAAGATAGGTTTTATCGATATAATTGCGAAAAAAAATTATCAATTCAAAAAATTGTTCCCCCTGATAGCAATAGACCGAGGGAATCTTGATGACTCACCCTGTATATAAATATATATATATATATATATATATATATATATGTATATATATATATATATATATATATATATATATATATATACATTATTATATTATTATATCTATGTAGGTAGTATAGATTCTCATATAAATCAATTTGTCTATGTTATCTTGAATGTGGTTGACACTGTTCCTTGTCGAGTGGTATTAGATCAGACTTCCATTTTCTATATTATTAACTCTATTGAAACCTGCTGCTAAGGAAAAAGGGGGAAAAAACTTATAAAATTCAAATCGAATAAGGTAATCGAATCCAAACAAGAAAGGTTGGAATGGATTTTTTGGTCAGAAAAAACCAATTGAAGTTTTTAGAATGATAATAAAAATGATGTTGGGACAAAAAAATATTGAGATATCGAATATAAAATAGAGAGTCAAAAATTTAAATTGAGAAATATATGGAGTTACCTATGTGGAAAAAGAGTAAATACCAAGTTTCAAGTCTAGTGTACTCACTTAACCTAACATAACCTAACCTAACCAATTTGCATATTTGAAAGTTACTTAGAAAACAGATATTCAATGACAGAACACAATGGATACACATCGGGCAAGTTTGAAGTTCATTTTTGGGTACCTCAAGGTTCCTACCTTAGGTCGCTTCTTTATAAACTTTTCATTGATCATCTGCCTTGAGTAAATACCAAGTTTCAAGTCTAGTGTACTCACTTAACCTAACATAACCCCACCTAACCAATTTGCATATTCGAAAGTTACATAGATAACAGAGGTCCCAACAAATATTCAAATAGATAAAAACAGTTAGGGATTGTGTCATGTTACAAAAGGCCATTGATAGGGTATATGAATGGAGTTCCAAAAATAAATTGTATTTCAGTCTAAGCGAATGTTTTTTTAAACTATCACGCATATTAAGCAATCGTGCGTCTATAATTCATTATGGGATTCAGCAATTACCCTATTGAAGATTCGGGTATTAGCTATAATAACAGATTTTCATCTGCCAAACACATTGATAATATAGTGAAGTCAGCCAATGAAATCTTAGGTTTATCATTAAGACAATCGCATATTTTTAATAACATCAACACATTCAAACTTCTGTACTATAGCTTCGTTAGGAGCAGGTTAGAGTTTGGCTCATTAATTTGATTCATAAAATCAAGAAGATTAGAAAGAGTTCGAAATGAAGTTTCAAAGCTACTCTACTTAAAAAACATAACGTGTACAACCTAACTACCATATAACAAGATCTACAACTCTGAGGAATGGATTTGGGATATTATCTCTTGAAAATAGACGAAAAATCTCAGTATTGGCATTCTTATATAAGTAGTATCATTATTGAAAGAATTTACTCCTCCGAACTTATGTCTTTAATTAGATTCAATGTACCACCTAGAAGGATGCGCCCGGTTCCATTGAATTATTTAACATCTCCAGATCACCTACGGTAAACTTGTTTCGATATTCAACTCGATATACTGAAAGATCTGAAATGGGTCGTTTCTACCAGAGTCTTTCTTGAGGCATTCCACCCTTAAGTAGTCACACAGAGACGGTACCGTATTACTGAGCATACGATATCTCCCCACCACCACACTTCCAAACTTCGTCCCATTGGGTTATATCAAAGTGTTAGCGTTAACGTAATTTTTTGATCATTTGTGGATAATGGATCAAAAGCCCAGTAGCTCAAAACGAGTGAGATACGGAGAACCAAATCATAGGGAAACTCTTCAAAATTGATTTGATGAGGCTGGCAGCAGCGATAATAATAGTGAAGTAGAATCAGAATATGACGAAATTTTGGCTATAGAGAACGATCACGAGTCAGGATCAGAATTTGAAGGCAACAAATATCAACAAGTAAAATCATATTGTGTGTACCTGTGTATATTTTGTCACAGGTGATGAGAATATGAATGAGAATCGTGACGAGATTGAGAGCGAAGGGAGTGACAATGGAGAAGAGAATGAGAGCGGAGAAGGTGAACAAAAGTCAAATTATTACTATGAAAAAAACCGGTTAAAATGGTCCAAAGTACCTGCTACCTCAAATAGAGGACGACGACCTCAGCACAACATTGTGTTGCAGTTACCCGGCTAACGACAAAAAGTGAAAAATATTGGAGATCCTGTTAACCCCTTTTCAGTTTTGTTCAGTGATGTTATTTGTGAAACAGTTCTGGGAAGGACAAATGTCAGAATAAAAAGAGAGTGGGCTAAATGTAAAAAAACAGAATTTCCCAACGCTCAGGGACCTCAACATGACTGAGCTTTACGCTTTCTTGGGATTTTCAGCATTTACGTCATGTTGAAATCTAACAATGAAAATTCAATACAATATTCGCCACGAACGAAAATGGTAGGGAAATTATAAGGTGCATAAGATTTGTTTTTCTTCCAACATGCTGGAGGTTTGATGATCCAGAAAACAGGGAGGTGAGGAAAGCAGTGAATCCAGCCGCCTCAATTTCAGAAATTTTTGATTTTCTCATCAAAAACTGCCAGACGTGTTATTCCTTAGGTAACTCAGCATGTATCGATGAAATGCTTGTAGGATTCAGAGGTCGGTGTCGTTTCAAAATGTACATGCCAAATGAGGCTGTGAAACATGGGATAAATTTTATGTGTTGCACCGATTCCAGAACCAACTATCTTTGGATATTCATACAGGCAATGACAATCTGATGGCAATGGACAGAAAAAAAACATTCAATATACGTACACAGGCCGTATAACGACTAACAAAACTAATTTTTGATCCAAATAGATCAGTAACTTTCGATAACTGATTAACATGTATTGGTACTCTGAAGAAAAACAAAAAAATACCTGCTATATACTTACCAAGGCAAAAATGGTTGAGTAGGAACAATCCTATACGGCTTTACAGGAAATATATCTTTGGTTCCGTACACAACAAAATCAATAAAGCCAATTGCTGATTACAACTCCACTAAAGGTGATGTCGATACGTTAGATTGAAAATGTAACAAGTTCAGTTACTGCCGATTTATACCGAGGAACCTACAACTGATCATATGTGGAATTTTAAGCATCGAAGAGGTACACCAACCCTTGGAAATGCGAGTTGAAAAATCAGAAAAGAAGAACGGCTTATGTTTGCTACCATTGTCAGAGACCAATCTGTTTGGGGTGCGCAAGTGTATGAAGAGTGCACCGAACAAGCCCAAATTTAGGCTTTACAATTTTTTTGTTTTTTTCCAGTTGAATACATATTTTTTTATATTCCTAATACGGAAATGAATGTTTTTTGATCCTTTTTTTGCTATTTTTCTAACGTTCACTTATTATTCACTTATTATGTAGAAAAATTATGAATAAATCTTCTATTTCGAACTACTAAAAAATGTTCGCATAAATAAGCATTATATAGATTTTTATCATAATTTGAATGATGAAGAATCATTCCATGTTGAAAAAGTTTGTTTGTATGAAAAAAAAAAACTCAACTGATCCAGTGTGTTATTTTTTCAGGGTTAATCTCTATTTCTATATGAAGAACTTTTGAACATGTGTCAGTTCTCATTCAATTCGATCATTGTTATATTTAGGTATAAATATTTTTAGGTGTCTGCATTTTCTAAATATCATGAATTCTGTGAATTCCATTTTTTACGTGAAAATGTATTATTTCTGATGTTGTAATCACCTAATAATTCATGCAATAAAACCATAGGGTTTGTATGGAAAATTAATAAATAACTTCTGCCAGGTGACTGTTAGAAAGCTCTTCAAGAAGTTTAAATTTTTTTCTTTTTCACAACAGAAACCGATTTTGAAGTCCCCCCGTAGCAAATTCTGCCATGCTTGAGGAATGTTACGATAGTGTGGAAATGATACAGACGTATGGTTCTGCCACGACTGAAGATGCTTTTGTAAAGTGAAACACGTGTGCCAGTTTTGTGAACTGTTGAGTGAAAATCACACATAAAAGTATTTTTTGATAACTCAATCACGGATTTCTATTATGAATCGGCCTATTCAACCCGTTTTGTTGAGAATAATATGTAGAGTATATAAGAATCATTTTTTTTTTAATTCGAATAACTGCCTTTCTTTCTACAATAGCAAACTCTGATGCAAAATATTATTATTTTCTCCATTATCTGTAACATAGGAGAAACAAAAAATTAACCCACATAAGCTACACCCAAAAATAGAGTCGACCGATGTTATTTATGTCGATAGATGACTTGTTAGAGAAATATCCCCCACACTATTTTGTCAAATAAAACACTTGTGAATCATATGCTATGAAAACGAAAAATTTTCAGACGCCATTAATGATTGAACAAGTGCAAGAAGTGATGCGTCGTCTATTCCCCAGCACCGAAGGAAGGAAACCCGCAGTACGCAAGCGTCGAGTTAAGCGATTACTTGATTCCAATTTTTCCGTCGCGACGCTTATACGAACGACTTTGCCACCACTGAAAGGCGGCTTAGCACGCGGGTTTCAACACTGAAATTTTCGACGGTCAGTGCATCGAAGAACAAAAAAGACAAATCAAAAAATGTCTTCTTCTGTAGCGAGGACTTCCAAATATTCATATCGTTCCAGTGGGGCGGCTGGTGGTGCTGCTGATGTCAGCATTGAGTACAGCGCTGATCTGACAGCCCTTTCCAGGCTCGAGGTAAAAATAATTTTCATCAACTGGATCATATTACCAACATTCTAGGAATTGTGCGATTTCGTGAAATGATTGTGATAAGTGTAAAGTGTTCTCAAAGTGTTTCCATTGGATTCATCATTTGGTGCTTTTGATCTCCATTGAAATAATTTTTACACTTTTGATATAATGGAAAATATACAATGAAAAACATTTCCCCCACTATAAGCAAAAATAAATGTTATCATTTCTTTAGTCCCGTGCAATTCATGAAATCTGAAGTTATTTAAACACTGAGAGAGAGAAAGCTAATAACTTATACTCACTTATATAACTACTAGCGTTAAAGAGACATCACTTTTTTACAGGATAAAATTCGTCTTCTTCAAGATGATCTCGAAATCGAGAGAGAACTTAGATCCAGAGTGAGTACCATCATTTTTGCTGTGAGCTTGGTAAAAAGTGGCGCTTATTTTTGTTTGTCGCTTCAAGGAGAAATGTAAATAACAATGAATTCTTCATTTTCTTGCTCAAAGTTCGCTAGTTATAGAATGAAATTGTTCGATTCGAGCCCTCTTCATCATGAAACCAGTTGATGATGAAAACGTAAATCGCGGTTTCCTTTTTCCAGAATATTTCGGAGGTTTGCTTCCAAAATGTGTGTTTCATTAAAAAATTTACATCCGAATAGTCTCTACAAAAATCGCACACAAATAAGTGAAAGTTGGTATTTCCTTTCTGTTCAAAATAACATAGCTAGTTTCAAAATCAGTCTAGAATTTTTTTTTCTGGGAACTATGCACAGATCTGGCTTGTTCCACTTAAAATTTTGAATACAGAAAGTTGACACTCAGATATGCGATTCAAGGAGGTTATAGTCTATTTTAAACCTGGCTAGGTATATTTCCAATTCAGTTCGAGCAGTTCAAGCTATATTGTTTCATGATCTAAAAATACACGAGTGATTCGCGAGTGCAAGGAAAAAGGTGTTTCATAATGAAATTATTCCCCCTCATTACCAATGCCTCAGGAATGTTGCAACATATTCTCAGACATGTACCTGTCAACCATAAGAGATTTGATCGATAGTAAATAATTTTAATGAGATAATTATAGGCATAATAAAAAAGTTTGTTCTTCGACAGGGAAATTAACATACAAAATCATATATATATGTATATATATATATACATACATTATATATACATTTCATACAATAGCAAGCTCAAATAAAAAAATTCAAATGAAATCTTCATTTACTGATTGAATATTGTTAGCAAATTATTTTTTTTGTGTGACTGCATCATAAGAGAGATACATCTTCTTGGTTTGAGTTCAAAATCTAAGGAATTATATAATTTATGAAATTTATCTAACAATCAAGGAGTGTTTATTTGAAGGACTCCACCTCTAATCTATCTAACAGGGAATTCCATTCTGGACCAGAACCAAATAATTGATACATATTGGTTTCGCTACAATATTCATGATTGATAAGTGTAGGTTCGTTATGTGGATTTTTAATCCAAGATAAGAGCGGATGAAACGTTGACGACTCGAAGGAGCTACATTTTATGAGTAGTGCATATCAGTTAAGAATGCTGGTTCCTCATGGCAAATCATAGCTGAATTCTCTGATAACCCACAGATATCTATGAGAAAAAATTTGTTAGTGGATTCTCCCGAAATAACTCAGATATTTTGTCAAAGATGGTTTTTAATTTTTATTCGAAGGAGTTAAGTAACTTATGAATGTAGTTCTGGAATTGTGAAACAAAGACAGTCTGAGTTTTTGTTGTAGAAAAACTTTATCTAAAAACCGACAATTGAATATTCTTCGAAATATTTGAGGACGGAATACGATAATTCATAGAAAAATAGTGACGGTTTATACGATTTGAATCAAAATATTCAAGATTAACTATTGAGGCTGATAATGAAGTGCTCATCTGGCCCACATTGATATTTGGGAATGAGAGTATTCCTATTGAAAGTAAATAGGTGCTCGTCGGAAAGAAAAGTTCACACAGAACGTGAGTGAGGCTAAATTTATCGACCTAGTATTCCGAACTATTTATGTTACTTCTCTTGAAACAATTTTTGTGGTAATACTGTCTTTCGAATAATTGAAATTCAATTTTCAACCACTTGATACAATTCATTCAATTTTGACAGAACTACGGATGATACATAACTGCTATCAAATGTCGATAAGGAATAATATCATAATCCCAACATAGGTACATATATATTTGACCTGATTCATGATTCACGACTGATCAGTTACCTGATGAACAGCTGCGGATGCCAGGATTGAAACTCAGTATTTCTGGGTCCACTGCCTCTAACCATTAGTATAATGGAGGCGTGGCATTTGCTATAAATGGCGAGATAGGTGGTTTACGTATGCTGATTCCGAAACATTTTCGAAGAAACACCATATTGTTGGAAAGTCATTAACTCTGTATAAAAATGACTAGATTAGAGTTTGGTTTTGGTTATTGTGAAGACCTAACTTGATGAATTCCAGACATCACGGTTTCGTGTGAACTCGAAATCAAATATGAAAATTGCTGTAGAAAGTTCATAATGCAATTTTTTGACATTCTTATTCACGATAGTTTAATATTTTGGATATTTCAATTGAGAATGAATATTATATTACCGATACTGTTATCTCAGCTCGTAAAAAGAAATGCGATATAGAGTTCTAATATCAACAAAAATTAAAAATAATCAATAGTATTCACGTTATTTGTCGCGGAAAAAGCTCTCTCATTCTTTTGTTTTTCAGGTGGAAAGGGGGGTCTTGTGATAACTTATTCGGTTAGACCTCAAATTATCTGTCAATCACTCATGAGAAGTATCTATAATCTATCATCATGATATATCATCTATCTATCATGAGAAGTATCACAAGTATTCCCTTTCCATTTGGAAAAAACCATTGTACCCTCTCTGGTGCAAGTGACGTCACACCATTCATTTTTCCATCAGAAAGTACTGAAATTTATGATTCTAATGTGAAGTTTGTCCGACCTTGTAATCTAATTCCGTTCAAATGTAAAGAGGAGTCTTTTCACTTCTTTATCCCACACTGATGCACTTTTGATAAACGGGCTCATCCTTTCTGAGTTACTAGCAGTCAAAGTTACCCATTTTAAGAATTGTTTTCCACGGCTCGAATCTCGACTTTTCGGAGGAAAAATCAAATCTAGTTCAATTTACGCCGAAGCTGTGCTCATTTATAATGGACGTTAATGACAGGTTGTTGAAATAAATCGAAACGAGTTTTGGAATTAATTTTTATAGAAATTATGATTTTTCGTTAGTTTGAAGATAACTTAGGGAAGCCCATTCCAATTCTTGATAATAAACCGGTTTTGGATATAGAACTGAAGTACCCATCAAACGAAGTATCACAAGACCAACCTACTAATTCGAAAAAAAAATTACTCTCGCTGGAAAGTGACGACACATTATCCATTTTATAATCAAAAAGTACTTGAAAATTCTTTTTTACATAGTTTCTGTCAGACGTTGATATCTCATTCCGTTCGAAATCAAGGAAGGAAATAGGAAACTTTCAATGTCCGCATTGTAATATATATGCCAAAATCGAACGTTTTCACGTTTTTGATTGGAAAGTTAGAACAGAGGATATCTTATTTTCATTTTCACCATTCGTTTTCGAGATAGATCAAATGAAACTACTAACTTCATCATTTCCTATACTGGGATATATTCACCCTCACATAGTTTGTCACAACTTTTTATTGACCTAGTTTTCCATCATGGAATTCTCGTGCATCACGAATTTGCATATTCCTTGCACAAAATGAATATGCTATTCCTATGCAATTATTATTTGTGTCGGAAGTTTCTGTTTTATGAACATTATCCATCATAAATATCGATCATCCAAAAAAGAAGAGTATGTCAAATGAATGAAATATGAGAGTCCAGGAGTTAGCGCAAATGGTTGTGAGCCCCACTCATAACCGAGGGGTCTGGAGTCGTCCCCCAATGGGGCAGAAATTTTTCTTCAGAAATTTCTCTGTCTCAATGGAAAATGACTCTGACACAATTCACAGTTGACGAGTTAGCGAATGACCATTGAAGACTCCTGAAGAATGGCGTAGGAAGTAAAGACTTATTCAAGGGCTTCAGTCGAAGTTGATGGAATTTGGTATAGGAAACCATGAATATCGCTCATTACAGAAAACTCATTACCTGTCCATCAACAGGTTGCAGTGTGTGATAGGAAATTCAAATTCAAATTTCAGGATATCTCTAGAGTTATTTGAAAATTAAAGCCTCTTCCATTTAACGTGACTGGAAAGCAATATGCTTTCCTGTTATCGTTTCACATTTTCAACATGAATACGCATAGCACTTTCATGATATAAGAGTCGTTGATGAATGACTGGCTTTAGAAATTTGAAGTGAAGTTTGAGATATCAATGTTTAACGTCTTTCAAAATTAGTAACCAAGATAAAAGGTGATTTATAGATATGTAGGTAGGGTTGGTCTATCAAACCACTGATAGTTGGTATCTGAGTCTGTTTTCAAATTATTGTTCATTGAAAGTTCATTCGGTTACTCTAGCAGCCTTTTTTTGCACTCGACACGCATGTCTCTCTCTTGGAGATACCAACCTTCTTTGCGAAACGCGCGTCGAGTGAAAGTAATACCAGTTTGCTGGCAGGGTCATTGATATCTAGTAAAAGACCTAAATTTTAGATCAAAAATTTCGATCTTATCATTCCCTTGCTAACCTGTTTGGTATTCGAAAGATACCACCTCCAAATTACAAAATATCGTATTGAGTTTGAATTCAAGTAAGGAGTATTGCAGATACACAAATTATAACTCTCGTACTGACAAAATGGAAATATTTTTTCCCACATCGCTCTTCATCAGTAGGTAGTTACAGTGTCAAAAAATAGAGTTTCCAACAGTGGATTTCAAAATACCTTAATATTTTATGTACTAGTGTTGTTTTGGCCATGAGTGTTTTGATTTCTCAAAATCATTTGATTCCATCACATTTTGTTGTTATTTAAAATTATTGCATATCTCACAGCCATGGAGATGGACTCCTCGAATTCAAATAAAAATACTGTGTAGATGATTCGGCAATCGATATCAATTTCAATTTCTCAAGCTTTTCTTCTGAAGATACAAACAACTCGACGATATACTTGTTCGCAGATGAACAAAATATTCGATGGGTTAGTCATCACACTCTCATGTAGGTATCCCCTCAGTATTTGTGAGATCACTTCCCATTGGGAGGATTTTCTGAAAATGAGGGATGTAATTAACTTCAGAAGGAAAGCTCGAAAAATTAAAATCGATTTTCCCTGGTAACTCAACCAATTGTTTGATTTTCCTTGATTTTTTTCGATAATTACACAACGTAGATGATATATGAGGTAAGGTGGTCAACAATTGAATTCGGCTCTCATGATGACATCCAATAATTCATTTGATAGTGGTGAGATTAAACCAGATCCATTTCCATACATCACTCACAAAACCATCCATTCTGATTACCAATAATAACAAAATAATAAATCAAACAAAAATAATTCGTACTTAAAGGCATGAAATGAGTGACAACGATATTATTGAAGTGTTGATAACAATTCTGACTGAAATTGGTTATTTCTCGATACCCAACACAGCCTGGGAAAAGCTATCTTGATTTTATATCAGAGGTAAATTGTGAATATGTGCAATACTTCACCCGAGTGCCGCCAAATGATATCAATATTGATACTTGACCGCAAGGCGAATGATGTTGCGATATGTCTAGTGCTACAATCCGAAAAAATTATGGTATTAATGCCGTTTTCCCTCATTACGTTATTCAACCATCGACTTAAAGTATGTGTTTTCGCATAACGATGCCGTTTCTTGTGTGTTAGTATTAGATATTGAATGGATCCTCTCAGAGGTTCGGTAATTTCCTTCTGATATTTGATTAATGGAACTACACACAGTTTGGGATACTGTTCTAAATAAGAAAATGTAAAAACCGGTTGAAGTCTATTTTTTCCCGACGTCTTCAGTCTATTTGCTATTTTGAATTTCATGGAATCAGTTAGAACGCATATGTTCTGTATGGATTTTTTAAATGGTTTGCACTTGATGGCCTGTTGTTAATGCGCGAAGCATCAAACGTTTTTTTGATAACATTTCCATCACAACTTCATTCACTGAAAAAAGAGGAGGGTTTATCAAGTTCAAAGCTGATAAGTATGTTCAGGGATGAGTATGGATAATTTGAATAAATTTTTCTTTTGATGAACAACAGAAAATGTGTCTTGTTGAACTATTAAACGTTGTTGCCGTTTATTTCACAATGAGTGCACCATTCACGGTATCATTCTTCGTATTGGTTGATGATATCATTGGCAATAAATGCTATAATTATTGGAATGGTATCATCTGGACTCTCCTTATTTACTATTGTACAATTGACCTCATGATGATTTCGCAGCCACCAATGAGAGGCTCTGGTTGAGTGGTTGTGGTGTCCTTAGAGGAAAAAGTAAAAAAATTATGTCGGGTTCAATGAGGAATGGTTCGTCAGCTAACAGCCGTTGAAAAAAGGAAACCACGGTCAACAAGTTTTTGACAATATTTTTCGAATAAAGATAAAATTCCATCAACTCCTACTTCGAATGTAGTATACAGCATTCCATGTCAGGACTGTGATAAAAATAATATTGGCCAGACTTCTAGATGCCTTGAAAGTAGAATTTCCTCACTTTAAAGTGATTGTAGACTTCATCCTGGAAGATGTGCTCTGGCTGATCATGTAAATGAATTCGACCATCGAATGGATTATGATATAACGGAAATATCAGCTAAAGAGACTAAGAGAACCTTTTTGGAAATGGCCTATATATCTCAATATAAAAACTGTATGAATAAAAAAACTGATATCAATCATTCAAGTAAAATTTTTCCTCCTTACTGTCGTTGGAGCACACTCTTCAAATAAACAATAATATATCAATAAATACTCAATTAGAAATGTACTTTTCCCATTCAACAAAACAACTTTCGTATACACTATTTTTCAACACTTCGTACATGATTCCAGTCGGTGACATTGGCTTGAACTTTATAGATTCCTTTCTATTGACATCTGATGTATATCCCTCAGATATGAAAAAACAAGTCCTTTGTTTTCGACTGGAATTTGAAAAAAAGAATTTTTTCTGTGATTCATATTAGTGAAGCTTCTTATAGATAATAACTCGACAGTCGAGTTCGGAGGTCGAAACTCAATCATCACCTAGAAGATGGCAAATGAGACTTTTCCGAAAATTTGGGACAATAATATCCTTCAGAGGTTCAAAACTACGGAACACGGAATGAAACCCGAAAAAACAACTCACCATATATATATATATATATATATATATATAATATATATATATATGATTTATATGTATTTCCTATGAGTAGAAAGATACACACTCCAACTCATTCATTTAACAACCCAGTGCCGCTAATGCATGTCCAGTCTGATATTGGAGAATACTCATGAATTTTGACCCAGAGTTCTCAACAAGAGGTAGTTCTCAAACAATGGGTATTTGTCAATAATAATCTTCCCTTCAACATCTTTAGGAATCCCACTTTGGAGCTTTGTACTCCATCACACTACCAGCTCTTCATGGTTTCATGGCGATATTCAGTGGTTTTGGTATTGTTCCAACAATTCGAAGTCTGTCCCTTGTTCTTTCCCGACCTTGAAGGTGTCCGGTTGTTCGTGAATCTCGGCTTGGGTAGTTACCAGTACCGGCTCATTCATTCCAAATACCGCTGGAATAACATCGTCATATTCACTATGACAACTGAAAAACAGAAATGCTTTAACTACGTTGTGTGATTATCGAGAAAAAAAGCTTACCTCTGGAAAAATGTACATTTTCATGGTGTAAATCTACATGGGGCAACGGCCAAAGTCTCCTACTCCTCCTGCACTAAGCAGAGAAGACCTCTCACAGCGGGCCATCGTACGGCAAAGCGGCAAGAAATAACCCACCACGATCGAGAATCGACATCGGTCGACTTGCAGAAAGCTGCAACCCTTTACAGAAATCAGAATTTCTATGTTCCAAATGATTGCATTCACAATTCCAATGCCAGACAGCTGTTTCGACCCACCAGGTCCCATTAGTGACACAGTGACACACCTAGCAGATGACGTTGCCCCTTTGAAGGTTTACAACATTTGCACCAGTTTCGGAGATTCACTTCGTAAGGAGTAGATAGTTAGAAATGTTTGTGTTGACAGTCCAGCCAAGTGTTACTGATGAAACCTGGTGGGTCGAAACAGCTGTCGGGAATTGGATTTGTGAATGCAATCATTTCGAACGAGGAAATTTTGATTTACGAAAACTTCTGTCAAATCAACATAGAAGATTCCTTCTGAAAATCCATCAATATTTCTCAATTGAAACTTTCTATCAAATCCACCGTTCTCGAATTACGGAGTGTTGAAAAAAGATTTTTGGTCGTGACTTCAAAAAATGTACTCTTGCTTCTTCCTGAAATTAATTGCTTCTTCATGAAACTTATGGAATGAAGCACGTTTTTTTAGATGCGAAATCAATTTCCAATTACCATAAAATTGCTTTCAGAAGAGATGGTTGACCCCTCCTTCCCTCCATTATCGAATTCACCGTTTAATCAAAATTTATTCAAATAATGTAAAAGCTTCTCGTTATTATTTCATTATCTATTCCATTCATTCTTAAGCATCTTGCTGTTTTTCATTATCAAAAATTTCGAAAACGGTGAATTACGAAAATTACACTTGAGGAATATTAATGAATTTTCAGAGGGAATATTCTGTATCAATTAGGGAATTGTCGTTGTGAAGAGCAAGAATTTTTTTTAAATCTCAAAAAAGTTAATTTTATGAAAATATGAGTTTCAGCAAAAATGTTCCGAACTGAATACAACTCTATTTGACACTTTTTAACATTGTTTTGAATTGCAACGCCATCTCGAATACTAAAAAATGAAATCAACCCTTGTGAAAATCTTGAATGGAAAGGGTTAACCTATGACACCGCCCTCAAAAGGATTTTTCACATTCTATTCATCGATGTTGCACCACAGCACAGCTCCTTGTTACGCTTGTCTATTCTATTAGCTATCTTGTAGTCAGAAAAGTAACATCGGTTTTTTTGTGATATTCAAATGTCACAAGAAGATCATATCAGATCTTTTTGAAATTTGTGTTAGTTTGTTGAACATCGTAAATAAATCTTAGTCATACTCAGTATCCCATCAAAGTGAATGTTTAGGCTGGCATATTGAATAACAGAATAATTGGACTATATTTCTTCGAGGGGGTAGTAAAGGGGGCCAGTTATTTGGATTTCTTACAAGATGTTCAAATGATGTTAATCCCGCAGACATTGACAAAAACATATGGTTTGAACAAGATTGAGCTGAATCACATCCTGCAGCAGCAGTACGAACTTATTTCAATAAAGTTTTTCGGCATCGATGTTTCGGTAGACGTGGCGAAATGGAATGGCCACTCCGTTCTTGCGATCTGACTCAACTGGATTATCTCTCAATCAATAATCAACAAAAGGAAACTAACTGATAGATATGACTCCGAACACCTCATAGCCGGAAAAATTATTCATATTACTTCGAATTGAACTGGTCGATACTTGATGAAAATCCACGTAATCAAAAATGTGATATTTTTGTTCGTATTGAAATTACCGCAGATATGCTTCAAAACGTTGTCAAGGAATTTCAACATTGTCTATTTTTTCATTAAGAAATGAACGGAGTACATTATTTCGTTTCGTGGCACCATCAGTTATTGTTTTTGCTACCAAATTCCGAAAATCGGAAAGTGTGCTGTACTGTTGAATAGATAAAAAAAAAAAAAAAAAAAAAAAAAAGAAATCCAAGGATTATTGAAGTCCACAATTCCACAATTAACATGATTATGGTCACAATAAAGGTTTCTAGTTTCTGATGAAAGAGATTGTGGTGCATAAATATGTCTATCCCAAGACGAATATCCAATATTATTTTGGAATAATATTGTACATTGAAAAATTCAGGTGATACGAATTCCTAACGGAAATAGAGACCCAAAATTTTCCATTCCACAAATCTGGATAAGAAAAGATATCTAAATTGCTCTATATAAAAAAAAAAAAAAAAAATTTTCATTGAAAATATTGGTTCGTGATGAGCTAGAAATTGGCTTTTATAGTTTTAATGATGCCACCTTTCATGACTGATTTCCTCAAATTTCAGATCGAACGAGAAAAAGCAGATTTGAGTGTTCAAGTTATCCAGTTATCCGAACGTTTAGAAGAAGCAGAAGGTGGAGCCGAAAGCCAGGTATGAGAAAAATGTCCCCTTTGCATAAGTGATTCAATGGGTGAATTTCAGTTTGAAATCAACAAAAAACGTGACACCGAATTGCTGAAACTTCGCAAACTCTTAGAGGATGTTCATATAGAATCTGAGGAAACTGCAGCCATCTTGAAGAGGAAACACCAAGAAATAGTCGTAGACTTCCAGGAACAAATTGATTCGTTAGCTAAAGCTAAATCAAGGTAATTGAAAGTATTTTGGAGAATCTTGTTGTACTATATGAAATATATATATCAATACAGTAAAATGTGCATACACATTGGAGTTTTCCCGCTTCTCAGCAGTTTGCATGATACGAAAACAATCCATAATGTTCAATTTTCATGATGACTTATTGTAGAATAATTACTCTGATTGCCGCCACAGATATCCATTGACTATTTTAATGTCTTCAAAAAATGATTCAGACATTCACTGACCAGGGTCACGGAAAATCAAATTTATTTTAATGAATAAATGTGAATTCCTTTCTAAAAATCTTGTTACAGTGGACATAAAGGATCCTCCATAGGCAACTGATTGCGTTCACATGCAATGATGTGCTGTGAGGATTATACACTCTGATCAATCTTCAAATTATAATGTATGAAACATTTCGAATATGTATCATCAAAGGAATGCATTCCAGAACAAATTAATGATACCATCTTTCATCCAGTAAAAATACATATAAAATAATAAACCATGGAGATTCGGCTGTTACCGGATCACTTCGTTGTGATATAAATAAGTTCAACTCGTAACGCTGCCATATTTGTCTCGATCGGATTTACCGTTCTGTATCAATTCCACGGTCAATCTGATGAGAGATAAACACCTTTGAGAACTTGTATAACCCTTATCTATTCATCTGGATATAACACCCCATTCGATTTGAGTAATAGATTTGGAGCTTTAAACTTTTCTAATGAGAATTTAGGTATCTACGAATTTTAGGGTAAATGAATATGCCTAGTATTATTTTATATACAGATCTGAAAAAAATCATAATCCATTCTTTATGAGACTGGTGAGCTGATGTTTTTCCGCTTGAAGGAGATTGATTCTCCCTGAATTGTCTAGTTATTGAATGAACAGAATTAAAGCTAACATCTTGTACAATTATTAGAAAAATGGAACACGCTTCGGAACGTTGCAACATCCATCGTTCATATAAATTGAAGAACTTATGTGAAAAAGGCCATCGCGCACTTGCAACTTTTTTACTGACCAACATAAAAGTTGTTCAACCAAAAAATGAATAATAAATTTGTGTTCCGGGCACCTACCGATTGGTGTGTTACTTTGTCAACATGGATTTCACTGAGACATCAGATATTATTGCTCCCTAAAAAAGTTGCTTGGACTAGACCACCAACTTTTGATCAGCAACTGGATAATTGTGATGATAGAACGTGGGTGTGTTTAGATGATACCGAGCATTAGCAACTTTTTAGTCACAGCAACTGAAAATTACGTCATGATCTATTTTGAGGCGATTCAATTGTTTTGTTTTTCAAAACGAAAGCAATAATAACTGCTGTCTCAATGAAATCTATTTGAACAGAGCAATGAACAAGTCGACAAGTGAGCGGAACACAATAAGATTAAAAGTACCAGAGTCGTCGCAATTTTTCTGATCTGAAACAAAATGTTTCAATAAATTGATATGATATGTAATTATTTTGTTCATTCCCAAGTCACATGTTTGATTATCATTAACTTCAACTATTTTATATCGCCATTTATAATTCGCTGAAAGTTTTTTATTCAATTCGGGTCTAGTTTGTTTATTTAAAACATTTACAAGATCATTCATTTAATAATGTTGATAGAATTGTTTCGATTTTTCTTTAAACTTCAATATATCTTCTCGTGCTGTGTGTTGAGTTTTACTGAATTTCAATTTCAAATAAGAATACTAATCATCATAAGAAAATCGGAATTCTTGCTTTGCGAATTTGGAATTGATGGCTTATGTTCCAATATGAGTTAATATGAGGTGAAACTTGTACTTTTGTGAACATGACCATTATAAGTGAATATTGCTAAACTTACTAATTCATCCCAGTCATTCTGTTGGCTGTTTATATAATGTTTTAGATATTCTTTCCGAGTCAGAGAGCTCCTTTCTAAAGCCTCGTTTGTTTGTGAATGAAAAGTTATCTGGGGGATAATTCCAGAATATAAACGTTTTCGGGTCGTCCATAATAATATTTCCTCCAGATCAACTTTTTCTGAATCAATTTGAAATAAAACTTTCTTTACGTGGAAATACTCCTGTATAATGTTTTTTATTGAAAAATATCTAATAAAATTAGTGTCAAAAGCTGATTACTAGATCATTTTGTTATTGATATGAATATGAAATTATTTCTATTCTTCTGAATCTCATTCTATTATGTTGGTACCTGTGCTGGGTTTATTACAGGCGTATGTATGCCTGTGAGTACCAGAATTCTTCGAATTCTGTATTTGCTGTCTAGTCACGGAATCAAAATGGTTCGAATCCTCCTGAATCCAAACTGTATGTCCCGGGTATCCCTTATTCGCACAAGTTTTCAATTGACCTTCTCAGAGGTTACCTAACGGACACACTAACAGCCCAGTTTCGGGCTATTTGGCCACTCGTCAGTACAAGGCAGTGCCATAATCAACATAAAGTCAATAACCGTCCATAATTGAAAATCAAAAATTTTCATAGTATCAAGCCCCGACCAAAGCTGATGCGAACTATACGCATGCTCTTCGTGGTATCAGCCAGGGGAGTATTTGTTTTCTGACGGGTGCCAGCCGAAACCCGAGACTGGCCTGAAAGAATTGTTCAAAAGATTATTTGTTTCAATGGAATATTAGTTGAGGAGAGAAAAAAATGGTATTAAAATTGCAAGTATGCACATGTTCTTTTTAATTGGATGAAAGAGAAATTACCTGCTAGACCATTCGATGATATTTTCGAAAATTTAATCTTCATTTGTGATGGGATGAATGTATATCGGTTGAGTATATACATTTCTTGCAGTTTTTTGTTGGTCTTGACGAAATATTTTTATTCTCATTACAGAAATAAGAAAAAATTTTATGAAATTCAGGAGATCAACAAAAGTTATAAGACAACATGGAATAATTTCAATCACAGATAATTATGTTTTCCAATCGAAATGTCACTGACATATCTCCTCGCGTATTTGTTGATGTCGTTGACTGACTTCTGAATAGAGAAAATAATTTTTTTGAATATGTTGAGGAAATATATAAAAAGATTTTTGTACATGAATGACTTCGATTCACAAAGGGAAAAAAAATGCACTAGCATTTTTGAGGGTAGAAAAAAGAAATATATCCTCAAAATAATTTGTCGAATAAATATCGAGTAAGACCTTGAGAAATCTCCCACGAAAGTTTTCGAAAGAATCGAACTATCTCTCGAAAAAACTGTTTTCTTCGATTCTTCGCCAGTTAAACTATCAATTTTTGTTTCTTTTCCTGGAACTACAATTAATTCCTATTCTAGCAATCACTTGAATATTATTTTGTTTTCAGAGCAGAGAAGGAGAAGAGCAAATTCCAGAGTGAAGTTTACGAACTTTTGTCCCAAGTAGAAAGCCTGAACAAAGAGCGTTTGATATCAGTAAAGCATGTAGAAAAGTTAGAAGTTACTATAAGTGAACTCAACATCAGAATCGAAGAACTCAATCGCACTATCGTCGACATCACCTCTCATAAAACCCGTCTCTCACAAGAAAATATCGAATTAACCAAAGAAGTCCAGGATATCAAAGTCAATCTCGAAAATGCCATCTACTTGAAATCCCAGCTCGCTGGCCAGCTAGAGGATGCCCGCCGCCGTGCTGAAGACGACGAGAGGAGGCGTTCAATTCTCGAAGCCAATTTGCACCAAGTTGAAGTGGAGCTTGAATCCATACGAGTTCAGCTTGAAGAAGAAAGTGAAGCACGTCTCGATTTGGAACGACAACTCGTCAAATCACAAGGAGAAGTGCAAATATGGAGGTCCAAATACGAAACCGAAGCCGCTGCCCGCGCGGAGGAAGTAGAAGAGCTCCGACGCAAATTCAGTATCCGAATCCAAGAGCAGGAGGAACACATCGAGGCGCTTTCAGTCAAAGTTAACAACTTGGAGAAACAGAAGTCTCGCCTTCAATCTGAAGTTGAAGTTCTGATCATCGATTTGGAGAAAGCGAACAACACTGCAAGAGAGTTACAAAAACGAGTTGAACAAGTGGAAAGGATCAACATTGACCTCAAGACTCGCCTTGATGAGACTGTTCAATTATACGAACAGAGTCAACGAGATCTCCGCACCAAAGTTACCGAACTGCAGAGAACTGTTCATGAGCTGGACAAGACCCGAGAACAGAAGGATCAACTTGCACGTGAAAACAAAAAATTGGCTGGTAAGTATCCTCATTCAGTGATAAATATGATTTGGTTGATCTCCTATCAGTTTGAAGTTTCAATAGGCCCGCTTTCCAAATTCAATTAAAATTCCCGGCATCGTATTATTACAAGTATTTCATATTTCACTCTCAACTTGAGGATCTCGGCAACTTTATAAGATACAAATGAATAATGATATTCAAACATTCGATGTAGAAGTTGATACTTTTTGTAGAAATCAGTTAACCTAACACTCAACTGATATTATTTGCAGTCGACGCGCGTTTTTCTGACAAGGTTAGCGAAATGCGTGTCAATTGAAAATAATGTCAGTTTGGTGTTAGGGTAATTGATCTTTACAAAAAGTAAATAACATCATTCTGTAGTGATAGGTTTGATGTATTGATTAAAAATTAATTCCATTAATGAAGAAGAAGCAGAAAAAAAATATGACCAAACTTCAGATAAAGATATTTTCGAGTCACT